>JANUFT010000016.1:5000-270000 GCA_037127435.1 Epinephelus malabaricus
GGGGGTCAGCATGGAAGGGAATGTCCTGGAAGTGATGGACCGTGCACCATCCTCTCTCCAGTTGGAGAGGGGATTTCTATCCCCCACTCCTAACCGGCCAGTGCCTCCTTCCGGGCTTCCCGTCCATGCTGACCCCTCTTGATTTATCCCAAGTTTAAGACCCCCCACCCAAGATCCTAACCCTTAACCTAACCACCCACCCCCTTGCCTAAACCTAACCTTGCCTAACCCTAAATTATATTAAAAGAAGGTCAAAAAAGACACTTAAGAAGGACAAACAAGTCAAAAGAAAGTCAAGAAAGACATTTAATAAGGACAAATTAGTCAAATTAAGAATAAATGTAAAAAAAAGGGGACTTAAAACAAAAACACAAGAGTAAGAAAGTCAAAAAAGACATATATAAGAAAAAGTAAGACAGAAAGTCAAAGAAGACATGTCAGAACAAGTAAGAAAGCAGAAAACTTAAAGAAAGAAGTCAAAGGAGACACACATACGAATAAAGCACGTACAAAAAGCTTTAAGACACAAGGACTATAAATACAGGGTAGGAAGACACAGAGAGGCAGATGGGGAGAAGGACAGACAGGGACAGGGTAGAGAGGAGAAAGGAAGGGGAGAATAAAGTACAAAAATACAAAAATTAAGCCTAAAAAAAGAGAAAAAAAGTAAACCTAAAAAAAGTGACAAATTAAGACTAAACAAAGTGACAAATAAGACTAAACAAAGTGACAAACGAAGACTAAACAAAGTGACAAATTAAAACTAAATAAACGGGAAGAGTGTGAGAAGAGGCCAAATTAGGCCCTCCCCATTATTACAGTCGGTTCGCCTGATGAAGGTCAAATTCGACCGAAATATTGCGCAAAGGCCGACTTTATTAAGGCTACAAGCCTAATTTTTTGAAAACCCACCACCTTAGGGTGGTGGTACCAGGGGGTCAGCATGGAAGGGAATGTCCTGGAAGTGATGGACCGTGCACCATCCTCTCTCCAGTTGGAGAGGGGATTTCTATCCCCCACTCCTAACCGGCCAGTGCCTCCTTCCGGGCTTCCCGTCCATGCTGACCCCTCTTGATTTATCCCAAGTTTAAGACCCCCCACCCAAGATCCTAACCCTTAACCTAACCACCCACCCCCTTGCCTAAACCTAACCTTGCCTAACCCTAAATTATATTAAAAGAAGGTCAAAAAAGACACTTAAGAAGGACAAACAAGTCAAAAGAAAGTCAAGAAAGACATTTAATAAGGACAAATTAGTCAAATTAAGAATAAATGTAAAAAAAAGGGGACTTAAAACAAAAACACAAGAGTAAGAAAGTCAAAAAAGACATATATAAGAAAAAGTAAGACAGAAAGTCAAAGAAGACATGTCAGAACAAGTAAGAAAGCAGAAAACTTAAAGAAAGAAGTCAAAGGAGACACACATACGAATAAAGCACGTACAGAAAGCTTTAAGACACAAGGACTATAAATACAGGGTAGGAAGACACAGAGAGGCAGATGGGGAGAAGGACAGACAGGGACAGGGTAGAGAGGAGAAAGGAAGGGGAGAATAAAGTACAAAAATACAAAAATTAAGCCTAAAAAAAGAGAAAAAAAGTAAACCTAAAAAAAGTGACAAATTAAGACTAAACAAAGTGACAAATAAGACTAAACAAAGTGACAAACGAAGACTAAACAAAGTGACAAATTAAAACTAAATAAACGGGAAGAGTGTGAGAAGAGGCCAAATTAGGCCCTCCCCATTATTACAGTCGGTTCGCCTGATGAAGGTCAAATTCGACCGAAATATTGCGCAAAGGCCGACTTTATTAAGGCTACAAGCCTAATTTTTTGAAAACCCACCACCTTAGGGTGGTGGTACCAGGGGGTCAGCATGGAAGGGAATGTCCTGGAAGTGATGGACCGTGCACCATCCTCTCTCCAGTTGGAGAGGGGATTTCTATCCCCCACTCCTAACCGGCCAGTGCCTCCTTCCGGGCTTCCCGTCCATGCTGACCCCTCTTGATTTATCCCAAGTTTAAGACCCCCCACCCAAGATCCTAACCCTTAACCTAACCACCCACCCCCTTGCCTAAACCTAACCTTGCCTAACCCTAAATTATATTAAAAGAAGGTCAAAAAAGACACTTAAGAAGGACAAACAAGTCAAAAGAAAGTCAAGAAAGACATTTAATAAGGACAAATTAGTCAAATTAAGAATAAATGTAAAAAAAAGGGGACTTAAAACAAAAACACAAGAGTAAGAAAGTCAAAAAAGACATATATAAGAAAAAGTAAGACAGAAAGTCAAAGAAGACATGTCAGAACAAGTAAGAAAGCAGAAAACTTAAAGAAAGAAGTCAAAGGAGACACACATACGAATAAAGCACGTACAAAAAGCTTTAAGACACAAGGACTATAAATACAGGGTAGGAAGACACAGAGAGGCAGATGGGGAGAAGGACAGACAGGGACAGGGTAGAGAGGAGAAAGGAAGGGGAGAATAAAGTACAAAAATACAAAAATTAAGCCTAAAAAAAGAGAAAAAAAGTAAACCTAAAAAAAGTGACAAATTAAGACTAAACAAAGTGACAAATAAGACTAAACAAAGTGACAAACGAAGACTAAACAAAGTGACAAATTAAAACTAAATAAACGGGAAGAGTGTGAGAAGAGGCCAAATTAGGCCCTCCCCATTATTACAGTCGGTTCGCCTGATGAAGGTCAAATTCGACCGAAATATTGCGCAAAGGCCGACTTTATTAAGGCTACAAGCCTAATTTTTTGAAAACCCACCACCTTAGGGTGGTGGTACCAGGGGGTCAGCATGGAAGGGAATGTCCTGGAAGTGATGGACCGTGCACCATCCTCTCTCCAGTTGGAGAGGGGATTTCTATCCCCCACTCCTAACCGGCCAGTGCCTCCTTCCGGGCTTCCCGTCCATGCTGACCCCTCTTGATTTATCCCAAGTTTAAGACCCCCCACCCAAGATCCTAACCCTTAACCTAACCACCCACCCCCTTGCCTAAACCTAACCTTGCCTAACCCTAAATTATATTAAAAGAAGGTCAAAAAAGACACTTAAGAAGGACAAACAAGTCAAAAGAAAGTCAAGAAAGACATTTAATAAGGACAAATTAGTCAAATTAAGAATAAATGTAAAAAAAAGGGGACTTAAAACAAAAACACAAGAGTAAGAAAGTCAAAAAAGACATATATAAGAAAAAGTAAGACAGAAAGTCAAAGAAGACATGTCAGAACAAGTAAGAAAGCAGAAAACTTAAAGAAAGAAGTCAAAGGAGACACACATACGAATAAAGCACGTACAGAAAGCTTTAAGACACAAGGACTATAAATACAGGGTAGGAAGACACAGAGAGGCAGATGGGGAGAAGGAAAGACAGGGACAGGGTAGAGAGGAGAAAGGAAGGGGAGAATAAAGTACAAAAATACAAAAATTAAGCCTAAAAAAAGAGAAAAAAAGTAAACCTAAAAAAAGTGACAAATTAAGACTAAACAAAGTGACAAATAAGACTAAACAAAGTGACAAACGAAGACTAAACAAAGTGACAAATTAAAACTAAATAAACGGGAAGAGTGTGAGAAGAGGCCAAATTAGGCCCTCCCCATTATTACAGTCGGTTCGCCTGATGAAGGTCAAATTCGACCGAAATATTGCGCAAAGGCCGACTTTATTAAGGCTACAAGCCTAATTTTTTGAAAACCCACCACCTTAGGGTGGTGGTACCAGGGGGTCAGCATGGAAGGGAATGTCCTGGAAGTGATGGACCGTGCACCATCCTCTCTCCAGTTGGAGAGGGGATTTCTATCCCCCACTCCTAACCGGCCAGTGCCTCCTTCCGGGCTTCCCGTCCATGCTGACCCCTCTTGATTTATCCCAAGTTTAAGACCCCCCACCCAAGATCCTAACCCTTAACCTAACCACCCACCCCCTTGCCTAAACCTAACCTTGCCTAACCCTAAATTATATTAAAAGAAGGTCAAAAAAGACACTTAAGAAGGACAAACAAGTCAAAAGAAAGTCAAGAAAGACATTTAATAAGGACAAATTAGTCAAATTAAGAATAAATGTAAAAAAAAGGGGACTTAAAACAAAAACACAAGAGTAAGAAAGTCAAAAAAGACATATATAAGAAAAAGTAAGACAGAAAGTCAAAGAAGACATGTCAGAACAAGTAAGAAAGCAGAAAACTTAAAGAAAGAAGTCAAAGGAGACACACATACGAATAAAGCACGTACAGAAAGCTTTAAGACACAAGGACTATAAATACAGGGTAGGAAGACACAGAGAGGCAGATGGGGAGAAGGAAAGACAGGGACAGGGTAGAGAGGAGAAAGGAAGGGGAGAATAAAGTACAAAAATACAAAAATTAAGCCTAAAAAAAGAGAAAAAAAGTAAACCTAAAAAAAGTGACAAATTAAGACTAAACAAAGTGACAAATAAGACTAAACAAAGTGACAAACGAAGACTAAACAAAGTGACAAATTAAAACTAAATAAACGGGAAGAGTGTGAGAAGAGGCCAAATTAGGCCCTCCCCATTATTACAGTCGGTTCGCCTGATGAAGGTCAAATTCGACCGAAATATTGCGCAAAGGCCGACTTTATTAAGGCTACAAGCCTAATTTTTTGAAAACCCACCACCTTAGGGTGGTGGTACCAGGGGGTCAGCATGGAAGGGAATGTCCTGGAAGTGATGGACCGTGCACCATCCTCTCTCCAGTTGGAGAGGGGATTTCTATCCCCCACTCCTAACCGGCCAGTGCCTCCTTCCGGGCTTCCCGTCCATGCTGACCCCTCTTGATTTATCCCAAGTTTAAGACCCCCCACCCAAGATCCTAACCCTTAACCTAACCACCCACCCCCTTGCCTAAACCTAACCTTGCCTAACCCTAAATTATATTAAAAGAAGGTCAAAAAAGACACTTAAGAAGGACAAACAAGTCAAAAGAAAGTCAAGAAAGACATTTAATAAGGACAAATTAGTCAAATTAAGAATAAATGTAAAAAAAAGGGGACTTAAAACAAAAACACAAGAGTAAGAAAGTCAAAAAAGACATATATAAGAAAAAGTAAGACAGAAAGTCAAAGAAGACATGTCAGAACAAGTAAGAAAGCAGAAAACTTAAAGAAAGAAGTCAAAGGAGACACACATACGAATAAAGCACGTACAGAAAGCTTTAAGACACAAGGACTATAAATACAGGGTAGGAAGACACAGAGAGGCAGATGGGGAGAAGGAAAGACAGGGACAGGGTAGAGAGGAGAAAGGAAGGGGAGAATAAAGTACAAAAATACAAAAATTAAGCCTAAAAAAAGAGAAAAAAAGTAAACCTAAAAAAAGTGACAAATTAAGACTAAACAAAGTGACAAATAAGACTAAACAAAGTGACAAACGAAGACTAAACAAAGTGACAAATTAAAACTAAATAAACGGGAAGAGTGTGAGAAGAGGCCAAATTAGGCCCTCCCCATTATTACAGTCGGTTCGCCTGATGAAGGTCAAATTCGACCGAAATATTGCGCAAAGGCCGACTTTATTAAGGCTACAAGCCTAATTTTTTGAAAACCCACCACCTTAGGGTGGTGGTACCAGGGGGTCAGCATGGAAGGGAATGTCCTGGAAGTGATGGACCGTGCACCATCCTCTCTCCAGTTGGAGAGGGGATTTCTATCCCCCACTCCTAACCGGCCAGTGCCTCCTTCCGGGCTTCCCGTCCATGCTGACCCCTCTTGATTTATCCCAAGTTTAAGACCCCCCACCCAAGATCCTAACCCTTAACCTAACCACCCACCCCCTTGCCTAAACCTAACCTTGCCTAACCCTAAATTATATTAAAAGAAGGTCAAAAAAGACACTTAAGAAGGACAAACAAGTCAAAAGAAAGTCAAGAAAGACATTTAATAAGGACAAATTAGTCAAATTAAGAATAAATGTAAAAAAAAGGGGACTTAAAACAAAAACACAAGAGTAAGAAAGTCAAAAAAGACATATATAAGAAAAAGTAAGACAGAAAGTCAAAGAAGACATGTCAGAACAAGTAAGAAAGCAGAAAACTTAAAGAAAGAAGTCAAAGGAGACACACATACGAATAAAGCACGTACAGAAAGCTTTAAGACACAAGGACTATAAATACAGGGTAGGAAGACACAGAGAGGCAGATGGGGAGAAGGAAAGACAGGGACAGGGTAGAGAGGAGAAAGGAAGGGGAGAATAAAGTACAAAAATACAAAAATTAAGCCTAAAAAAAGAGAAAAAAAGTAAACCTAAAAAAAGTGACAAATTAAGACTAAACAAAGTGACAAATAAGACTAAACAAAGTGACAAACGAAGACTAAACAAAGTGACAAATTAAAACTAAATAAACGGGAAGAGTGTGAGAAGAGGCCAAATTAGGCCCTCCCCATTATTACAGTCGGTTCGCCTGATGAAGGTCAAATTCGACCGAAATATTGCGCAAAGGCCGACTTTATTAAGGCTACAAGCCTAATTTTTTGAAAACCCACCACCTTAGGGTGGTGGTACCAGGGGGTCAGCATGGAAGGGAATGTCCTGGAAGTGATGGACCGTGCACCATCCTCTCTCCAGTTGGAGAGGGGATTTCTATCCCCCACTCCTAACCGGCCAGTGCCTCCTTCCGGGCTTCCCGTCCATGCTGACCCCTCTTGATTTATCCCAAGTTTAAGACCCCCCACCCAAGATCCTAACCCTTAACCTAACCACCCACCCCCTTGCCTAAACCTAACCTTGCCTAACCCTAAATTATATTAAAAGAAGGTCAAAAAAGACACTTAAGAAGGACAAACAAGTCAAAAGAAAGTCAAGAAAGACATTTAATAAGGACAAATTAGTCAAATTAAGAATAAATGTAAAAAAAAGGGGACTTAAAACAAAAACACAAGAGTAAGAAAGTCAAAAAAGACATATATAAGAAAAAGTAAGACAGAAAGTCAAAGAAGACATGTCAGAACAAGTAAGAAAGCAGAAAACTTAAAGAAAGAAGTCAAAGGAGACACACATACGAATAAAGCACGTACAGAAAGCTTTAAGACACAAGGACTATAAATACAGGGTAGGAAGACACAGAGAGGCAGATGGGGAGAAGGAAAGACAGGGACAGGGTAGAGAGGAGAAAGGAAGGGGAGAATAAAGTACAAAAATACAAAAATTAAGCCTAAAAAAAGAGAAAAAAAGTAAACCTAAAAAAAGTGACAAATTAAGACTAAACAAAGTGACAAATAAGACTAAACAAAGTGACAAACGAAGACTAAACAAAGTGACAAATTAAAACTAAATAAACGGGAAGAGTGTGAGAAGAGGCCAAATTAGGCCCTCCCCATTATTACAGTCGGTTCGCCTGATGAAGGTCAAATTCGACCGAAATATTGCGCAAAGGCCGACTTTATTAAGGCTACAAGCCTAATTTTTTGAAAACCCACCACCTTAGGGTGGTGGTACCAGGGGGTCAGCATGGAAGGGAATGTCCTGGAAGTGATGGACCGTGCACCATCCTCTCTCCAGTTGGAGAGGGGATTTCTATCCCCCACTCCTAACCGGCCAGTGCCTCCTTCCGGGCTTCCCGTCCATGCTGACCCCTCTTGATTTATCCCAAGTTTAAGACCCCCCACCCAAGATCCTAACCCTTAACCTAACCACCCACCCCCTTGCCTAAACCTAACCTTGCCTAACCCTAAATTATATTAAAAGAAGGTCAAAAAAGACACTTAAGAAGGACAAACAAGTCAAAAGAAAGTCAAGAAAGACATTTAATAAGGACAAATTAGTCAAATTAAGAATAAATGTAAAAAAAAGGGGACTTAAAACAAAAACACAAGAGTAAGAAAGTCAAAAAAGACATATATAAGAAAAAGTAAGACAGAAAGTCAAAGAAGACATGTCAGAACAAGTAAGAAAGCAGAAAACTTAAAGAAAGAAGTCAAAGGAGACACACATACGAATAAAGCACGTACAGAAAGCTTTAAGACACAAGGACTATAAATACAGGGTAGGAAGACACAGAGAGGCAGATGGGGAGAAGGAAAGACAGGGACAGGGTAGAGAGGAGAAAGGAAGGGGAGAATAAAGTACAAAAATACAAAAATTAAGCCTAAAAAAAGAGAAAAAAAGTAAACCTAAAAAAAGTGACAAATTAAGACTAAACAAAGTGACAAATAAGACTAAACAAAGTGACAAACGAAGACTAAACAAAGTGACAAATTAAAACTAAATAAACGGGAAGAGTGTGAGAAGAGGCCAAATTAGGCCCTCCCCATTATTACAGTCGGTTCGCCTGATGAAGGTCAAATTCGACCGAAATATTGCGCAAAGGCCGACTTTATTAAGGCTACAAGCCTAATTTTTTGAAAACCCACCACCTTAGGGTGGTGGTACCAGGGGGTCAGCATGGAAGGGAATGTCCTGGAAGTGATGGACCGTGCACCATCCTCTCTCCAGTTGGAGAGGGGATTTCTATCCCCCACTCCTAACCGGCCAGTGCCTCCTTCCGGGCTTCCCGTCCATGCTGACCCCTCTTGATTTATCCCAAGTTTAAGACCCCCCACCCAAGATCCTAACCCTTAACCTAACCACCCACCCCCTTGCCTAAACCTAACCTTGCCTAACCCTAAATTATATTAAAAGAAGGTCAAAAAAGACACTTAAGAAGGACAAACAAGTCAAAAGAAAGTCAAGAAAGACATTTAATAAGGACAAATTAGTCAAATTAAGAATAAATGTAAAAAAAAGGGGACTTAAAACAAAAACACAAGAGTAAGAAAGTCAAAAAAGACATATATAAGAAAAAGTAAGACAGAAAGTCAAAGAAGACATGTCAGAACAAGTAAGAAAGCAGAAAACTTAAAGAAAGAAGTCAAAGGAGACACACATACGAATAAAGCACGTACAGAAAGCTTTAAGACACAAGGACTATAAATACAGGGTAGGAAGACACAGAGAGGCAGATGGGGAGAAGGAAAGACAGGGACAGGGTAGAGAGGAGAAAGGAAGGGGAGAATAAAGTACAAAAATACAAAAATTAAGCCTAAAAAAAGAGAAAAAAAGTAAACCTAAAAAAAGTGACAAATTAAGACTAAACAAAGTGACAAATAAGACTAAACAAAGTGACAAACGAAGACTAAACAAAGTGACAAATTAAAACTAAATAAACGGGAAGAGTGTGAGAAGAGGCCAAATTAGGCCCTCCCCATTATTACAGTCGGTTCGCCTGATGAAGGTCAAATTCGACCGAAATATTGCGCAAAGGCCGACTTTATTAAGGCTACAAGCCTAATTTTTTGAAAACCCACCACCTTAGGGTGGTGGTACCAGGGGGTCAGCATGGAAGGGAATGTCCTGGAAGTGATGGACCGTGCACCATCCTCTCTCCAGTTGGAGAGGGGATTTCTATCCCCCACTCCTAACCGGCCAGTGCCTCCTTCCGGGCTTCCCGTCCATGCTGACCCCTCTTGATTTATCCCAAGTTTAAGACCCCCCACCCAAGATCCTAACCCTTAACCTAACCACCCACCCCCTTGCCTAAACCTAACCTTGCCTAACCCTAAATTATATTAAAAGAAGGTCAAAAAAGACACTTAAGAAGGACAAACAAGTCAAAAGAAAGTCAAGAAAGACATTTAATAAGGACAAATTAGTCAAATTAAGAATAAATGTAAAAAAAAGGGGACTTAAAACAAAAACACAAGAGTAAGAAAGTCAAAAAAGACATATATAAGAAAAAGTAAGACAGAAAGTCAAAGAAGACATGTCAGAACAAGTAAGAAAGCAGAAAACTTAAAGAAAGAAGTCAAAGGAGACACACATACGAATAAAGCACGTACAGAAAGCTTTAAGACACAAGGACTATAAATACAGGGTAGGAAGACACAGAGAGGCAGATGGGGAGAAGGAAAGACAGGGACAGGGTAGAGAGGAGAAAGGAAGGGGAGAATAAAGTACAAAAATACAAAAATTAAGCCTAAAAAAAGAGAAAAAAAGTAAACCTAAAAAAAGTGACAAATTAAGACTAAACAAAGTGACAAATAAGACTAAACAAAGTGACAAACGAAGACTAAACAAAGTGACAAATTAAAACTAAATAAACGGGAAGAGTGTGAGAAGAGGCCAAATTAGGCCCTCCCCATTATTACAGTCGGTTCGCCTGATGAAGGTCAAATTCGACCGAAATATTGCGCAAAGGCCGACTTTATTAAGGCTACAAGCCTAATTTTTTGAAAACCCACCACCTTAGGGTGGTGGTACCAGGGGGTCAGCATGGAAGGGAATGTCCTGGAAGTGATGGACCGTGCACCATCCTCTCTCCAGTTGGAGAGGGGATTTCTATCCCCCACTCCTAACCGGCCAGTGCCTCCTTCCGGGCTTCCCGTCCATGCTGACCCCTCTTGATTTATCCCAAGTTTAAGACCCCCCACCCAAGATCCTAACCCTTAACCTAACCACCCACCCCCTTGCCTAAACCTAACCTTGCCTAACCCTAAATTATATTAAAAGAAGGTCAAAAAAGACACTTAAGAAGGACAAACAAGTCAAAAGAAAGTCAAGAAAGACATTTAATAAGGACAAATTAGTCAAATTAAGAATAAATGTAAAAAAAAGGGGACTTAAAACAAAAACACAAGAGTAAGAAAGTCAAAAAAGACATATATAAGAAAAAGTAAGACAGAAAGTCAAAGAAGACATGTCAGAACAAGTAAGAAAGCAGAAAACTTAAAGAAAGAAGTCAAAGGAGACACACATACGAATAAAGCACGTACAGAAAGCTTTAAGACACAAGGACTATAAATACAGGGTAGGAAGACACAGAGAGGCAGATGGGGAGAAGGAAAGACAGGGACAGGGTAGAGAGGAGAAAGGAAGGGGAGAATAAAGTACAAAAATACAAAAATTAAGCCTAAAAAAAGAGAAAAAAAGTAAACCTAAAAAAAGTGACAAATTAAGACTAAACAAAGTGACAAATAAGACTAAACAAAGTGACAAACGAAGACTAAACAAAGTGACAAATTAAAACTAAATAAACGGGAAGAGTGTGAGAAGAGGCCAAATTAGGCCCTCCCCATTATTACAGTCGGTTCGCCTGATGAAGGTCAAATTCGACCGAAATATTGCGCAAAGGCCGACTTTATTAAGGCTACAAGCCTAATTTTTTGAAAACCCACCACCTTAGGGTGGTGGTACCAGGGGGTCAGCATGGAAGGGAATGTCCTGGAAGTGATGGACCGTGCACCATCCTCTCTCCAGTTGGAGAGGGGATTTCTATCCCCCACTCCTAACCGGCCAGTGCCTCCTTCCGGGCTTCCCGTCCATGCTGACCCCTCTTGATTTATCCCAAGTTTAAGACCCCCCACCCAAGATCCTAACCCTTAACCTAACCACCCACCCCCTTGCCTAAACCTAACCTTGCCTAACCCTAAATTATATTAAAAGAAGGTCAAAAAAGACACTTAAGAAGGACAAACAAGTCAAAAGAAAGTCAAGAAAGACATTTAATAAGGACAAATTAGTCAAATTAAGAATAAATGTAAAAAAAAGGGGACTTAAAACAAAAACACAAGAGTAAGAAAGTCAAAAAAGACATATATAAGAAAAAGTAAGACAGAAAGTCAAAGAAGACATGTCAGAACAAGTAAGAAAGCAGAAAACTTAAAGAAAGAAGTCAAAGGAGACACACATACGAATAAAGCACGTACAGAAAGCTTTAAGACACAAGGACTATAAATACAGGGTAGGAAGACACAGAGAGGCAGATGGGGAGAAGGAAAGACAGGGACAGGGTAGAGAGGAGAAAGGAAGGGGAGAATAAAGTACAAAAATACAAAAATTAAGCCTAAAAAAAGAGAAAAAAAGTAAACCTAAAAAAAGTGACAAATTAAGACTAAACAAAGTGACAAATAAGACTAAACAAAGTGACAAACGAAGACTAAACAAAGTGACAAATTAAAACTAAATAAACGGGAAGAGTGTGAGAAGAGGCCAAATTAGGCCCTCCCCATTATTACAGTCGGTTCGCCTGATGAAGGTCAAATTCGACCGAAATATTGCGCAAAGGCCGACTTTATTAAGGCTACAAGCCTAATTTTTTGAAAACCCACCACCTTAGGGTGGTGGTACCAGGGGGTCAGCATGGAAGGGAATGTCCTGGAAGTGATGGACCGTGCACCATCCTCTCTCCAGTTGGAGAGGGGATTTCTATCCCCCACTCCTAACCGGCCAGTGCCTCCTTCCGGGCTTCCCGTCCATGCTGACCCCTCTTGATTTATCCCAAGTTTAAGACCCCCCACCCAAGATCCTAACCCTTAACCTAACCACCCACCCCCTTGCCTAAACCTAACCTTGCCTAACCCTAAATTATATTAAAAGAAGGTCAAAAAAGACACTTAAGAAGGACAAACAAGTCAAAAGAAAGTCAAGAAAGACATTTAATAAGGACAAATTAGTCAAATTAAGAATAAATGTAAAAAAAAGGGGACTTAAAACAAAAACACAAGAGTAAGAAAGTCAAAAAAGACATATATAAGAAAAAGTAAGACAGAAAGTCAAAGAAGACATGTCAGAACAAGTAAGAAAGCAGAAAACTTAAAGAAAGAAGTCAAAGGAGACACACATACGAATAAAGCACGTACAGAAAGCTTTAAGACACAAGGACTATAAATACAGGGTAGGAAGACACAGAGAGGCAGATGGGGAGAAGGAAAGACAGGGACAGGGTAGAGAGGAGAAAGGAAGGGGAGAATAAAGTACAAAAATACAAAAATTAAGCCTAAAAAAAGAGAAAAAAAGTAAACCTAAAAAAAGTGACAAATTAAGACTAAACAAAGTGACAAATAAGACTAAACAAAGTGACAAACGAAGACTAAACAAAGTGACAAATTAAAACTAAATAAACGGGAAGAGTGTGAGAAGAGGCCAAATTAGGCCCTCCCCATTATTACAGTCGGTTCGCCTGATGAAGGTCAAATTCGACCGAAATATTGCGCAAAGGCCGACTTTATTAAGGCTACAAGCCTAATTTTTTGAAAACCCACCACCTTAGGGTGGTGGTACCAGGGGGTCAGCATGGAAGGGAATGTCCTGGAAGTGATGGACCGTGCACCATCCTCTCTCCAGTTGGAGAGGGGATTTCTATCCCCCACTCCTAACCGGCCAGTGCCTCCTTCCGGGCTTCCCGTCCATGCTGACCCCTCTTGATTTATCCCAAGTTTAAGACCCCCCACCCAAGATCCTAACCCTTAACCTAACCACCCACCCCCTTGCCTAAACCTAACCTTGCCTAACCCTAAATTATATTAAAAGAAGGTCAAAAAAGACACTTAAGAAGGACAAACAAGTCAAAAGAAAGTCAAGAAAGACATTTAATAAGGACAAATTAGTCAAATTAAGAATAAATGTAAAAAAAAGGGGACTTAAAACAAAAACACAAGAGTAAGAAAGTCAAAAAAGACATATATAAGAAAAAGTAAGACAGAAAGTCAAAGAAGACATGTCAGAACAAGTAAGAAAGCAGAAAACTTAAAGAAAGAAGTCAAAGGAGACACACATACGAATAAAGCACGTACAGAAAGCTTTAAGACACAAGGACTATAAATACAGGGTAGGAAGACACAGAGAGGCAGATGGGGAGAAGGAAAGACAGGGACAGGGTAGAGAGGAGAAAGGAAGGGGAGAATAAAGTACAAAAATACAAAAATTAAGCCTAAAAAAAGAGAAAAAAAGTAAACCTAAAAAAAGTGACAAATTAAGACTAAACAAAGTGACAAATAAGACTAAACAAAGTGACAAACGAAGACTAAACAAAGTGACAAATTAAAACTAAATAAACGGGAAGAGTGTGAGAAGAGGCCAAATTAGGCCCTCCCCATTATTACAGTCGGTTCGCCTGATGAAGGTCAAATTCGACCGAAATATTGCGCAAAGGCCGACTTTATTAAGGCTACAAGCCTAATTTTTTGAAAACCCACCACCTTAGGGTGGTGGTACCAGGGGGTCAGCATGGAAGGGAATGTCCTGGAAGTGATGGACCGTGCACCATCCTCTCTCCAGTTGGAGAGGGGATTTCTATCCCCCACTCCTAACCGGCCAGTGCCTCCTTCCGGGCTTCCCGTCCATGCTGACCCCTCTTGATTTATCCCAAGTTTAAGACCCCCCACCCAAGATCCTAACCCTTAACCTAACCACCCACCCCCTTGCCTAAACCTAACCTTGCCTAACCCTAAATTATATTAAAAGAAGGTCAAAAAAGACACTTAAGAAGGACAAACAAGTCAAAAGAAAGTCAAGAAAGACATTTAATAAGGACAAATTAGTCAAATTAAGAATAAATGTAAAAAAAAGGGGACTTAAAACAAAAACACAAGAGTAAGAAAGTCAAAAAAGACATATATAAGAAAAAGTAAGACAGAAAGTCAAAGAAGACATGTCAGAACAAGTAAGAAAGCAGAAAACTTAAAGAAAGAAGTCAAAGGAGACACACATACGAATAAAGCACGTACAGAAAGCTTTAAGACACAAGGACTATA
This sequence comes from Epinephelus malabaricus, assembly GCA_037127435.1. Taxonomy (NCBI): domain Eukaryota; kingdom Metazoa; phylum Chordata; class Actinopteri; order Perciformes; family Serranidae; genus Epinephelus; species Epinephelus malabaricus. Next base: position 19,533 of record JANUFT010000016.1, read on the forward strand.
AATACAGGGTAGGAAGACACAGAGAGGCAGATGGGGAGAAGGAAAGACAGGGACAGGGTAGAGAGGAGAAAGGAAGGGGAGAATAAAGTACAAAAATACAAAAATTAAGCCTAAAAAAAGAGAAAAAAAGTAAACCTAAAAAAAGTGACAAATTAAGACTAAACAAAGTGACAAATAAGACTAAACAAAGTGACAAACGAAGACTAAACAAAGTGACAAATTAAAACTAAATAAACGGGAAGAGTGTGAGAAGAGGCCAAATTAGGCCCTCCCCATTATTACAGTCGGTTCGCCTGATGAAGGTCAAATTCGACCGAAATATTGCGCAAAGGCCGACTTTATTAAGGCTACAAGCCTAATTTTTTGAAAACCCACCACCTTAGGGTGGTGGTACCAGGGGGTCAGCATGGAAGGGAATGTCCTGGAAGTGATGGACCGTGCACCATCCTCTCTCCAGTTGGAGAGGGGATTTCTATCCCCCACTCCTAACCGGCCAGTGCCTCCTTCCGGGCTTCCCGTCCATGCTGACCCCTCTTGATTTATCCCAAGTTTAAGACCCCCCACCCAAGATCCTAACCCTTAACCTAACCACCCACCCCCTTGCCTAAACCTAACCTTGCCTAACCCTAAATTATATTAAAAGAAGGTCAAAAAAGACACTTAAGAAGGACAAACAAGTCAAAAGAAAGTCAAGAAAGACATTTAATAAGGACAAATTAGTCAAATTAAGAATAAATGTAAAAAAAAGGGGACTTAAAACAAAAACACAAGAGTAAGAAAGTCAAAAAAGACATATATAAGAAAAAGTAAGACAGAAAGTCAAAGAAGACATGTCAGAACAAGTAAGAAAGCAGAAAACTTAAAGAAAGAAGTCAAAGGAGACACACATACGAATAAAGCACGTACAGAAAGCTTTAAGACACAAGGACTATAAATACAGGGTAGGAAGACACAGAGAGGCAGATGGGGAGAAGGAAAGACAGGGACAGGGTAGAGAGGAGAAAGGAAGGGGAGAATAAAGTACAAAAATACAAAAATTAAGCCTAAAAAAAGAGAAAAAAAGTAAACCTAAAAAAAGTGACAAATTAAGACTAAACAAAGTGACAAATAAGACTAAACAAAGTGACAAACGAAGACTAAACAAAGTGACAAATTAAAACTAAATAAACGGGAAGAGTGTGAGAAGAGGCCAAATTAGGCCCTCCCCATTATTACAGTCGGTTCGCCTGATGAAGGTCAAATTCGACCGAAATATTGCGCAAAGGCCGACTTTATTAAGGCTACAACCTAACCCTAACCCTAACCCCTAACTAAAAACAGTTTTATAAGTTTAAAAATATTTTTATTTTACGATATAATCCTCGAAAGAGCGCTTTTAGTTGTTTGAATCCCAATTTGGGAAAGATGAGGCAAAGGGGATCGGGGGATGGGTCAGTCCATAGGTGATGGACCGTGCAATTACCGGACTGGTGCCGGTTTCTTTTTCCCCTAACCTAACCCCCTCGGTCCGGACCGATCCTGGTTATCACCCCCATACCCTTGGACTATGGGATGGGACTCTGAGGAGGGATGATGGACTGTGCCTTCTAGTCTCATCGTCTTCGACGATGAGACTCAACTTCCTTCACCCTAACCCTGCTACCGTTGGACTCGCAGCGCCCACAAATGGGGGGGTAGCCACCGCTCCCGTCTCTCTACCGCGCACCCTTGAGGATCAGTCAAAAACTGATCCTGGTCAAAACCCCCTATCCCTATTCCCCAAAAAGAGGATGGCCCACAGGCCATCGGTGGTATTGTTAACCCTCAGGCACCATGTTGAGTCATTACTCAGCACAAACACCAACCTTCAGTCTCACCTTTTTCTTTTTTCTTTTGAAACTTTGACCTGAACATTTTGGACAAACAGTCGACATGAGATCAATTCTGTTTGTCTTCAGATCACTTATCTGTCTGTTCACCTCTGTGTGTGTGTGTGTGTGTGTGTGTGTGTGTAAGGGGGGGGGGGGGGGGGATAAAAGTCGCCCTCATCCTGCTCCTCTCTCAGTTTTTGCTATTTGTCGAGTTGCATTTGCAAAAAAACAGAAACATGAAGGTTTACCTGCTGCTGATGCTCCTGCTGCCAATACTCTCAGGTACCACAACACACACACACACACACACTCACTCACTCACTCACTCACTCACTCACACTCTCTCTCTCTAACATTTAATCTGTACACTAACACACACACTCTAACATCTCATCTGATGTTTCTGTATATATGAAGTGATAATGTGTAATGAACTCATCAAGTAGTGAGTCAAAGTACACAAAGAGCAGACGGGTCATATGTCCTACAGGATGAATCTGGTGCTGAGAGACTGCATACTGCATTAGCATCAGTCTGACGGCAGCATGATCAAAAGTTTAGTCTCTTTCACACTGCCTGTTCAATCTCATAATATCATGTTGTTGTGCTATCTAGCCATGAGGTGTTTCAGATTCAGAAAACTTTGTTGTAACAGAAAATCTTCTTTGACGTGGCTCCACATACAAGACAAGACAATACACTAATTAGAAACAATCGCAAAACACAGATTCTGAAAGCACACACACTGTGTATAGATCTTAAAAACAAGCATGAAATTAAAACTGTTTATAAACTACAATCAACAGACTGGTGTCATCTTAAAGGTACTATGACAGGTACGGACAGAGCCAAACTACTCTCCATATCAAACAGACCACCAACAGGACAGCTGTGACCTTGGACAATGTGTTATGTGTGCCACCCACTGCTGGCAGATTTAAAAATTAATTGTTAGCAGTTAGCAGCTAACTCACAGAACAAGAACAGTGACTCTCGTTCCACCTGTGCACCTCCGCAGACCACAACAAACCTCCTACATTTCACTTTACATTGTTTTTTGTTTCTTTGTTTTACCATTTACAAAGGTTTTGTTGTTGTTGTTGTTGTTTTACCATTTACAAGGTGGTTTTTATTCTGGTCTCATGTTCGTTATGTTCAGGTCTAATGTTCTGCTCTCATGTTCCATCTCGTGTTCTGCTCTTGTGAGCTAGTCCCATGTTCCGGTCTCCTGTGCCTGTCTCAAGTTCAGGTCTAGTGTTCTGGTCATATGTGTGAGGAAGATTCAATCAACCAATCAATCAATCAGTCAATCAGTTTTATTTATAAAAGCCAATATCACAAATCACAATTTGCCTCACAGGGCTTTACAGCATGCGATAATGTTAGTCTGTTGATGAGCTGAAATACAACACTTAAATGGCACGTTACATTCACTGACCTTCAGAAAACTGTAGCTGTGAAAAAGACAGTAAGAGCATTTGCCACAGACCAGGATATGACACATATAACTTCCTTCTGTAATCTCACAAGATAACTCGAAGATGTGCAGATGATAAAATGTTATGATCATTTATGAGACTACACTAAAAAAGAAAATGTAAAAAGTTATTTCAAATGGATTAATTCTCTCAGTAACCTCATTTATTTATTTATTCTGATACATGTTAAACATTATTTTAATTTCTGTTGGAATGAAAAATAATAGTTTGTCTTTTTATATTTGAGGACATATTTAAACCTTCATGAGTTCCTCATTTAGAATATTTTGAAGGTCATTAAGATTTTTGTAAGATTATACATCTATTTCATCAGTGAATAGAACTTTGTGTAAAGTTAGAGGACTCTATTCAATCATTAATGTCCAGTGTGAAGGGGGCAGCCCGACACAGGATCCCTGAGGGGCGCCAGACTTGATAGTTTTACTTTGAGATTTGTGACGACTTACATAAACATGTTGCTACCTCCCATTCACACGTTTTCTGAACCACCTCACTGCGTTGCCTCTGACATCATGACGTAAACATTTTTCAGGAACGTACCTGTCCACACTGTGTCATAAACAGCTGACCTCTGGAACAGACTCGAGTGTTCATGTTCAGACATTATAACTTTATCATCTCTTATCTCAGCTTTATGTCCAATCAAACAGCTGCTCAGGTACGTCTCAGCTTTGACCTCATCAGGTGTGTTTGTTTTGCAGCTCAGGCGTCTAACATCAAGTGTTACGGTGAGGATTCCGTTTGGGTCAGGAACATGCTGCTGGACTGCGGCGGCCCAGTCAAACAGGCCTGCTACACCAGAGGTAAGTCCTCCACCTGCTAACGCCCCTATGAAGCATATGCAGGTGTTTACCTCAGGTGTGTCTGTCAGCATTTGACTAAATTTACAGCTGGATCTTACTGAGAACACAATACAGTTTTAAAAACAAATTTATTTTAAAATCTTATTGCTAATCTTTCCGGACACGTGTCAGCACTCTGATGATGCGTTTCCTGTTTGTCTTTGCAGCTAGCGGAGAGAAAGGCTGCACTACGCTGGAGAACTGTCAGCGACCTGGCTGGACCTGCTGCTATACTGACGGCTGCAACATCTGAGCCAATCACAGCCCAAGAAATACTGATATCATCAAAGTACGCAATGTGAAATAAAGGCTGGTAGATTTCCCAAAATGCAGTTTGGTTTCATCTGATTTTAAACATGAAGATTTAAGGGTCTAGGGAATAATTGGCCGTTTTTGACTAGTTTTGATTTTACCTTTAAATTTCACCTTAAAAAACTGTTTACCTTGCCTTGTTTGGTATCATTCTTTTCAGAAACCTCACCTGTGTGACTTTACAGTTATTTTCTCATTTTGACATACTGTATTAACACACTGGACCTAAAATCACATAAAAAACATAAAATCCGAGTAAGAAAAAGTTTGATTTTTTTTTACTGTGAAAACCACAAACATGTCTAACGAACCATTTGTGTAACTTAGAATAAAAATATAAATTGTAAACTTCAAAAACATATGTCCTAATTTAGCAAACAACAACGTTATATATAATTTTTTACATTAAAATGCAAGCAATGCCTCAGGCGTTTTTTGGACAACTATTTACAAAAGAATCAGATGTCACACAAATTATTTGTCAAAGGGAAAAATGCCAGCATTCACAAATGTCCTTTTGGTAAATTTAATTAACCAATTTGTGTAGCAGTACCAGAAAAACAAACATTTTGTGTTTGATGCTGTTTTTGGCCATGCACCTTTCTAGGGGATTTATTTTGAGAGTGCTTGCTTTTCTCCTACGTCATTTTACACAAATTATTTGTGCCACTCTGAAAAATAGTTCCTGTCCACCACAACACACTACAGGAGGAGGACACAACAGTAGGACAACAGGAGGAGTGACACACACTGTGTTGCTCTGCTGCCTGAGCAAACGGACATCCGGACCTGGTGGGCGTGCCCTGCAACACCGTCCACTCCTCTGTGTGGACCTCCGAGTACCGCTCAGTGCGGTTGTCGGAGGCTCGTTTTCCTCTCTCCTCTTCCAAAACACACTACACCACACAATAAGTATACACTCCAAACACGCTAAACATCACAAATCCCAACTCTATCTGTGATCGCGATCGCTGTCTCTCTCGCTGCCGTCACGCCCACAGCTTTCCCCTCTTCCCCACCAACAAATGATGTGTGTTGCCATACAATTTTGTCTTTGGTTGAAGTGGTGCATTTTTCAACCAATAGCAAAGGGGGTGTCGTTTTTTTTGTTTTTTTGCTGTTGCCTTAAGCACTTTCGTCAGGCCGAACGGCCCGTTTTTACCGTGTCTTCCTGCAACAAACGTGGCTCAAATGTGACAACAATGTTCAGGAAAATCATGGCGTTTATTATTTATCATAAGTCCGGTTTTATATGGCCTATCAAAACGGTTTAAAAAGTGGTACAAAGTTTGAAGTTTGCACTTTCCACACAAAATGAAACGGGGAATCAGTGAGGCTGCGTGTTGCTGCTACGTCGTCTGAAATCGCTCACGTGATTTTGACGTGCCAGCACGGTTCTGGACCGCAGAGGGTTGAAGTCCGTCAGTTTGTGGACTTTGAATTGTGTGTCTGTGTCCCTGTCGACTCTACAAACAAACTTAGAAAGATCTAGAGTTCAGTTATCAGGGACATTTTAATCAGTCTGTGACAGTCAATCAGTCAGAGTCCATCTGAAGGGTTAATATTGACACTGACACTCACAAACATCCAGAGTTCAGTTATCAGGAAAGATTCAGTCTGTTCATCTGAAGGTTTGTCAGATATCTACACTGAAATAATAAACTCACAAATATCCAAACTTAAACATGCGGAGACTTCTGGTAATTCTGTTGGTTTCAATACAAAATGTTGTCTGAACAAAGTATCAGCTAGTTACAGTATCAACGGTAAAAGTACTCTTAGCTCTATAGTTACCGTATCAGTAGGGTTACAGGTAACTCTTTTGTGTTCAGTTCATTGACTGTTTGTGGTTTCTATGATAAATCAGTTGTAAACAGGTTTGTTCTTGTTGTCGTAAAAAGTCAGCATCAGACACCACAGTGTGACACCTGAGGCCTGTTCAAAACCTAGATAAGGGATTAAGCTGGGATATGTTGGTTATCCTGGCTTAATTTATCTTTGATTCGTTGTTTGAAAGCACAGGTGCATATGATACCATGGAGATTTATTCTGTGCAGTTAGCCTGCAGTTAGCCTGGTCCCAACCACGCTAACAGCAGGCTAAGTTTATCCTGGTGCCTTATTTCTCCAGTCAGCTATCACTGCAATCAGAAATCAATGTGTTTCAGAGTTATTCCATGTTCTTATGTATTTGCCCCATTTTTAAACAAACAAAATACATTTAGCCTATAATAATGAAAAAAACATTAAACGTTCAAAACATTATTTTTGTCAAAATCATTCATGTGATAAGCACAGTCAGGTGTCTTCAGTGAAGTCAATTATGAGGGCTTATTATATAAGTCCCATGCACATGTGTAATCCAGCACCACACAACACAAATGGTTTTAGAGCTGCTTTGTTTCTCGTTATTAAAATAGCTGCTTCGTTTGCAGTTTTTATTAAATAGCTGCTTATAGTAGGATTTTATTTTAATGTTTTATTTTTAAGATAAAAGCACTAAGCAGTCTGCAGCTGCTCACTCACCCATTCTAAGACACACACTAATGCCGTCAGTCTACCACACAGGGTGCATACAGTACAGGGAGCAATCTAGGGTTTAGCATGTTGCCCAAGGACACTTTGACATGCAGATATCCTCACCAATACACGGATTAATTGTTGGAATACACATACAAGGAGCTGTATTTGGCATTGGTAGCACACAATTGGTGGTTATTAGGTTTCATAACTGTATGACCTTCCCAAATTACATTCCCAGTTAACTGGACCAATGACTCCAGTGTACTTTACATTAATGAATGAAAGCAGGAAGAGGAAACCACAATATTCTTTGACCTCATTTGATTTAGATGAACAATACTGTAATCAGTCAGTGTCTGCTTTGAGCTGGGGAGAGAGAGAGAAATAATATTGATTAATACATTCATTTTTTATTTGTCTGTCAAGCTCCATGTCCTGCAGCTTTCTCTTTTCACACTGGAGCTTCACATCTGCCAGCACTATCTGCTTCTGTAGATGACTTGCATATAGCTGTCTGACAGTTTATAAATTCTGTACAACACATATCTATTAGCACAGCAAATGTGGACACCGTGGATTTCCTTCAGGCAATACTCACTATATTTCCAGGCAGGCTGTCAGGCTGCTCAGCATCTGTGTCATTCTACAAATATATTTTCTATGAGCACCACATCACTGACTTCTTATACATTAAGGACTAAATTATTTCCACAAGACTGTCAAGTTACCTCAAACCTTCTGGAGTCCAGAGAAAGAGTCTCCTCCTCATCTGCTGCAGATGTGCCTTCACCCTGCCACATTAAATAGAACTTGTATTTACCTAATGTAAACTTGCAAGATATGCCAAGCAAATGCCTTTAATGAATAACACTCACCGGATCATCTTCTGGTGGCTCCAGAAGGGTCAGTGTGTCACCTGACACTGCAAGACAATCCAAGGTCAGACAGTCCACATAACACCAATGGCTGATTAATGAATGAATAAAATGGTTCATTCCATGGACAGTATACTGGAATAATGTACCTTGTATGAAGAGGGCAGTTTCTGTGTGTGGGACAGAGTCTGTAGCTGCCTCCCCCCTGTATCCCCTCCATCATCGGCATGCCTTGGTTTTGATCAAGTGCAAGCTCTTTCGCTGGTGTGACATCGGCTGTTGGTGGGGTGCAAAATATTCTAATACTTAATCTTCACCTTTTACCAGGTGCACTTTTATTTAGCACTTGTATTTATTTATTTATTTATTTAGACGTTTATTGATCAGGGACAAATGCATTAAACATTATTTCATATAAAATACTAAACAGATGTCATGCATACACGTTTCTAGCTGAAGCTAATGGTTGTGCAGTTGTATTTGTGCTGTATTAGCATTAAATGAGGTTATAGTATATAGCCTGTAAGAGATTTGCACAATGAATTAAGAATCATCATGGTACATGTCGCGAGTAATATTAACTCCCACTGCTCACCTTTAAGGTTAAGTGTACAACTGTTAATTTGTGGAAGGAACTTTAATTGTAATTATGACAGATTCATTTGTGCAGCAAGTGTATATTTTTAGATTACTTATGCATTCAGTCGGTCCGCAATTGTCTGCCACGCATTTTCTCCCTGCTTAATAATTGCTGCTGTGTTTCTTTTATTAGTTATGATGTGTTTAACCTCCTCATAAGTCTCCATGATGACACGCTGCTCACTGGGCGAGAAGTAATAATACATTTTAGTAAGTAAGTAAGCCGCACGTGTCCTCTCCATTGGTGCATGAGTGAAACTGTGATCGACCCACGTGGTCTATTTAAGAAAGCCATGGACGCGCACTTACCTGAATAAGTCACACCTGCCTTGACATTGCCGCTCCTCCTCAGCCTGGCTTGGCGTTGAAACAACCAATGAAGCCAGGATGGACTGATAAGACTTTGTCCAGCCTCGCTTTTCCACTTATCCTGGATTGCTTAATTCTACTTTCAAACAACAGGCCCCTGATCAGCTGCTGTTGTTTAGTTAGTCACAGTTTCATTCATTCAGGTGATTCTGCAGGTGTTTGATGTTGAGAGTTGGTGGGCGGTGTTACAAATGACCGTTGTCTCCAAAACAAAATAAAAAACAAAGTAACATTTTCATTTTTTACAAAAAGTTAAATTTCATCAAACTGAAAACAAAACAAACATAAGTTTCCTCCTGAAACTGTTTCTCAGGTGATCATGACAGCACACCTGCATCCAATCACAGCCTCACATGATGGTGTCAGGTCATGTGATGGTTTCAGGTTACATTAAAGTGTCATTAAAAACAAACTTTGTACAATGTTTCAAACAGATCAACAGATTTATTGATCATGTATCAGAACCACCTGACTCACCTGTTCGGAGGTTGATCTAGATGTTTGTACAGACTAACATGAATGTCGTCTCTGCACAAATCTAATAAACTACGACAGAAAACTGTTTTATTATCTGTATAAAAACCTTCAGCTGTGAAACTGATTCACACGTAAACTTTCATCTGAACGTTAAATATTAAATCATGATCTTCATCAGGATGTCAGAGAACCTCATACTGACGTCACATATTCATTGTGAGTTATTAGCTTTGTTTCAGTCAGATCAAACGGGCCAAATAGCTGACTGGTGGCGTGGTAACAGCTGACCAGCGGCGTGATGACAGCTGACCGGCAGCATGATGACAATGCACAGCAAAGCTGATCTTTCGTGTCAGAATATGCAGATTCTACAGCAGAGAGAACGAAGCGCCAAAGAAAGGGGCTGAGTGATAACAGGATAAGGTGGTGAAAAACATTTTGATACTGCCTTCATCCTCAGCTGCTCATCGCTCAGCCACCATGTTGGTTCTGCTGCAGGTCCTCTGAACTCAAGGCATGTCCACTGCCAACCGCCGGCCACCAACCGCTGTCTGTAACACACCGACTGTGGAGAAGTTTGTCATAAAACTTCAACACATCCAAACTCTGACTTTAATATTCAGGAATCATCCGTCCTGGATTTGATTCGTTCACTTCTAAAACGTTCGGTGTAAAAGTTCCAATAAATATTAGTTCGTCTCACGTTGTAGTTGTGATCAACAATTACAAAATAAACAAAAGCATAACTGAAAAATTTAGAACTTTTCTAGACATCATTAAGTCCGTCACTGTGACACAAAGATCCTCTGTGCCGCTCGAGGAACACCTGACGGTACAGGTCTAAGAAAAGACGTGACATAAAAACATTAAAATGAACGATAAGTTAAAGCCAAGTCTAAACAAACAATAGTCCACTGAAGTGTCAGAGTTACGATAAACGTACAGATCAGTCAGATGTTATTTTCTACCTTTGTTACAAACGTTTGAGACAAACTGATTCAGAACCGAATTCATCAGAAACAATCAAACAAAAAAAAAGCTGATCGTTCTGAACTTCCTGCGTTCAGTCATTTCAACAACTCTTTCTGACTCTGAAAAACTCGGGACATGTTGACTTGTGACTTTCTCATGGCTGATGAATACAAACACAAACAAACAGGAAGGAGACTGGTCGGTCTGAAAACATTTATTTGCATTTTTTTGTTGAAATCTTCAGTACAGTCTGTCGTCTGACAGGAATGCATGAGAGAAGACATGATTGGCTCAAAACAGTCACATGAACATCATCATCATCATCATCATCATCATCATCATCATCATCATGTGTATCAACGTCGTTACAGAACACTGTAAAATAAACAAACACTTTAATCCAGAAACTCCCATAACACCCACCCCTCATGTAACCCTGCCCCACCCCGAACATCCAGGCAAGTCCCGGAACATTCAGTGAATCCCTGAATATCGAGGCACTCCCTCATCATCCAGGGATTCGCCTGGATGTTGAGGGACTCACCTGGATGCTCAGGGACTCCCTCATTATCCAGGGACTCACCTGGATGTTCAGGGACTCCCTCACTGAACATCCAGGCAAGTCTCTGAACATTCAGAGAGTCCCTGAACATCCAGTGAGTCCCTGAACTCTGTACAAGCCCTTCAGAGAAACGAACGTAGAAAAGATGAAGATACTAAAGATGAGGAGTATTAAAAAGGCAAAAACATTAATGACCCCCCCCCCCGCCCCTACCCCTGGAGTGACATCATCATGACATTCAGAAAACGTTATGAACAGAAATGGTCCAGAAAAGACAAAAACAAACATCAGCAGTCATTCAGTGAGTCACTGAAAAGCAGCCAATCAGAGGAGAGGACCTCATATGTTTCCTGCTTCCTGATTGGCTGAGAGATGTGAGTTTTGAATGTGAAGGGCGGCTGAGTATTTTTACAGTGTAGCTGAGGAGCTGCTGCCCTCTGGTGGTGAACAGAAATATACACACAGATATCTGCAGTATATACAAACAGATCCTCCGTCAGACGGACGTCTCCGATCCACCGCTGATTATTAAAAACATCTGAGTCACAGTTTTCACTCTGGAGGTTCACTTCCTGTTTACATTCTGTTCACTTCCTGTTTACATCAGTGAGTCGACCTGGGAGACCGACCTGGTTCTGACAGATTTAAGACCTGAACAGGACCTGAGACAACAGGATGTTTCTGAGTGCAATGCATCTTGGGAGTCGTAGTTTAAAGGCTCTCTGGTTTGTAGTTCACATCTTCTTCATGTTTCACAATAAAAGCCTCCGGCGTTCTGTCTCTTTCCTGGAGGGCTTTTATTGTGAAACATCTCTCAGAAATATGGAGGTTGGCAAATTTACAAAATAAAAACACAACAAAGTCAAAATAAAACTTCAGGTTTCTGATTAAAGTCCATTTATAGATTCTTTTTATTAATAATTATTAAACTCATTATTTTAATTATTAATTCTTTTTTAACTTCGATAAAACGTGATTGGTCTGTTCTTTTTTTCCCCTCCAAATTAAAAAAGTTAAAAAGAAAACATACTAAAACACATTTAAGACTTACAGGTTCTGTCTGACCCCCACGACACTTCCTGTTCAACTGCTCTGCTCTGATTGGTGAGTCACACCTGTCAGGTTTCATCCTGTCTCACCTGGTTCAGCTGTTGCTGTCCTCTGTTCTCTACTGCCCCCTGGGACAGACAGGTAGAACGCTCACCTGGACCAAGGTGAGACTTTAAAACCAAACCCTGTTCAGGTGTGACAGGTGGGTGTCAGGTAAAGACTCCTCCTCCAGCTGTGCTCAGGTAAATCTCCAGGTGTTTCAAACTGTGACATCACATTTGTTCAACTGAAGGAAAGTTTATTTTAACAGCTGATTGATGAGAAGAACAGTGTGACACCGCTGCCACAGGTTCGAGTCCCACACACACACACACACACACACACACACACTTGTACTTCTATACTTGTGAGGACCGTCACTGACATCATGCACGTCCGAACCCTAGAGACCAACATTAATGACATCACAACCACAAGAACTCTTGATTTGGCCAGGTGAGATTAAGAAACAGGAAATTGAGTGGCTCCTGTTTGGACGTACGGACGACCGTCAGCAGATCAATGTGATACTGAAGAAAACACAACAGTTCTTTTTTATTTATGAACGTTTGTTCTGGATGGACATCAGAGAAGTCACACAGTGACATCATCACGTTTTGTCTGTTTCCACTGCAAGCTGGACCCTGACCCATAATCCCGTTAACCTGGTTCTGACCTTCAAACCAAGTCCTGATACTCGTACAGACACTTACCATCCAACACAAAGTGAGGACAAAACAAAATGACCCCACTTTGTAAAGATGTCTTCACAAAGTACAAAACTCCTGGTCCTCACAAAGATAGCTGTACCAACACTCATACACACATACACTCTCTGTCTATGAGGGGGGGGTGAGGGGGGGCAGTCCCTCGTCACTGGGTGTGGCCGTGTCGTCGCTCGGCTCCAAGCTGTCCTTCAGACTAACCGTGCTGTCTGAGGGGGGCGGAGTCGACTCGGAGTGGGGTGGGGTTAACTCTGAGATGGGTGGGGCTAACTCGGTAGGGGGCGGGGTGTCTGGGGAGGGTTCTTGGGTCCCATTAGCCGTCGGAAGAGGTTCAGGTTCCTGGGTGGGTGTGGCTGCTGCAGGGAGGGCTGGAGTGAAGGCAGAATCCACCCTGTGGGGGGTGGAGTTAGAGAGGAGGCCATCGCTGAGAGACAGTGAAGATTTTTCCACCAAACGCCACTGCATTATGCTGGTGTCCTTCCCCCCCGTTGAGATCAGGTGACTGTCATTATACAGGAAGCTGACGTTGGTCACATGACTGCTGTGGGCGCTGTATTTATGGCTGGGAGCCTATGGACATACAGATTATTGATTACTGATTGATCTCTGGGCTCCAACAAGGCTCAGCCTGCTGTTACATTCACCACATGGAGCCCAGTATGAAGACAACCCAGTGTAACTGGATCCCAGTATGGAGACAACCCAGTGTAACTGGAGCCCAGTATGAAGACAATCCAGTATAACTGGAGCCCAGTATGAAGACAACCCAGTGTAACTGAATCCCAGTATCGAGACAACCCAGTGTAACTGGAGCCCAGTATGAAGACAACTCAGTGTAACTGGAGCCCAGTATGAAGACAACCCAGTGTCACTTGAGCCCAGTATGAAGGTAACCCAGTATAATTTTGTTTGCAGCACAATATATAAAACACATACATCTACTCTATAGATACCATAACACACATTGATTACACACACATATCACACATACATTGCAAATATACACAGAATAAATAATCTAAATAGTCTAGAATAAATAGTCTAAACAATAAATATTTGCCCTTCCTTAAGATGCACTGCTCATTGGTAATAATCTATACATACCACACCTGCCAATGCCTTGTTTAATTGTGTAATAGCCAAAGGAAGAAAAGTGATTTTTGCCCATTTTGTTTTAATATTGGGATGTCTGTACCTTCACCCCAAAGGGAGAAGCTTAAATTCCCCCGAGAGTGGGTGAGTATTATCCATGCAGACCTTGTCTGCCTTTTGGGTCAGCCTGGTCAGATAAAGATAGTACAGATCAGTCTGCTGCTCCCCAATGATTTTTCCACAGTTTTTCCCAGTTTGTTTCTATGGGTGACCATACCAGCATACAACACAATAAGCAAGAATACTCTCAATAAAAGTCTTATAAAATAAAGTGAAAGTTTTGTTGTTGACGCTAAAAAAATTAGCTTCTTAAGAAAGTACATGTGCTGCTGTGCTGACCCTTTTCAAATACAGCATTTGCACACAGATCCAAGGATAGTTTATGGACTATAATAAGACCAAGATATTTGTACTCAGTTACCACCTCTATCTTTTCTCCCTTTGTCATAGATGGGATGTGGGTGGGGGCTCATGTCTAAAATCAAAGACCAACTCTTTAGTCTTTGATATATTTAACTGCAAATGTGACACCTCACACCAGCTCACAAAATCTCTTAACACAGGTCCATGCCAAATTTCATCCTGCTTCAGTAAGCTAACTATAGCACTATCATCAGGTTAACTTGTATCGCAGAGGTGCCTGGATAGTGTGACGTGTGTGGTTGTGCTGCTGCTGTGGTCCTGCCAGATGCCTCCTGCTGCTGCTGCCATCATTAGTCATTAGTCATACTTCTACTGTTATTATACACATGATTATTGTCACACATGTATACTATCAGATATTAATATATACTTTCAACATATTGTATCACAGTAGCCAGAACTATAATTATAATATTATCGCTTTCAATAATGTTGTTGTAAGCTACTGTCATTACCGTCTGTCCTGCATCTCTGTCTCTCTCTCTCTCTCTCTCTCTCTCTCTGTCTCATTGTGTCATACGGATTACTGTAACTTATTTCCACCCAGCTGACAGCCTGGCCGTGGAGAATGGTCCCTAACTGCATAAATAAGTGATTAACATAGGGGGGATCAAAATAAAAATAAATAAATGAAATAAAGATCAACCAGCCCCCCTCCTCCCCTGACAAGTAAAGAACAGTCCCTAAAGTGCGGTAAGGTTTGTGGACCGTTATCTGCCACAAAGAGAGAAATGTGAATGGCTCGTTTCTCCTCTGACACGCCACATAACTATGTGCTGCCACAGCTCGGTTGTCCAGGTACTACTGGGCAGTCATGACACCAATGAAAGAGGAAATTACTAGACCTGGAGTTGGACTTCTCTGTCACCGGTAAGCCGTTATCTTGCACTGCAGAGCACTATGAGCCTCCGCCGTATTCCTGTCTGTGACCCCCGTTCAACCCACAACCACCAGGATTCGCCTTTCCTTTCTGCTGCTGGTTTAAACGTGATAATAGGGATGCCCCAGCACCCACTCCACTAACTTGGCGTGGAAATGAGCGGTAGTCTAGAAAACTGGCGAGTTTTTTTGTCTGTTTATTTTTCTTTTTTGGAGGGCGTTCGTGTGGCCTCACATAGATTGCGCCCTGGGCAGTCGCCCACATTGCCCATAGCAAAAACCGTCCCTGCCTCCACCACACTTTGACTTATTTCCACCCTGCCGACAGTGAGACTTATATTCATTGTGCCGACAGTGGCTTGGAAAACCGCCCATAACGCTTGCACTGTCGAGCCCTGCAGTCCAGGTAGTTTTCTCCAAGCATCCTTTCAGGGTCTCGATGCTGTCCTCATCCCACATCTGAATTTGCTTTTCCACAGGCTTCACCCTTTTCAAGACCTGTCGGTGGGTCTGAGGAGGACAGTGTTGTGATCTGAACTGCCAAGAGGGGGCTTGGCACTGGATGTGTACACCTTTGGGATTGATCCGTAGCATAGATTATTTAATTATTAATTTAATTTAATTATTATGTTTTTCCTTGTTGGACAGGTAACATATTGCGAATATAATGGCAACGTGCATGCAATGGTGCAATTGTTAAAATCACCTATAATAAACTTGGGGGCATCTGGAGAGATATTATCAAATTCTTGGGTAATGTTAAAAAATAATGTCTGCTGCCTTTTCTATGTCTGCACGCGGATGTATGTAGACAACAGTCAAAAATATTTGTGGGATTTCTCTGGGAAGATAATGGGGACGCAGAGATACCAATAAAAGTTCAATATCAGGGGTGCAGATCTTTTTCCTCAGCATCGTTGTTCTACACCATCTGTCATTTATCATGACGCACACACCCCCCTCCTTGCTCCTTGCCTGTAGCCTTGCTGCACCGATCCATGCACGATTGTAAATCCTTCTGGACAGACTTCGGAATCCGGCACGGTTTCATTCAGCCAAGTGTCAGAGAAGGCGAGGACACAAGCTTCCCTATACTCATGCAAGTAATCAGTGCTCGTAACTCGTCTGTTTTCCTTTTGATGGATTGTGCGTTTCATAAAGTTATAGTTGGAAGCGGAACTTTTGCTGTTTTCCTCATTCTGAGTCTCTGCCTCAGCCCACCCCGTTTTCCTCGCTTTTTCTTGCATCCCATATGTTTAAATGCCCTTATAATCTCCGTAGGTATATTCAGATCAGTAACACTCCAATCGCTTGCGTGGATGTTAAGTTCCAAGAGGAAATCACTGCTGTAGCGAATGTGTGAGTCTGAGTTGCAGTTTGCTGGCTCACCCGCTACATGGATTACAAGCAAAATAAGTCTGATTATTAGAACGAATTCACATATCTGACACATGTTGACTCTTCCCAAGCCTTAGCTAAATTCCATCATTGATTAGTGCGGAAAATAAGACTTAACAAAACAATCAGACAGACAGACCGTGCTACTGGTCGCCACTGTGTGGCGCCCTGGAAATTACAAGCATATAGTGTGTGTGTGTGTGTGTGTGTGTGTGTGTGTGTGTCTGTGTGTCTCTCACCTTGGGGGTGGAGCATGGGTAAGCAAATAGGTGAACTTTACAGAAGTCATCTGCCAGAGCGATCACCTTCCTGTTGTGAGATCTCATCAGAGCGTTGATGTCAGTGCCGTCTGAACCCTCGGGCCACACACCTGCAATCACACACACACAAAGACACAGGTGGACAGATGTATGGAGAAACACGCATACCAAATGTACTATGTGGACCAAGTGTACCAGGAGTACCAACTGTACTGTGTACCAAGTGTACTAGGAGTACCAAGTGTACTAACCGAACACATGGTATCCCAGTACGCAGGTGTAGGTTGCCCAGTCGATGTCTTTACACTCTGAACGATTTCTGATCAGTTTACAGCCGTTTGGAACGTCCCCTAAAAAAAACACTACTGTTAGTACACAACACTGCGGAAGTACAACTACACAGTACTACATTACTAATGTAGCAGAGTACTTTCAGTAAACAGTACTACATTACAAATGTATCAGAGTACTTTAAGTACACAGTACTACATTACTAATGTATCAGAGTACTTTAAGTACACAGTACGACATTACAAATGTATCAGAGTACTTTAAGTACACAGTACTACATCGGTGATGTATCAGAGTACTGTAAGCACACAATACTACATTACTGACATATCAGAGGACTCACAGTAGAGGATCTCGTAGTCTCCAGAGTTGGACATGATGAAGTTGTTGTCAGGTGACCAGTCCAGGTGTGTGATGTAGCTGGAATGTCCCTGTGGAAACATTCAGGTAACTCATGAACATACCTGAACATCATCTTCATCAGCTGAACATCATACCAAATCTTAGAGAGCTCATGGAACCAGATTCTCCCGCCAGAACACTGCACCCTGAGAAGGCAGGGTTCCCATGGTTGCTAAAGAAGAGCCAGAGCCTTCAGCTATCAGGCCCCTCTTCTGTGGAAACGAGTCTGGGAGGCAGACACCATCTCCACATTTAAGACTAGACTGAAGACTTTCCTTTTTATAGTTAGGGCTGGTTCTTATAGTTAGGACAGGTTCTTATAGTTAGGACTGATTCTTATAGTTAGGACCGGCTCTTATAGTTAGGACTGATTCTTATAGTTAGGACTGGCTCTTGTAGTTAGGACTAATTCTTAAAGTTAGGACCGACTCTTATAGTTAGGACTTATTCTTATAGTTAGGACCGGCTCTTGTAGTTAGGACTAGGGCTGAACGATATATCGTTATCGTATCTACATCGAGATATGAACATGCAAGATATTAATATCCCAAAAGGAGACGATATTGGCGATATAATTTCCCCATGAGTTTCCCCAGCTCGACTTGCATGACAGTACAGCTCAGCCAATCACAAACCTCATTTCCTGCTTGCCTTGGATCGACAGTGAAGCCAGCCAATCACAAACATCCCCTTGAGCGAGGGAGACGTGCTGCTGCTAGCAACTTGCTAGTACACACACACACAGCAGAAAATTCAAAATGGAAGCGGAAGATGAGGTCGGTGCAGCTTTGGTAGCTAAAAATAAGTCAACCTCCATTATTTGGAGGTATTTCGGTTTCAGGAAGGATGATGTGGAACAGAGCGTGGTGTTGTGTCAGTCGTGCTTCGCGAAAGTCACGACAAAGCAAGGCAGCACAACGAACATGTATCATCACCTGAAACAACACCACCGGGTACTATATGAAGAGTGCCTTGCAATGAAAGACACAGCGGGGACATCTGGGGCCTGTGTCAAGCCCAAGAAAGGTCGGATTGCCGATGCATTTAGTAGCACAATGCCATACGAATCGGCGTCCAGCAGGCACAAAGACATTACAAAAGCTATAACGTACCATATTGCTAAAGACATGATTCCCGTCTATTCAGTCACCAAAGATGGCTTCCAGAAAATGGTTCGGACTCTTGACAAATGCTACAAAATACCGTCTTGAACCTATTTTAATCAAGTGGCCATTCCCCAACTCTATGAGTGCAAGATGAATGTTGTTTCTGAGCTCCGTGAAGTGGATTATTTTGCCACAACGACGGACCTGTGGTCCAGTAGAACAACTGAACCATACATGAGTTTAACTGTCCATTTCATCACAAAGAACTTTGAGCTCAAAACCCGATGCTTGCAGACTTCCTTCTTCCCTGCGGAGCATACTGGAGACAACATAGCGCATGAGATGAGAGATGCATTAGCAGACTGGGGTTTGCAGGAGGACCAAGAGGTTTGTGTGACCACTGACAACGCATCAAACATGATAAAGGCGCTGAAAGCGAACAGCTGGACACGGCTACAGTGCTTTGGGCACAGGTTACACCTGGCTATAGGTACGTTTTTCTATGTTTATTTTTAATAGATTTGTTTAGAACAGATTTTGAATACAATATACTACCTCAAATGGTGACATAGAAAATATGCAAGTTTGGTTTTGGTCAGGGAGTGCACACACTTGAAGAAAAATGCCTTATTGTTATAGTCAATTATATCCTGGCAAAGTTGATTGATTGTATTGTTGTTGCATTGTTAGTGTTTTAATAGACCACTTGCATATTGTGTGGATAATTTATGGTATAGAATAGATGGACTCACCTGAGGAGGGAGAGAGACAGGGGAGGGTGTGTGAGTGTGAGAGGGAGAGAGACAGAGGGGGGTGGTTGAGTGTGAGAGAGAGAGGGAGAGAGAGAGAGGGGAGGGTGTGTGTGAGTGTGAGTGTGAGAGAGAGAGGGAGAGAGAGAAAGAGGGGAGGGTGGGTGTGAGTGTGAGAGAGGGAGAGAGACAGAGGGGGGTGGGTGAGTGTGTGAGAGAGAGAGAGGGAGAGATGAAACGGTATGTGGTTATTTAGTTATGTTGTAATATATTTATGTTTTATTTTGTACATATTTTCTCCAGAAAATGCGATGAAAGGTGACAACCGGATCAGCCATGCAACAGGTGTCTGCAAAAAGTTAGTGTGCCACTTCTCACACAATTGGAAGAAGAGGGTAGCACTGGAGCAAGCCCAGAAGCGCCTCAACCTTCCAGTCCATGGTCTCATAACTGAGTGCCAAACTCGATGGGGGTCCAAGCTGCTCATGATTGACAGGATCCTGGAGTAGCAGAAAGCACTGGCAGAGGTCCTCTCAGATGAAAGAAACACACGGCACCTAATTTGAGGGTATCAAGACCTGGATGTACTGGAATCGGTCAGCAAGACACTGGGACCACTGCTTGAGTTCACTGACGCTCTGTCAGGGGAAGATTATGTAAGTGTCTCACACCTCAAGCCAGTACTGAGCCTTTTCAACACAACCCTCTTGACACCAAAGGAGGATGACACTGACTTGACGAAGTCCTTAAAAAAGAAAATGTTGGAGTACATGAACAGCAAGTATGAAGATATAGACACACAAGAGCTCCTGGATGTGGCATCCTTCTTAGACCCAAGATACAAGACACAGTACATCAGTGAAAACAGTGCCCCCCCCATCATCAAAGCCAGACTGGTGTCAGAGATGATGACGATGGAACTCAAGGTAAATATAGTTGGTTAGAATGGGTTAAATAGAAAACTGTTCATTCTATTTAATTGTATTATCTTAGATTTCAGTAAGTTTAAACTGAGCTGAACATTGTGGTCTTCATACAGTGGCAATCATTGTTATATTATGATGTTGTATTATAATATTTCAACATAAAACTAATGAAATTTCTTTCTTCTCTTGTTGTCTATTTTATTCTAGAATGCTCCTGAGTGCATCAGAGAAGAAGTTCCACCCCCACCCACCAAAAAGACAAAGAAGTCGTTGGCAAGCTTCTTTAAAAGCTCCACTGCCAGTGCCACAGCACCAGTTGATCCCACTGCTGCCATAGATGGTGAGTTCAACAGTTATCTACTGTCTTCCACACTTGACAAAGAAGAGGACCCCCTTCTGTGGTGGAAAACCCACAAAATCAACTTTCCCCGGCTCAGCAACATGGCAAGAAAATATTTGTGCGTGCCGGCCACCAGCTCTCCCTCAGAGAGACTCTTCAGTACAGGAGGCAATATTGTAAGTTGTGAGAGGTCCTGTCTGAAACCAGAAATGGTTAATAAGCTTGTGTTCCTTGCAAAGAATCTGTAGAAGTCCAGCACACAAATGTTAATGCATTCATGCATTCATACAATACGAGACACACAGACACATACCTACCTCTATTTTGTAATGTGAGAATGGCAAGATTGTTTACATTGTCCAAACAATAAGAGGTACGGATTGTCCATATGATATGTTGGACTGTTTACACTAATGTTTTGTTTTTGTTCATTTTTTACGTTTTGTAATGCAGCAGCCTTAGGCAGTTAAATGTTTTAAGTAACTGCATTTTCTGCATACATTTGCTATGTTGTTTTGTGAAGACTGTAAGCAGTTGCACTATTGTTACACTTTAAACATTGTTGAAGCATTGACAGAGCAGAGTTGCGGCATAATATATTTGATGTTTTATTTTTTATTTTAGTGAAAGCTAAAATGTGATTGGTCTGTTATGATCAATAAAATATTTTATTTGTTGAAGAATGCTTCTAACTTGCATTGTTAAATGTTAAATATGAATTTTCAAAGCAGAGCTGCACCAAAATGTTTACTTTTATTTATTGGTGCCTTTATATTATATTATGCCTTTATAATATGTAACATATTTTATTGATTTATTGATGATGTTTGGTATTATTATGCCGTTTTAAAAAAAAAAGAATGCTTCGTTTTCACAGAACCCATAGTCATATCGTATCGATATCGAGATATCTGGCATAAATATCAAGATATGAAATTTTGTCCATATCGTTCAGCCCTAGTTAGGACTAATTCTTATAGTTAGGACTGGCTCTTGTAGTTAGGACTAATTCTTATAGTTAGGACTAATTCTTATAGTTAGGACTGGCTCTTATAGTTAGGACCGGCTCTAGTAGTTAGGACTGGCTCTTGTAGTTAGGACTAATTCTTATAGTTAGGACTAATTCTTATAGTTAGGAATGGCTCTTGTAGTTTGGACTGATTCTTATAGTTAGGACTAATTCTTATAGTTAGGAATGGCTCTTGTAGTTTGGACTGATTCTTATAGTTAGGACTGGCTCTTATAGTTAGGACTAATTTTTATGTTCACGACTGGCTCTTGTAGTTAGGACTAATTCTTATAGTTAGGACCAGCTCTTATGGTTAGGACTGATTTTTATAGTTAGGACTGGCTCTTGTACTTAGGACTAATTCTTATAGTTAGGACTGGCTCTTATAGTTAGGACTGATTCTTATAGTTAGGACTAATTTTTATGGTTAGGACCGGCTCTTATAGTTAGGACTGGTTCTTATAGTGATTTGAATGAAGTGATTTGTGATTTTGGTTTTATGAATAACGTTGAACTGAATTCAGTCGTCACATCTGTCGACACTTCAAACATCTCTGAGGACATTTTTACCATCACAGTTTATATTCATCCTCTGAGGAGACACAGCGTCTCTACTGTGACATCACTGTGTCTCAGTCGTTGCCTGGTCTGTGGCAGCAAATTGATTGTACTGAGAGATGAAGAGGAAGTCACATAACTTGTCATCAGCTGATTCGTGGATGAGGTACGTAAACAGCAGCCGGGACACATTGGACACTGATGGCAGGTGAGACGGGATCGACAGACAGACAGAAGACGTCTCGCCTTTCTGGCTTTTCATTGATGAAGATAACTTTTTTTTTTTAAGATATTTTTGGGGGCTTTTTAGCCTTTAATGTATAGGACAGACAAGCGTGAAAGAGGGGGGGGGGGGGGGGGGGGGGGGGTGACATGTAGCAAAGGGCCGCAGGCTGGAGTCGAACCCAGGCCGCTGTGGCAACAGCCTTGTACATGGGGTGCCTGCTCTACCACTAAGCCACCGGCGCCCCATGAAGTTAAAACTTTTCTTCGGTTTCCTTCGTCTGTTTGGAGAGAAGGAATCCGCCACTCCTCCGCTCCTCACTCTGGTGGTTAGTCTGATGTAGTCTGATAAATAAATGCCGACCCCTGTAGTGATGTCATGACCCCCAGGTTGAGACCCACCGTCCTGACCGGTGGTCAGACGTCTCAGAATGACACAACAATAAAACACAGACTCACTGTGCACTTCCCATAGCGGCTGTACTTGCGTCCTCGCTCTGAGACGGTGTAGAGGTAAATAAAGTTATCATGAGATCCGACGGCCAACAGGCTGCCATCTGCAGACACACAGAGAGGAGCATTCTGGGTAATGCAGTTCACGTCTCTCACAGCGTCTTCATGGAAACAGTCCTGCTGTTTGTTCATTAACAGAAACATTACATGTGACATCACCCACCGACGGAGAAGCGCATCACCGACAGCTGCTCGTTCCCGTCGGTGTGGATCGCCACCAGGTCGGTCGTCTCAGCGTCCAGGACGTACCACCTGAGACAGAGGCAGCAGTCAGAGACACCAGTTACAGACAGAGAGACCAGTTAGAGACACAGACCAGTTAGAGACAGAGACACCAGTAAGAGACAAAGACACCAGTTAGAGACACCAGTTCGAGATAGAGAGAACAGTTAGAGACACCAGTTGGACAGACAGAGACACCAGTTAGAGACACCAGTTGGACAGACAGTGACAGAGACACCAGTCAGAGACACCAGTTGGAAAGACAGAGACACCAGTTAGAGACACCAGTTGGACAGACAGTGACAGAGACACCAGTCAGAGACACCAGTTGGAAAGACAGAGACACCAGTTAGAGACACCAGTTGGACAGACAGTGACAGAGATACCATTTGGACAGACAGAGACACCAGTTAGAGACTCCAGTTGGAAAGACAGAGACACCAGTTAGACGGACAGAGACACCAGTTAGAGACACCAGTTGGACAGACAGAGACACCAGTTAGAGAAACCAGTTGGACAGACAGAGACAGAGACAGGTGCATACTGACTTTCCTGAGTGTGTTCCTATGGCAACGACGGCTCCGCTGGGATGGAAGTCGGCACAGTGTCCATGTTCCTGAGAGACAGAGCTGTCAATCATCTGTCAAACAACCAATCAGCTTTCTCCAAGCGCTGACAGCTGTCGACAACAACAATGACATCTCTACATTTTTAATTGGATACTGTAAACACCTCTCTTCTTTCTCTGCTCTGATTGGCTGCCTGTTTTCATGAGGGCGGGGCTTCACAAAGAATCAATTTAAGACACATCGATCTGTTAAGTCATAAACATGTTGAGTAAACAGGGATGTTTACAGATGTTTATATTTACTTTAGTCACAAACACGTTTAGTAAATAGATGGATGTTTACAGATAAATGTTTATATTTACTTTAGTCACTAACAGGTTTAGTAAACAGACGGATGTTTACAGATAAATGTTTATATTTACTTTAGTCACTAACAGGTTTAGTAAACAGACGGATGTTTACAGATAAATGTTTATATTTACTTTAGTCACAAACACATTTAGTAAACAGACAGATGTTTACAGATAAATGTTTATATTTACTGTAGTCAAACATATTTAGTAAACAGACAGATGTTTACAGATAAATGTTTATATTTACTTTAGTCACTAACAGGTTTAGTAAACAGATGGATGTTTACAGATAAATGTTTATATTTACTGTAGTCAAACATATTTAGTAAACAGACAGATGTTTACAGATAAATGTTTATATTTACTTTAGTCACACATATTTAGTAAACAGACGGATGTTGACACATAAATGTTTATATTTACTTTAGTCAAACGTATTTAGTAAACAGATGTTTACAGATAAATGTTCATATTTACTTTTCACTCTATCATGATCAATGAAAATATTGTTAGATATGGAAATAAAACAATGATGATTATGATGGTGATGATGACACTGACCTCCAGCGTTCTGCTCCACTGCAGACTATGATCCTCCGAGCTCCAGACACAGACCAGCCGGTCCTGAGCACACGTCAGGAACAACCCTCTGGATGGGTGACACGCCAAACCCCACAGCTCATCTGTGTGACCCTGTACACATCACAGGAAAGAAAAGCTGTGACCCTGAAGACATCATCGCATTACTGAGACCCTGAACACATCACTGAGACCCTCAATACATTACTGAGTCTCTGAACACATCACTCAGACCCTCAATACATTACTGAGACCCTGAACACATCACTGAGACCCTCAATACATTACTGAGTCTCTGAACACATCCCTGAGACCCTAAAGGTGTGGACACACCAAACTGGCATCAAAGAACTAGCGGCGACGAAAGCCAACTGTTGCATCGTCTATGTCGCCTCACGTCGCCCTGTGTCAGTTGCATTTGAACACACTACATGGACTACATCCGACGGCCAAGTAGCACGTACGTTCTGCGCCTGCGTGAGAGAGTGGTACATCCTGTCAGCCGAGGGGTTTCCTATCTGTGCAGCCGAGCACTGCAGCACCTCCACGGACTATTACATCCAGACGGTCCCGATGTTTCCTCCTCAAGCTCCACTTCACTCAGCTGCCCGATAAACCCGCTGCTTCTTCCCACTTTAACCTGAATAACAAACCAGGGCTCGGTGCTCCGGTTGGATCCAAACGGAGAGCCGGGGCTAGCTGGGAAGCTAGGGGAGGCTTCACTTTCGCTACAGGCAGATTCACTCGCTACAGGGGCGAGGAAATAAAACCTTAACAGTCAATCTCTCTCACCGACAAGCTCCGCCGCTGAACATGCTCAATCGGCCAAAAAGTCGCCGACGTGCCAACAGTGTGGGACACACCGCAAAAACTAGGGCAACAGACGCTCACCAACGGCCCGACTTTGGTCGACGGCCAACCATCGGCTTGGTGTGTCAGGGCCTTAAAAACACCACTGAGACCCTGAACACATCACTGAGACCCTGAACACATCACGGAAACTCTGAAAACATCACTGAGACCCTGAACACATCTCTGCTTTACTAAGACCCTGAACACATCACCGCTTTACTGAGACCATGAATACTTCACCGCTTTAGTGAGACCCTGAACACATCACCGCTTTACTGAGACCATGAGCACATCACCGCTTTACTGAGACCCTGAACACATCACTGCTTTACTGAAACCCTGAACACATAACCACTTTACTGAGACCCTGAACACATCACTGCTTTACTGAAACCCTGAACACATAACCCCTTGACTGAGACCCTGAACACATCACCACTTTACAGAAACCCTGAACATATCACAGCTAAAGAAACCCTGAACACATCACCACTTTACAGAAACCCTGAACATATCACAGCTAAAGAAACCCTGAACACATAACCACTTTACTGAGACCCTGAACACTTCACCGCTTTACTGAGACCAAGGTTCCTACACATTTGGAATTTCAAAATTCCATACTTTTCCTAGACTCACAAGTCAGTCTTTAGACGCTTTGCTTAACTCAAGACTGATGACTTTCTTCCTGATTCCCTTATATATATCACATTTTTCATATCACTGTATAACCGTTTAGACTAATCCGATGTTTGTAAAGTCTTTAAACACAATGATTGAACAAACATTACTATTTCTGTGTGCACGTTTAGCTGGGCTAACCGTTAGCTGTTAGCCCTGTTAGCCGTTAGCAGTGTCTGTAATAGGTAATAACCGAAAACCGGTCCGAAAAAAATATTTTTTCCAGTGGATATCTTAGCTACAACATGATTGAGCTAGCAAAGCGGTTTTGTGTTGCTATGTGTGGTATTTATTCAGTTTTGGGAAATCACAATGTCTAGAAAGCATCAGTGGCTGCAGCTGACAGGGACAGCTAACAGCAGCAGCAAAGCTAACATCAGGACGTCATCTGTTAAAAGCCTCCCGTTGCCGGATACGACATGAAACTACTCCAGTTAGCTCAATCATGTTGTAACTAAGACATCCGCTGGAAAAAATATTTTCTTCACGGATGAGCACACATTTGAGAAAACGGAGTTTAATCTCTCGGCATCCATTTTCAAGCTGTCTGTGTGTTTGTTTCCTTGCGGACGAGAAAAGGGGGAGCGCACATTTCCGAGAAGGCGTGTTCTTTTCAAAAATGCAAGAGGCGTTGCGGTGTGTTAAACACACTTTAGAAAGGAGTGTCCCCAAACTATCAGAAGGCGGAGATCTCTGATTGTCTGGTGGTGAGACTATACTTTTCCATACCCTAATTTCCAGACTTCTCTGCGTTTTTTTTTTTTTTTTTTTTAAGAGAATATGCGACATCTGAGTAAATATATCAGTGTATCATATTTAATTATTCTTAATAGGCGATTGTAGCCAAGTACCATAATGGCATGCAAATAAAAACTCAGGTAAGTTCAATGTCTGGGCTGAGGCAAAAAGGTTGGGACTCTGGGTGCAAGCAATGCAGTAACGAGACGTAGGTGTTTTTTCCTTTCATGTGGCTCAGAATCACCTTCTCCCCCATGTTGGCGATGCAGGGTTCAACGTTAAGGTTTTTTTTTCACTTGCCCGGTCAGGCAAGTTGGTCAGAGATCTACTTGCCCGAAGTCAGTTTTTACTTGCCCTATAAAAATTGTTTCATTTAAGCGGCTATCAATTAACAAAGACTGCAGTTATTTTTATTTTTATGTTATGTAATCTTTATTCAAACTGTATTTATTAATTAAAACAACATGTCATGTATTGTAGCTTAATTCCTACACAAAAATGACAGTGTCAGGTCTTAAAGTGAAAAATTTTCCTGAGCCTGAAACCTAAAACCTGGGGCTGGGGGCAGTGGCAATCTTTGTCAATCATTCTCCGTCTATAATTTTGCGCCCTACTTGAGCCATGCCCACCTCTATTTATTTTTCACCCCTCTCTCCAGTTCTGCTGTATTAACACCGGGTTTAATATATTTTGCTTCCATCTCTCTGCCCTGCTCTACTCTACTTCAACGCTACTTAGCTCTCTCTACTCTACCAGTAGACTACCACATCCACCTGTTGCACAAAATGCACACAGCAGCGTTTCCCCTAGGATGGAGTTGTAGCAGCGGAGGTGAAGCACACGCATGAAAAATAATTTTCACATGCGTGAAACTTTTTTGTATGCTTGCAAAGCACAGCCTGCTGGGATGTTTCTATGTATCTACTGGCACCAGAAGGGCTCTTTAGGACTAAGTACATACAGTACATGTGTGCACAGTAATGAGCAGGTGAAATGTCTGTCTAGCTTACATATGAGGTGTCTCAAGATTTAGGAAAATAAAATTGTATTGAATATAATAAAAGTAAAAAGTCACTTGACATGCTGCTGTTTTGTGCTATGACCTATTTAAGTGCTGGAGGTTGTTATTTACGTGACAACGCCTGAACGCAACACAAGCTCAGCATGAGTGTCGTGCCGAGACAGAAATGACACAGTGACATAACACCATAAATAGTATATTGTTATGTTATTATATGAAGCGTCCGTCGCGCAAAATAATAAGACTTTAGTTTATGAAGAGGTAAGACAAAGCTCTGTCCTCTCCTCTACATAGTGCAGCATGTGGCGGACTGGACATACCACTTGTCAATCAGGTAAAAGGGGCGGTATGTTTTCTGAGACGTTTGCTCTCACACAAACTGTGCCTGGCCCAGCATAAAACACGATCCGGATTGATTAAATTATTTTTGGAAATACCTAATTTTCTATTTTAGAAAACAGTTTTTAAGAACAGTGGTAATAGTCTGGAAACATAAATATTTTTCCATAATTTATTTTTCATTTTCCATACTTATTAATACCTGGAAATTGATCAAATTTATTTCCATACTTTTCCATACTTTCCATACTTGCATAGGAACCCTGTGAGACCCTGAACACATCACCGCTTTACAGAAACCCTGAACACATCACTAATCTACTGAAAACATCAATGCTTTACTGAGTCCCTGAACACATCACTAAGACCTTGAACACATCACTGTGACCCTGAACACATCACTGAGACCCGGAACACATTACTGTGACCCTGAACATATAACTGAGACCCGGAACACATCACTGAGACCCTGAACACATCACTGAGTCCTTGAACACATCACTGCTTTACTGAGACCCTAGACACTTCACGAAGACCCTGAACACAGGGTCAACACCTGTCCTGTCTGAGTCGTACCAAATGATGGCGTCATGATGACATCATGATGATGTTGTGAAGTCTCACCTGGACCTCCACCAGGAAGCCGTCGTTGAAGGTTCCTCTCAGGATGAAGTTACGAGACGTCCCGACTAGAAACTCCTCCCCCTTCCCCTCAGACACCGCTCTGATGGTTCCGTACTGATCCGGGACCTGTGAACACACCATCAGCCATGTGACCTGGGTGATGTGTGTGTGTATCACAGTGTGTATCTGTATGTGTGTGTGTGAGTGTGTGTGCAGTACCTCGATGTCCCTCTCCGCTCGCAGCTCATGGTCCCACAGGATGATTTTTCGGTCTTTTCCTCCTCCAGTCAGCAAAGTGCCACTCCTCATCTCACATAGACAGAACACGCTGCCCTCGTGACCTTTGACCTGCCGACAGATCTGGAACGCTGCGCGCACGCACACACACACACACGCGCACACACACACACGTGAGTCTTGCCTGCTGAACTGAAATATTACAAAAAAGTTGACAGAATGAAAAAAAACGACCTTCATCAGCGTTAAATTCTGTGTTTATACATGTCATTATAAACTCTGTGTGTTCATACGTGTCATTATTAACTGTGTGTGTGTACATATGTGTCATTATAAACTCTGCAGTGTTTCCCACAGGACAGGAATCTATTTGTGGTGGTGTGGTTCGGGGGGGGCATATGGAGGGGGTATTGAAAATATTTTTCAATACTCATCTATGTGAAGGAGTGAACATCCAACGTCACTAACGAGCTCCACCGGCTGCGGGGTTGTTTACCATTTGCCGAGCCAAGAGGCTGCATATAGGCTGCATGAAATGTTAAAGCATTTCCCACCTAAGTTACATATATTTGAGTTATCTACAAGTTTACTGTACTGTTTGTCATCTACTCACTTTCAAATGTCCACCATGGACATTTATATAATGTCACGGATAAACATGGGTAAACGCATGAAAAAAAAAATCATCACATATCACCTCTGATAATGGTTTATTCATTTAAAAACACGTTGTGCTCGTTTAGCACACTATTTCATGTAGTTTTTATCTGCTGGAGGGTCGCGTAGGGGAGCGTAGCGCGACAAAAATAGAAGAGCCGTGTAAAATAGAGGGTTGTCGCGCCGTTCCCGTTGCCGGTGTAGCCGCTGTAATTGATTAACGGGGGCGAGCTGCTACGGGACTCGCACTACAGTTAACACTACTAACAGTGTGAGTTAATGTCACATGTTGAGCTTCCAGCTATGTTAATACAGACACAGGCTAATATAACATGATGAGTTAGACTTCCGGTGCAATAGGTGGTCCGAACAACTCTAATGACAAGCTACATTTACAGACAGTGAGTCCCATTATAATGTGTTTATGAGCGAGGTCGAACAGGTAGTGCCAAAAGCAGAAAAATCTATATGTGGCGGAGATAATTTATTCGTGGCGCACCGCCACAGATAAAACAATGTATGGGAAACACTGCTCTGTGTGTGTTCATACGTGTCATTATAAACTCTGTGTGTTCATACGTGTCATTATAAACTCTGTGTGTTCATACATGTCATTATAAACTCTGTGTGTTCATACGTGTCATTATAAACTGTGTGTTCATGCGTGCCATTATAAACTGTGTTCATAAGTCTCATTATAAACTATGTGTGTTCATACATGTCATTATAAACTCTGTGTGTGTACATACGTGTCATTATAAACTCTGTGTGTTCATACGTGTCATTATAAACTCTGTGTGTTCATACGTGTCATTATAAACTGTGTGTACATACGTGTCATTATAAACTGTGTGTTCATACGTGTCATTATAAACTCTGTGTGTTCATACGTGTCATGATAAACTCTGTGTGTTCATACGTGTCATTATAAAATCTGTGTTCATACGTGTCATTATAAACTGCATGTGTACATACATGTCATTATAAACTGTGTACATATGTATCATAAACTCTGTGTTCATACGTGTCATTATAAACTGTGTGTGTACATACATGTCATTATAAACTCTGTGTGTTCATACATGTCATTATAAACTCTGTGTGTTCATACGTGTCATTATAAACTCTATGTTCATACGTGTCATGATAAACTGTGTGTGTTCATACGTGTCATGATAAACTGTGTGTGTTCATACGTGTCATTATAAACTGCGTGTGTACATACATGTCATTATAAACTGTGTGTACATACAGTACAGGCCAAAAGTTTGGACACACCTTCTCATTCAATGCGTTTTCTTTATTTTCATGACTATTTATATTGTCATTATAAACTCTGTGTGTTCATACGTGTCATTATAAACTATGTGTGTTCATACGTGTCATTGTAAACTCCATGTGTGTACATACATGTCATTATAACCTCTGTGTTCATACGTGTCATTGTAAACTCTGTGTGTACATACGTGTCATTATAAACTCTATGTGTGTTCATACAGTACAGGCCAAAAGTTTGGACACACCTTCTCATTCAATGCGTTTTCTTTATTTTCATGACTATTTACATTGTAGATTCTCACTGAAGGCATCAAAACTATGAATGAACACATGTGGAGTTATGTACTTAACAAAAAAGGTGAAATAACTGAAAACATGTTTTATATTCTAGTTTCTTCAAAATAGCCGCCCTTTGCTGTGATTACTGCTTTGCACACTCTTGGCATTCTCTCGATGAGCTTCAAGAGGTAGTCACCTGAAATGGTTTTCCAACAGTCTTGAAGGAGTTCCCAGAGGTGTTTAGCACTTGTTGGCCCCTTTGCCTTCACTCTGCGGTCCAGCTCACCCCAAACCATCTCGATTGGGTTCAGGTCCGGTGACTGTGGAGGCCAGGTCATCTGCCGCAGCACTCCATCACTCTCCTTCTTGCTCAAATAGCCCTTACACAGCCTGGAGGTGTGTTTGGGGTCATTGTCCCGTTGAAAAATAAATGATCGTCCAACTAAACGCAAACCGGATGGGATGGCATGTCGCTGCAGGATGCTGTGGTAGCCATGCTGGTTCAGTGTGCCTTCAATTTTGAATAAATCCCCAACAGTGTCACCAGCAAAACACCCCCACACCATCACACCTCTTCCTCCATGCTTCACAGTGGGAACCAGGCATGTGGAATCCATCCGTTCACCTTTTCTGCGTCTCACAAAGACACGGCGGTTGGAACCAAAGATCTCAAATTTGGACTCATCAGACCAAAGCACAGATTTCCACTGGTCTAATGTCCATTCCTTGTGTTTCTTGGCCCAAACAAATCTCTTCTGCTTGTTGCCTCTCCTTAGCAGTGGTTTCCTAGCAGCTATTTGACCATGAAGGCCTGATTCGCGCAGTCTCCTCTTAACAGTTGTTCTAGAGATGGGTCTGCTGCTAGAACTCTGTGTGGCATTCATCTGGTCTCTGATCTGAGCTGCTGTTAACTTGCGATTTCTGAGGCTGGTGACTCAGATGAACTTATCCTCAGAAGCAGAGGTGACTCTTGGTTTTCCTTTCCTGGGTTGGTCCTCATGTGTGCCAGTTTCGTTGTAGCGCTTGATGGTTTTAGCGACTCCACTTGGGGACACATTTAAAGTTTTTGCAATTTTCCGGACTGACTGACCTTCATTTCTTAAAGTAATGATGGCCACTCGTTTTTCTTTAGTTAGCTGATTGGTTCTTGCCATAATATGAATTTTAACAGTTGTCCAATAGGGCTGTCGGCTGTGTATTAACCTGACTTCTGCACAACACAACTGATGGTCCCAACCCCATTGATAAAGCAAGAAATTCCACTAATTAACCCTGATAAGGCACACCTGTGAAGTGGAAACCATTTCAGGTGACTACCTCTTGAAGCTCATGGAGAGAATGCCAAGAGTGTGCAAAGCAGTAATCAGAGCAAAGGGTGGCTATTTTGAAGAAACTAGAATATAAAACATGTTTTCAGTTATTTCACCTTTTTTTGTTAAGTACATAACTCCACGTGTTCATTCATAGTTTTGATGCCTTCAGTGAGAATCTACAATGTAAATAGTCATGAAAATAAAGAAAACGCATTGAATGAGAAGGTGTGTCCAAACTTTTGGCCTGTACTGTACGTGTCATAAACTCTGTGTTCATACGTGTCATTATAAACTCTGTGTGTGTTCATACGTGTCATGATAAACTCTGTGTGTTCATACGTGGCATTATAAACTCTGTGTGTTCATACTTGTCATTATAATCTCTGTGTGTGTACATACGTGTCATTATAAACTCTGTGTGTTCATACGTGTCATTATAGACTCTGTTCATACATGTCATTATAAACTGTGTTCATACATGTCATTATAAACTCTGTGTGTACATACATGTCATTATAAACTCTGTGTGTTCATACGTGTCATTATAAACTCTGTGTTCATACGTGTCATTATAAACTCTGTGTGTTCATACGTGTCATTATAAACTGTGTGTTCATACGTGTCATTGTAAACTGTGTGCTTATACGTGTCATTGTAAACTCTGTGTGTTCATACGTGTCATTATAAACTGTTCATACATGTCATTATAAACTGTGTTCATACGTGTCATTATAAACTCTGTGTTCATACGTGTCATTATAAAATCTGTGTGTTCATACGTGTCATGATAAACTGTGTTCATACATGTCATTATAAACTCTGAGTGTGTACATACGTGTCATTATAAACTCTGTGTTCATACGTGTCATAAACTCTGTGTGTTCATACGTGTCATTGTAAACTGTGTGTTCATACGTGTCATTGTAAACTGTGTGTTCATACGTGTCATTGTAAACTGTGTGCTCATACGTGTCATTGTAAACTCTGTGTGTTCGTACGTGTCATTATAAACTCTGTGTGTGTTCATACGTGTCATTATAAAATCTCTGTGTTCATACGTGTCATTATAAACTGCATGTGTACATACATGTCATTATAAACTGTGTACATATGTGTCATAAACTGTGTTCATACGTGTCATTATAAACTGTGTGTGTGTACATACGTGTCATTATAAACTGTGTGTGTACATACATGTCATTATAAACTGTGTGTTCATACATGTCATTATAAACTC
This sequence comes from Epinephelus malabaricus, assembly GCA_037127435.1. NCBI lineage: Eukaryota > Metazoa > Chordata > Actinopteri > Perciformes > Serranidae > Epinephelus > Epinephelus malabaricus. The sequence goes on from JANUFT010000016.1 coordinate 53,473, forward strand.
TGTGTGTTCATACGTGTCATTATAAACTCTATGTTCATACGTGTCATGATAAACTGTGTTCATACGTGTCATAAAATCTGTGTGTTCATACGTGTCATTATAAACTGCGTGTGTACATACATGTCATTATAAACTGTGTGTACATACGTGTCATAAACTCTGTGTTCATACGTGTCATTATAAACTCTGTGTGTGTTCATACGTGTCATTATAAACTCTGTGTGTTCATACGTGTCATAATCTCTGTGTGTGTACATACGTGTCATTATAAACTCTGTGTGTTCATACGTGTCATTATAGACTCTGTTCATACATGTCATTATAAACTGTGTTCATACATGTCATTATAAACTCTGTGTGTACATACATGTCATTATAAACTCTGTGTGTGTTCATACGTGTCATTATAAACTGTGTGTGTTCATACGTGTCATTATAAACTGTGTGTTCATACGTGTCATTATAAACTGTGTGTTCATACGTGTCATTGTAAACTGTGTGCTCATACGTGTCATTGTAAACTCTCTGTGTTCATACGTGTCATTATAAACTGTGTTCATACATGTCATTATAAACTGTGTTCATACGTGTCATTATAAACTCTGTGTTCATACGTGTCATTATAAAATCTGTGTGTTCATACGTGTCATGATAAACTGTGTTCATACATGTCATTATAAACTCTGAGTGTGTACATACGTGTCATTATAAACTCTGTGTGTTCATACGTGTCATTATAAACTATGTGTGTTCATACGTGTCATTGTAAACTCCGTGTGTGTACATACGTGTCATTATAACCTCTGTGTTCATACGTGTCATTGTAAACTCTGTGTGTACATACGTGTCATTATAAACTCTGTGACGGACTGCATAAGATGATGATAAATAACTTATAATGGGGTGTGTGCAAAGTGTGTGTGTGTGTGTGTGCGTGTGCGTGTGTGTGCACGCACGCTGATGAATCAGCTCTGCTGATGAATCAGCTCTGCTGATGTCACTTCCTGCAGCAGCCAGCAGGAGGCAGCAGATCACACAGAAAACATGTTCCCTCTGACTTCCTGTTTGAGCAGATCTGCTGCTGGAGTCAGACCTGATCCGAGACACTCTTCGCCGTACGTGTTTCTGTCCGACACCGAGACACTGAGCAGAACGTGAACATGACCAGTCTGAATCTGTGGTGTTGATAAATGTGTCAGTGCTGGCTGATGAACTTTGACCTCACTGCACAACTTCAGTCGAAAACATTTAACTGTTGGCACCACTCCTCTGTAAACCAGTTTAACCACACTAAAACCATCAGTGACACACACACACACACACACCTACACCTCACAGTGTTGAACTGATCTCAGGTCAGAATCAGGATCAGTCGGACAAACAGTCAAAGGTTCGTCTGTGTTTCTCTGACTTCAGAAGTCTGTTTAAAGAAGCTCAGCTGGTGAAATCTGTCACAACACAACATCACTGTGGTGCACAGCCAGATACACACACTGAAGGTCACAGTGTTTAAGGTCACTGTGTTTAAGGTCACAGTGTAACAGGAGGTGATTGTGAATCAGTTTCAGCTGCTTTGGTGCAAATCACAGAGACGACAGGAACAATGGAGACACAAACAGGAAGTGGTTTTACATGTGGTGTCCACAGACGGCTGCTCTCTGCTGATCCTTCCTGACTGAGTCTTCCCTAGTTTGGTCTTCTGCTAGTGTCCTCGTCTCTAATGGTAACAGGAGGCGGTACCCTGAAGCCCAATCAGGTTTCACAGGTGGTCCAGCCCCTTCAGGATGAAGGTTTGCTGTGTCTCCACAGTCTCAGGAGGACAGTGTCCGTCCTCATGTGTCCAGCGTGTGAAGGGTTAGGGTTAGCACCTATGGGATGTTATGTATTTGTGCATCCACCACAGACTGTCCAGGAGATCACTGATGCCCTGATCCAGGTCTGGAAGGAGATCCCCCAGGACACCATCCTCTAACTCATCAGGAGCCCAGATGTTGTCAGGAGGTCATACAGGCAGGCAGGGTTTGAACACACTACTGAGTCATAATCCAATTCTCATTGGGTCGATGATTTTGGATCCAGTCCTCAGTGGGTCGATGATTTTGGATCCAGTCCTCAGTGGGTGTTTGATTTTGGATCCAGTCCTCAGTGGGTCGATGATTTTGGATCCAGTCCTCAGTGGGTCGATGATTTTGGATCCAATCCTCAGTGGGTCTTTGATTTTGGATCCAGTCCTCAGTGGGTCGATGATTTTGGATCCAGTCCTCAGTGGGTCTTTGATTTTGGATCCAGTCCTCAGTGGGTCTGTGATTTTGGATCCAGTCCTCAGTGGGTCGATTATTTTGGATCCAGTCCTCAGTGGGTCGATGATTTTGGATCCAGTCCTGAGTGGGTCGATGATTTTGGATCCAGTCCTCAGTGGGTCTTTGATTTTGGATCCAGTCCTCAGTGGGTCGATGATTTTGGATCCAGTCCTCAGTGGGTCTTTGATTTTGGATCCATTCCTCAGTGAGTTGATGATTTTGGATCCAGTCCTCAGTGGGTCTTTGATTTTGGATCTGGTCCTCAGCGGGGAGGTTAGGGTTACTGATGTCATTCGTTATTCAGGATCTGTTGATATAACTTTTTCCTTCATGTTTCTGAGCGGAGTGTATGACAGATACTTGTTATATTAGCCCCGCCCCCTTCTCACCTCTGGGTCCCTTGCTGGTGGGAGTCTCAGCAGAACTCCTGGTCCAGACCAGCAGGACTCCTCCGGAGTCTCCCGTCAGAATGTCTCCAGTACTCAGGAAAGCCAGACACTGGACAAACTTTGGCTTCTCATATTTCTGAAAACACAAACAAATAACAGAGTAAGAGTTAGACTTGGGGGGTATTCCAGAAAGCGGGTTTAGTGACAACTCTGAGTGTGTTAACCCTGAAATGAGAGAAACTCTGAGGGCCGAATTCACAAAGAATGAACTGCGGCCGCTGATAGCACCTTGAATTGCACTTCACTTGCACCCGCAGTTTGCTCCGTCTTAACGTCCTATTCACAAAGGATATTGCGCTAATGATATACCTGCCCACAAAGTTTGGCAGCTGAGTGCAGTTTGCCCCTGATTTGCCCCTGATTGCAATTAGCCACATGGCAAAGTATAAATGCTGGCTTTGCACCAAGAACACCGTGGCAGAACAATGGCAGACTTTGTTTGGCAAAGTACTGAATACTGTATACTCTCATGTAGTGATGTCTGCTGGTGAGTCAGTCTAACAGTGTCGAAAGGGTTGAGGCTGTGGATTTGACCAAGTTTGACCACTTTATCACTATTCCCTCTCACTTGTAGCTGTTTTTTCGTTATCTTTTGAATTTAATATGAATTATGGAAGCGTTTTTGTTCACGTTTGTTTCCCCCGTTTCATAAAATAAATTACTGAAAGTTGCTTTTGAAGTGCGTGACAGAAGTGCGTTTTGAGAACGACCGCAGACTGTCACCTGTTCAACGCATCAGTATCTTCGGATGCCATTAAAGTAATAATGATTATAATAATAATGTCAAAATATTATTTACAGACTGATTTAACAGACGATCACTGCTGCCACGATCACTGGAAAGTCTGGGCGAGAGGCTTCCACAGAGGAGCACCCAGTTTGCACCAGCTTTCTAAAGACATTATTTACTTCACTCAAACTGCGTGTGGCTATTAGCGCTGGTGTTAGTGAATTAGACGTTGTTTATCAATGAGGCTCATTTGCATAGAAAGGGGCAATTTTTGCACCAAATATATGCATATTACCTCATTTAAATACATGCAAATAAAACCAGAGCACCGAGACACAATCTGCTTGGCAGTTAGTGAAGCATTTCACCCTCTGCGCATGCTTTGTGAATTAGACGGTATCTGTTTGCTCCATTTTTACCGGTTTAGCGGCCGCAAAAGCCACGCAATCCTTTTGTGAATTCGGCCCTGAGTATGTTAACCCTGAGATGAGGGAAACTGAGTTTTCAGTTCCAGACAGAGAGGTAAGTCAAACTCTGAGTTCATTCTGTCTCCTCCCTACTGCCGAGCCTGAAGCAAGCTGGCAGACACACATGGGTTGTTCATATGTAGGAAATCTGATCGATATCGAGGCAGAATTAATTCACAATGCTTTACGCTGGGAGAGGATCTTCAGACCCTGTTGAGAAGTGCTGTCTTTCCCCAATGAATATCTGTTTGAACCGTACCGTTTTTCATTAGACTCAATAATTTACCGGCCACACATATCAAATCTGACACACCACAGACGCGCGCTCTCATCAGAGCAAATGTGCATCGCGCTACGTTTTTTTGCCAATGGTAGCTTTTTATATGATATTGGTGATGATTTGTGGCCTCTGCCTTCTTTCTGTTGGCTGAGTAGAACTCAAATGTTACTCAGCAGGATATTAGGCAAGAGGACACACAAGTTGAAAAAGTATTTTTGGGAGGTTTAAATTACTAGTGACCTACAGTACATAATGACATAGCCACTGAATGACAGGTTATTGAATCTACTTTGTTTAATAAATCAAATATGAGTCAAACTAAAGAAAGGTACAGTCATGGCCAAGTCAAATGTGCCTTACCTGTTTGAATGTTGTTTTTATATTTCATTTGAAGCTGCTTCCAAGTGTGTTTTTACCCTGTGAGATTGAACCTACATGAAAATCAGATTTTATTCAAAACCACTTTTTCACCTGTAAGCTATGATTTTAATTAAGTGCGGTTAAATGTAAATTAATGAACTAGTGCATTCAAACGTACGTGTTGACTCGGGCAGCAGTTTTCTCCCATGCTGTCTCTCTCCTTGGCAGCTTTAGTGCCGTTACTTTGTTTATGAAATATAAGCTCATATTCGCTGTAGGCATTCATGAGCACCTCCAATTCCACAGGTGTAAAATAAGTTGATCGTTTTTTCTCTCCAGTTGCCAAGGCGACTCGAGGTATCAGGGCTCCATTGATGATGGGTTTTTATTGTGGTTGTGCACGTGCTTAACTCAAGGTGTACCTACTCAGAGTTGACTGAACTAATTCAGATCAGCTGTTCTGGAACAGGATACTCAGAGTTTCCCAGCTCAGGGTAAGTCAAGTCAGAGTTCAGCATTAGACTCAGAGTTTGTTGAACCTCCTACCTGGAATACCCCCCAGGACTACAGACCAGGGCTACAGACTTAGATCAGGACTACAGACTTAGACCAGGGGTCTCATGTACAAGGGGTGCGTACGCACAAAAACGTGGCGTACGTCCTTTTCCACGGCAAAGTTCAGATGTATCAAGAGTGAAATGACCGTGGAAATGTGCGGTGTCTCATGCCAACTTCATGGCAGGCGTATGCACGTTTCTACAGCTGTTGATACTTTGGCGACACTTAGAAGTGGTGCTGAGAAACTGTTATAATAAATAAATGTGAAAACAATCAGTCCTCAGAGTGATGTGCACATCAGAGACACATGATAATTAACACTGATGAACAATTAACATACCCATGTGTCTGCAATTAGATGAGCGGATATAAAAGCATGTGCAAAGTGGAGCAGAAAATACTAGGGATGTAACGATACCAGAAACTCACGATACGATATTATCAGGATAAAGAGTCCACAATACGATATATATCACGATATTTATACAAGGGGAAAAAAAGAGAAAATGTATTGTTAAAAACATCTATTTTATTCAAAAATACTGCATGTACACTGTACAGCATGTTATTTTTAACTTGGAAGCGTATCATAAACAAATCAACACACAGCTGAACATGTGCTTTCATTTCCCCCCTATTACTGCTAGGCAGGCAGACATTAAAGTGCCATAACAAAGTCATGTCAATTAAAACTATAGTGACAGAACATGAAAATGGAAACATTCAGTATTTTTTAACCTACTCTGAACAAAAGTAGTGTAGTACTATTACTAGAAAGTCATCTGAATGACATCAAATTATGACGATAGAGTAGTCTTAATACAATCAGACCCTGCAACAACAAAATTAACAAATTAGAAATAATGTAAACTCAATAACACACAATCCCTCACTCACACATACACAGAGAGACACACAGAAACAGAGAGAGAGAGAGAGAGAGAGAGAGAGAGAGAGAGAGAGAGAGAGAGGGAGAGGTGGGTAGAGATGTGTGTAAAAGAAAACCAAAATAAATAAAAGTCCAGCCATTTCCCTGGAAGTCATAGAAAAATTCAAAAACACACGTTCATTCAGTTTGGTTCACGCCAGGTTGACAATCTTGACATCAAGGAGACCCTAACACTTTCTCAGAACAGGAGATGAGGAGAGGAAAGCTCTGCTCCTGCGCTTTCATGTGATATGCGTGCCGTTTCTGTGCGACCCTGCATTTGCGAGTAATCCATCCAAGAGTAATGTGTGTGCAAAGCTGTATGAAAGCTTGGTTATACATTATTTTAGTGTAAATTTACCAATTTTTTTCACTGTCAAAACACTGGACTGCCGACAAGTGTTTGGTCTTGTCGGAAAGCCACGATTCCGCTGTTTCACATGATATGCGTGGCTTCGGTCGCGGAGAAAATCCACAGAGAATAACAATCAATCTCCTTACTTTCATTCGCTGTTTCCTCCGGTCACGCACGGGTCAGAGTCGGAGGCTGAGCTGCACGAGTTTGCTCTCACCTGCGCGCGCAGTTGCATGCAAAGGATTATGGGGAATGTAGTCACACAGTCATATTGAACCGATACGGTACCGGTACCTGAATTTTGGTACCGGTACCAAACGGTACCTTATTTCAGTACTTTTAAGCAAATTTTGTGAAAATGTGCAAAAGAAAATGCGAATTTATGCACGTTTACATTCGTTATTGTTTTGCAAGTATTGGGAGTCAACAGGTCGAGCAGAAGGTGGTGCTTCTCAAGAAAAATAAAATGCAAAAGAACACCTGTAGATGAAGAGGGCACCGTGAGAGCATCTCATGTCCACAACTGATGTGAACAATTACCAGCACATCCATGACTACGACGAGATGGAGAGATTCCTTGGGAACTTCTTGGCTATTGCGAGAGCTCTCATCACACTCATATCAGCGTTGTCAGCGTAGCCTACATAATGCCGTGATGTCTGTGTTGGTATACCAGGCAGTGCACATGATACAGCGGTATTCAACACGTCCAGTTTATTCAGATAAGCTTTGAAATAAACTCACCTGACACTGGAGTAATTACCTCTCTCTCTCGCATTTTCCTAATATCAAAACACTGACTTTTCCACCCCCTCCAAGCGTAAAAACTTTTTTGTGATATTTCGGCTTTTTTTTTAATTTCTGGCGTTTCCATTCAAGTTTTTTTATAATAATATGGAGATATTTGCATCTTGAAAGCCGGACTACAAATGTGGATAGACAGGGAAAAACACAAGCCTAAGACGTGGTAAGATGCGATATTCCTCACTATATGAAGTGACTGATAACAAGATCTGTATAATGGATTGTAAAGAAATTCGTCAAGTTTTTATTTTGTAGACAATTAATTTGGATTTATGGCATGATGGGATGACAGCATAATGATGTGTGTGTATCACTGGAAAGCTCTGCTCCTGCGCTTTCATGTGATATGTGTGGCATTTCTGTGTGAGCCTGCATTCGCAAGTAATCCATCCAACAGTAATGTGCGTGCAGAGCTGTATGAAAGCTGTTATAAGTCATTTTAGTGTAAATGTATCAATTTTTTTTCGCAGTGAAAACACTGGATTACCGGCAAGTGCTTGGCCTTGTCGGAAAGCTACAATTCCACTGTTTCACGTGATATGTGTGGCTTCTCACTATGACGCACGGTCGCAGAGAAAATCAATAGAGAAGAACGGGTATGAATTTGGACACACTATGCGTTGTTCAGGCCCATAGTCTAAGCTTTTCAGTTTCAACATATTATTGAGAACATTTAGGAACAGTGCTGCACGTTAACTTTTGTCTGCACATTGTTTTTGTCACCATTGTTGCTGAGTCTGAGGTGCGAGTCATGCGCTCTCGCTCCGCCTCCACCTCAGGTACCGGAATTTGGCACCAATTCATTTTAAGTGAATCGGTAGTCTGTAGTACTGACGTGAATCGGTACCAAGTACAAAAAGTACCGGGTTTCGGTACCCAACCCTACCCACAGCATTGACAGCCTCACACACACTCTCCAACTCACTCCTCTTGTATTTTATATTGATGCCGGAGCACAGCGTGCCAAAAAGTACATTTTTGCGCGCCTCCACTTCACTGAGTAGCGTCTCCACTTCACTGAGTAGCGTCTCCAATTCGCATTCTGTTAAGTTTTTCTTTTTCCCATCTTAATCATTCTTTTGTTTTAGTTTTCTGCTCGTGCAGAGAGGGGAATCTCAGGTACAGGGCCCATTTAAATATGATTTGCATATTTAATTGGAGGAGTGGTTAGGGAGGGGTCGGGTTTTCCAACATGTGCATTCAATTCCACGTTGATTGGGATGTACAAAGGAAATGTACTTGGATTCATGCCTACGCACAGATTTAAGCATACGCCATGTTTCAGTCGGAAATCCACGCAAGTCTTTGTACATGAGGCCCCAGGACTGCAGAGGTAGACCAAAGCTACATAACAGTACTACAGAGGTAGACCAAGGCTACAGACAAGGCTCTATTAAAAATGTGTTTTATTTTGAAACTGCTAAACATCTGACCATCTGCAGTTCAAATTAAAACCAACTCAGAACTTTTATAACTCAAACAAGGAACTGTAAAAGTCTCAGGAAATCATTTCTGTTTCACGTTTGATTCCTGAACACCAAATCTTCTGAAAACAAGTGGAAAATCTGTCTGTCTATTGGTCAACCATCATTTTCTGCTGTTGTAAAACAGCAATGTGTCTGACCACGCCTTATTTTTAGACCTGCGCACCAACGGCTGCACAACGGGTTCAAGCACTCACACCATGTGTACGCTGGTCATGAAAATGACAACTGTGTTGGTCTGAGACTAGTTATGACCGTTGTGCTGCATTGCTTCTGGTCAGGTGTCAAGTAGGTTTAGGATTAACTATGAGTGGAGCGATGTTTCCTGTAGTTGAGCTGTAGGGTTCAGGGGGTTTTCTGTGACTGATGGACTGATCTGAGTCCTGTTGGATCTGAAACAATCTGACGGTGTGAAAACAAACTGCAGCTGCGGGTTTTTAGAATCAGAATAATACGAGTGTGAAACTTTTAATCTGAAGGTCTGGGCCTTTGTGTTCAGCTGGGTGGAGCTTCCTGTTTGTCCGCAGATCAAATTCCTCACATTCACTTTGTTTCAGTTCCTCCAAACCTCATTTATCTTCATTTTAACCCTTCACAGTCTTTACTAAACAGAGGAAACTGTTTAGTATTCTACATGATCAGTTCTGATCTGTAGTTTCTGTCAGCGTGATGATTTTATGCTGCTACTTGCAAGAACTAACAAAAATCTACGACGGCATTGATAAGCTTCACTTTGAGAACACAACGGTTCTGAACACGAAAGACAAAAGTTACTGTCCTATAAAAATGTTTCTCGATCACTCAAGTGAGACGAAATCTACAAGAGAATAAAATCTGAGACACGTGTCTTTAACAGATCAGAAAATATTAAAACAAATTTGAAAAGGTCGATTTCTCAAAATAAATATCCACTCCACTTGTGGAGAAAATGGGAAGACGATCTTCATTTGACGTAATCGATGACACTCAGTCACAGTTTACTCTAAAACCTCCATGTTGTCACTGTGTACTGATGTCTGATAACATCCAGATGATGGAGACAATAAAGTTTAAAGTTCATGAACTCAGAGTTTGTTCCAGATGTAAATCAGAATTGAGATATTTCAAGAGGATGTTTGGGATTAACTGATTCTCCTTTAAAATAAAAAGTAACCACAAACATCGGTGATAACAATAAATAAACAGTAAATAATAAATAAGAGACTAAGAAACACTAAGAAAAATAAACTGCAGCTGATTTATAGTCTTTTTACTGTTTTCTCTATGAAAACAAAAATGTTTCCAAAAAAAATTACAATCAAAGTTATTAAGTTTTGTTTTAAAAGAAAATCTGATCCAGCTGCTGAAGGGTTTTATAACTGTTTTATCTGTTAACATCACTCAGAACTAGGGCTGGGCGGTTTGACCTAAAATTTATATCACGGTATAAATCGAATCCCTTCACGGTAACGGTATATATCGCGGTATAAATTTAAGTGTAAAAGTTATAATAGAAGTGTTTCTGAATGGGTTTTGTAGTCCCTTAGCAAAGCTAAATTGATTAAAAAAACAACAACAACAAATCAAAGATATAATGTATTTTTTAGAGTATTTATTGTGCAGAATGCAGATCTCAAAACTCAAAATTAAAACCCAGTACTCTATGGTGCAAAATGTCCCCTGGGATCTATATCAAAAGGTAATTTCCTTCTTTTAGCAAAATCCTAAATGACTGAGTTGTGTTTTTTCCACCTGGACCTTTATGCTCTGCCATTTCTCCTCTAATCATCACGCTGTAACCTGTGACAGGCTGCTATGATACCACAACTATCACACATTCACATATGGAGTTTTTTGTGGAGCCCCTAGCGTCACATAGGTTTACGTTACCAAAGGTTTATGACAAACTCTCTTGCCGAAAACCAACTCCCGTGTGCGCACGGCGAGAGAGGAGAGGGAGAGACGCTGTGCTGCTGCCAGAGGAGACACTGAATGAGTTCACTCTGAGCGGTAAGTCGCTAAAAAAGTCTGAGAAGTCCAGGGCTGTTCATAAAACATTAACTCACTCACTCACAAGTTCTCCAGTAACACATGTTGCACATGCCACGCTAAATCACGGACGTGAACCAGCTCCTCTTGCTCCGCTGTCTCTGTGCTCGCAGCCATTTTCACACTGAGGCAGGTGCGATGACGTCATCGACGACAGGACGGTAGAGCGCAAATCTCTACCGTGGGCCAAATTTATATCATTTCTACCGTCTACCGCATATACCGTGCAGCCCTAGTCTGAACATTTACATGTTAATGAATAACCCATTAACATTTAGTGGAGTATCCCGTTTAAAGACCATGTCCCGTTTACAAAGACAGGGGTATTCCGTTAATCAAAGACGAAAATCAAAAGACGCGTCCTCACCCCAAAGATTCCCTGTTTACGAGCCAGCGAGTTCCCATTCCAGGTCCAGAAGAAGATGTGGGACTTCCCACAGGTGACGATGGTGTTGGGGTCGGTAGGGTGGAACTCGACAGCCAGTACGACCTCATTCGTGGTCTGAAACACACCAGTTACAAACCTTTAGACACTGATGATATCAGGTGTTGTTTTGTACGCAGATATAGGACAGTCACTGCCAACCTTGATCTCAGCGATCTTTGACTTCTTCTGCCAATCCCAAACTGTCAACATGTGGTCGTTACAGTCGTCAATGACACTTAGGTGCTGACCAGAGTCCTTACAGAGAGACAGACAGAGAGACATGATGTGAGACAGACATTTTAAGACCTTCAGCAGAGTCTGAGCAGTCTGGTCTATATGGACTACAGTTCCCATGATGCACCTGATACTCACAGCTTTGGAGAAAGCCAGGGAGCCCACACCTCGCTCAAATGTTCCCAAACCGACGACCTGCAGAGTGGACAGACTGACGCTGTCCCAGATACGAACGTGAGGCTGTATCGCCTGAACACAGTGACAGAGAGAACGGCAATGTGAATACTTCACTTTTTGTTTATTGCTTACAAAACAGTTTTAATTTTTCAAAAGTCAGGTGTGATTCAGTTTGAGTCTCCTGTTCGTCCTCACCCGTCCATCTTTGTCCACTCCTGCAATCTGTCCTGTAGCGATCCGGATCTTATCAGGATGGATGGCCAGACTGATGGACAGAGACAGAGAGATGATGTCAAAGAGCACAGAGCAGCCAATAAGAGCACAGCAGATGATTCATACGCCAGCGTGTTCTCACCACTTGACACAGTCGGTGTGTCCGAGGTAATGTCGCTGAGTTCGTTCCTCATAGTTAAACAAGGCAACAACGGAGGCGATGAAGTAAACAATCTCTCCGGTTGGAAGAAGGTAAACATTGGCTCTGCAGTCTCTGCCACGGTAACCGTACCTGCAGGAAGTCAAGGAAGCACCTGGAGAACAGCAAGAGATCTACCTACGTTCTACTCTACATCTACTGATGGTCAACTCTACATCTACTCTACATCTATTGACATTCTACTGTACTCTACTGTACTGAGAATCTACCAGTGATCTACTGAGGCTCTCCTGGTTCTCAGTTCTGGCTCCTTCAGTCTTGATGTTTCTCGTCATCGTCAGTAACACAGAGTTTTATTTCTGTATGCGGACGATGATCGGCTTTCTGTACATGTTGATCATCTCAGTTTCCGAATCAACGTCTGATGTTACCGAACGTCATCCTGCAGCTGTCGTCCTGAGACACAGACAGGTTTTATGTTTCTGGATGTTTGTATCTGAACACATGAAAATTATGTTATTCTGGCTCTGAGAACAAAAACATTAAACTCCACAAGTGAACTTTTTCGACGACTGAACTACGTTATTTCATTTGATTATCATCGATCCATGTTATTATTGTGTTTAGATGTATTTAATGTTTCCAGAGTGAAGGATACACCCATTCCAGCTTCAGTCTTTCTGAAGGAAGTTCTGTCCGAACATCATCGTAGTTCTCCACGTCTGAAGGGATGAACATGGTAATCGGTCGCCCACGCATGAACATCTTAATGTGGTTCCCCTCTGAAACACAAAAAAACAAAACAAGATTCAGTGTGGAATAAATGTTTCACCAAAGTAAAATATCACCGCTGCTGATTTTAAAACATTAATTTCTGATATCGTTTGAGACATATTGGTAAAAACCAAGATGGCCGATGTGAAATTTACTGTACTATTTTCAAAGAATGACTCATTCACATGTTGTTGATATGACATCATCACAGCTCATCTCTGCACGCTGTAGTCCACTGACATATACCGCTCAGCGCTTAGTCACATTTTATCGCTCTGATTGGCTGGAAGTCTGTCTGCCCAGAGGCGTTTCTGTCTGCAGCCGCTGATCCCGCCTCGGGACCGTTGAACCTTTGTGGTCATGTTGTGTCTCTCTGTTGATGTTTCATAAACATTATCTGCACCATTAATAAGACTGAACTGGACTGAATGAGCAGAGAACCAAAACTGACTGGTATCAGTCTGTTGGACAGGGGCTCTGGACCCGGGACCTCAAGAGGGGACATTTTTTCAGGAGGGGACACTTCTTCAGGAGGGGACACTTCTTCAGGAGAGGACACTTCTTCAGGAGAGGACAGTTCTTCAGGAGAGGGCACTTCCTCAGGAGAGGACAGTTCTTCAGGAGAGGACACTTCTTAAGGAGAGGACACTTCCTCAGCAATCCATTTGTTTTAGTTTGGTTTTATGTGTTGCGTTCAACACCACTGATCATGATGCGTTTGTTAATAGATTACAGACCTGGGTCTGGTATCTCTGGTTCTGACAGTTCTCCTCAGACTCGTCTGACATGGTTCATAAAAAACAAGAACATTATCTGTGCTTTCTGAGGCTCCTCCGGTGGATCTATGCTGACGACACACAGCTTTACTTCTTGGTTAAACCAAAGAACCTCAATGACCTCATCACCCCTCATGACGACATCATCTTCTGTTAGATACTGGACGTCTAAAAATTTCCCTAATCTTCATTCAGACTAAACCGACTTCCCAGTTATCGACCGCAGTACTGCCTGAATAGGGATGGGAATTGATAGGATTTTATCGATATCAATTCCATTATCGATTCTGCTTATCGATCCGATTCTTTATCGATTCCCTTATCGATTCCTCCTGTGAATTAATAGTATCACCTCCTGTTGTTTGTAATCCAATACATCTGCTTTCAGAACGTTTTATTATGAACCTTAAAGCCATGGTCTAGTTTAGAAAGATGATGAGAAAGAATTGAAAAAAAGCATCCCCAGCCTGAGTGTGGAAACACCACGCAGCTAGTGCAGCTAACTCAAGTGAGGCAGCTAACGCAGCTAGCCCAGCATATTATAACAACAAATAGCATGCAAATCAACTCAACTACCCTCATCTTACCATCCTTGGTGTTCCCATGAAATCCGACAATGGGAGCAGGGATGCGCCGAAGCTCCACAGTGGGCTAACAGCTTCAGTGAGGCTAACAACAACAGCGCCCTGCCCGCCGTCCACCTGGAGCGGGGATGCGCCGAAGCTCCAAACTGGGCTAGCAGCTCCAGGGAGGCTAACAACAACAGCACCCCGCCCGCCGTCCACCTGGAGCGGGGATGCGCTGAAGCTCCAAACTGGGCTAGCAGCTCCAGGGAGGCTAACAACAACAGCGCCCCGCCCGCCGTCCACCTGGAGCGGGGATGCTCCGAAGCTCCACAGTGAGCTAGCAGCTCCAGGGAGGCTAACAACAGCGGGAAGTGAAGCTACGGCTTTGACCGCTTCTGTCTCTCCGCCATTACGTCTTCTTTGTTGTTGAACGGGCTGCTGACTGACAAGCATAGATTCAGCGTAATGAAAAGAATCGATAAGGGAATCGTTAAGCATAAAGGCTAATGATGTCGATGAACTGTACCAGTTGGAACCGGTTCTTAACAGGAACCGGTTCTCGATTCCCATCCCTATGCCTGAAAGAGACCACCTGTTTCACAAAGGTCAGTCAGTATATTCGCCCCTCTACTCCCAATCTCAAGACTGTCTCTGAGGAACTTCTGATCCTGTTTGACCGACATCAGAACCCTGAACGTCTCATCAGAACCCTGAGCGGCTCATTAGAACTCTGAACTTCTCATCAGAACCCTCCCTCAGTCGTGTTTTTACCAGGTGAGAAATTCAAACCGATTCTATCAGCAAAGAACTACAAAGAACCCTATCCTCACCTCCCTTCATCGACGTGAAGGACAGGTGAAGGACAGTTGAGGACAGCTGAAGGACAGATGAGGACAGGTGAAGGACAGGTGAGTACTGGTGAGGGACACGTGAAGGACACGTGAAGGACAGGTAAGGACAGGTGAGGACAGGTGAGAGACACGTGAAGGGACATGTGAAGGACAGGTGAGTGCAGGTGAAGGACAGGTGAGGACAGATGAAGGACAGGTGAGTACAGGTGAGAATAGGTGAGGACAGGTGAGGCACAGGTGATGACAGGTGAAGGACAGGTGAGGATAGGTGAGTACAGGGGAGGACAGGTGAGTACATGTGAGGACAGGTGAAGGACAGGTGAGGGACAGGAGAGGGGCAGGAGAGGTGAGGACAGGTATTAAGCGTTGATGCTGTGTTGTTTACCTCCATAAATTCACTCGTGTTTAACAACCTGTCAATCAATGACCTGCCAATCAAAGTCAGCACCACGGTAGCATACAATCAGAGGCCTTACATTTAGGTGGTGGGTGGGGTTTATGCTTTATTGGTCCTTTTATAAATTTTCTCACCTGGAAGGTGAAATAATTTTGGGTTCCACCTGTGTTAACCTTATATGGAGGTAAACAAAAGCAGGGGGCAGAGCCACAGACAGGTGTGACATCACCTGATCAGTCTGAAGGAGAAAGAGCAGGTGGGCAAGCGAGGCTGGCAATGTAAAGCAGAGAGAGAGAGAGAGAGAGAGAGAGAGAGAGAGAGAGAGAGAGAGAGACGGAGAGATGTGATTGGCCCAGAAATAGGAAGTGCTCATTCAGCACCTGTTAGCATGTAAGCTCGCTCTGATGATTCATTAGGACTCACCTGCTTGGCTGTTTTTCTCTCGTGTCGACATTTTGGCTGGTTTGAGACAAAGACATCATCAACAACAACAACAACAACAACATAAACAACAACACAAACAACAACATGGCGTCTTCTGAGTCACTACAGGAGAGACTGAGACTGAGCTAACAAAGATTCCTGCTGAGTCTGACTTCCTATTGGCTGTTACACATGATGATGGTGATGATGATGATGATGAGTGTGGTATATTCACGATGAAGATGAAGATAAATAAGATGTTTACCTTGACTGACAACCACGTCTTTGTGTCTGAAAGGAGACAGAAAAAAAAACTTCAGAAGATTCAAAAAGTCTGATCAATCAATCAACTAATCGATCAATCAACCAATTAATTAATCAGTCAGTGTCTCTCAGCAGCTGTTTAACGAACCTGAGAAATAAAAACATATAAACTAAAATTAAAGAAACAATGAAAACACAGCAGAAAGTACTGATCGTATTTCATTGGTTTCTTTTGTTTGAATGTGATGATTGTCATGTCATTTCTGACATTTCGTTTCCTGATCTGTTCATGGGGTTAGTTTAGGGGTTAGGTTAGGAGGAAGCAGGGACGGTCGGTATCTTTGTCTCTTCAGATGAACAATAAAGTTTTTTCATTATACTGAGTGACGTTTTCTGTTCGCACTGATCAGCTGTTCTGATCACAGCCTCATCGATCAATCAGTATCAGACAGTCACTGAAACTGAACATGTGGACATATGTCCCACCCTGAGACGGAGGACAGACAAGTCTGCTAAAGACACAAAGAACGAACCTCAGTGTGTCTCTGTATAAAAACCTTTATGTCCTTACGTCGTTGAGAAAAGTCCAACCGGGAGGAGACCTCGGGACTGCCCCAGAACACGCTGGAGGGACTACATCACCCGGCTGGCCTAGGAACGCCTCGGGGTTCCCGCGGAAGAGCTGACGGAAGTGGCTGGGGAGAGGACTGTCTGGGCTTCTTTGCTGAGGCTGCTGCCCCCGTGACCCGGACCCAGATAAGCAGAGGACGACGAGTACAAGTACGAGTCGTTGAGAAAAAACAGAAACAAATGTAGGGCTAGGCAATAAATCGAATTTATCGATTAAGTCGAATTTGTAGTTTAGGCCGACTTGTTTTAATGAAAATTGAGTTTCTATTTAAAATCCGCCACTGCTGCTCCACGCTGGGCTCCTGTAGTTCAAAGTGGGCTCACATCGCCCCCCCCCCAACACAGCACAGCACACATGCCTCACTTTCTTCCTGGGGCACATCCGTCTGACGTCACACACCACACCCGGCGCACTAACGTCTCATACCTCCTACATCAACTACACACATACACACAAGCCACACACATCAGGCTCAGCGTGTAACATAAGACTATTTAGTTTAAGGGTTAGGGTTAATAAAAGGACAAGGTATAGACCTGTTCTATAGGAAAGGTAACCTTAAATGATTTCTGTTGTGATCCAATATGATGGTAGGGGAAACACTGCCGTATGATAAGAAAGGGGTCCAGTGGAAAGCGATCACAGATGCAGTTGCCATGTATATTGCAAGAGATATGACGCCCATATATAGGCTACTGTGGAAAAGCTGGGGTTTATTCACATGCTGAAAGCTTTGGACCCCAGGTATGTGCTACCAGGCCGCAATTTTTTTTTTTTTTTTTTAACTAGAAGGGGGAAAAAAAAATTGATTTAAATCGTGAATCAGATTTTTTGTGAAAAAAATCAGATTTTTTTTAGGCCATATCGCCCAGCCCTAAACAACTGTCAGCGATGCATTGAAACTGACCATAATGAACGGTCCAATCACAGCTGATCAAAGTCCCGTCAGGTGACCACAAACAAACAGACCAATCACAGCTGATCAAAGTCCCGTCAGGAGACCACAAACAAACCGACCAATCACAGCTGCTCAAAGTCCCGTCAGGAGACCACAAACAAACTGACCAATCACAGCTGCTCAAAGTCCTGTCAGGTGACCACGAACAAACCAACCAATCACAGCTGATCAAAGTCCCGTCAGGTGACTGCAAACAAACCGACCAATCACAGCTGATCAAAGTCCCATCAGATGACTACAAAGTAACCGACCAATCACAGCTGCTCAAAGTCCCATCAGATGACTGCAAAGTAACCGACCAATCACAGCTGCTCAACGTCCCGTCAGGTGACGACAAACAAACTGACCAATCACAGCTGATCAAAGTCCCATCAGGTGACTGCAAAGTAACCGACCAATCACAGCTGCTCAAAGTCCCGTCAGGTGACCACGAACAAACTGTCCAATTACAGCTGCTCAAAGTCCTGTCAGGTGACCACGAACAAACCGACCAATCACAGC
Source organism: Epinephelus malabaricus (assembly GCA_037127435.1). NCBI lineage: Eukaryota > Metazoa > Chordata > Actinopteri > Perciformes > Serranidae > Epinephelus > Epinephelus malabaricus. The sequence continues at coordinate 71,568 of JANUFT010000016.1, forward strand.
GGCTCAAAGTCCCGTTAGGTGACGAAGAACTAACCGACCAATCACAGCTGCTCAAAGTCCCGTCAGGTGACCACAAAAACAAACCGACCAATCACAGCTGAGTTTGATTTTGTGCCATCAGTCACTCTCATAAGAACATACTGACAGTAACTGATCAATGCGTTTTTAGTTACTGATTGACAGAATATCTGATCTGATTTATTGATCCACAGAGTCTGATTTACTGTCATCAAATCTATGACATCACAATAACCTGATCAAACACACGCATATATGTGCATGTTTGTGTGTGCATTACATTTACCTGTCCTGACACCTGATCACAGTATGTGTGTCTATATATGTGAATATATATATAAATATGTGTGTGTGTCTGTGTGTGTGTGTGTACGTGTGTGTGTGTGCGTGCGTGTGTGTGTACCTGTCTGCGTTCTTCACCACCTTGGCGAGCAGTTTGGACGTGGACGCAGCTTTGACCAGTTTGTTCCTGGTGTCCTCAGACGTGTCCCAGGTGCTGCTCTGAGAACGCTCCATACCTGAGGAACGCTTCACACTGGGACCCCTGATGATGTCACACAGAGACTCTGTCAGTACACAGGAGGAGGAGGAGGAGCAGCAAGAGACAGGAGGAGGAGGAGGAGCAGCAGGAAGAGACAGGAGGCAGAGGAGCAGGAAGAGAAAGGAGGAGGATGTCGCTGAGCTTCATCTTCATTTCTCCTCAGATCACTTTAATGTTTTTTTTATTGATTATTGATCAAAATATTTATCACTGTATCAGAGATCAATAAACAAATTGGGGTTTTTTCTGTTGACGGATTCAACATCCTGAGAATAAATAAATAAACAAACACTACGTAAACAACCTGTAAGTGCTGTCTGATCAAAACGATCTTCAGATGATGAAGATTAAAAACCCAACTGTTTTTGACCTCCAGAGACACTCAGTGGTGTTAGTGAGGAGAAAGAGGAGCAGGAGCAAGAGGAGAAAGAGGAGGAGGAGGAAGAGCAGGAGGAGGAGCAGGAGGAGGGTAGGAGGAGCAGGAGGGTTAGGGTAAAGGAGGAGGAGGGAGGAGGAGGGGGAGGAGGAGAAAGAGGAGCAGGAGAGGGAGGAGGAGCAGGAAGAGCAGGAGAAGGGACAGTCCTCAGGTGAAGCTGGGGGAACAGGTCAGTCCACTTGATAAACAACAGCCCAGCCTGAAGTTTCTACAGTAAGAAATTAGAGTCAGGAGGCTCCAGGACCTCCAGGAAGATCAAGGAGGCCTCAGGAATTCCAGTTAGAGCAGAGGAGGTCTGCAGGAGGAGGAGCAGATCCTTAGGAGCGGCTGGGAGAAGAAAACATTAGTAGTCTTGATCAAACACACAGTCAGTACAAAAGGTCTCAAGGAGAGTCCAGGACCTCCAGGAGAGTCCAGGACCTCTCAGAGGATTCGGGACCTCCAGGAGAGTCCAGGACCTCTCAAAGGATCCAGGACCTCCAGGAGAGTCCAGGACCTCTCAAAGGATCCAGGAACTCCAGGCGGCCCCAGGACCTCCAGCTCCTGAGGAATCACAGTCCTGCTTGTATCCACACCTGAGGAGCTGCAACAAGTGCATTCAGCCAATCAGGAGCACATGAGCTGGTCATGTGACTCAGGTGTGGGCGGAGCAGAAAGGGACTGTGGCTCCTCAGGGGCAGGGTTAGCATCCACTGACAGGGTGATGTCAGAGCAGCAGCAGCAGGAAGTGAGGTCAGTTGCAGCTGACAGATCACAAACTGGAACCTTTTGAGAGGTGCGTGGCCTTTACTGCTGTCGGCGGACTGGACCAGTCTTTGCTGCTGGGGGATCGGGGGGGTCTGGGGAGGGTGGGGGGAGGAAGGAGAGGGGGACAGGTCCTTTGGACGAGGAGGTTCCTCATGTTCCTGGATCTCCTCCATCTGAGACCGCTGACTGCTGACCTCCTTCTTCCTGTCCGTTCCGCTACAGACAGAACCAGGACCGTCAGAGACCACAAACTACCCAGGCTCTACAGAGACTCTACTGAGGCTCTAAGAGACTCTACTGAGGCTCTACTGACTCTACTGAGGCCCTACTGAGACTATAGTGAGGCTCTACTGACTACTGAGGACCTACTAAGGCTCTATTGACTACTGATGCTCTACTGACTCTACTGAGACTCTACTGAGGCTCTACAGAGGCTCTACTGACTCTACTGAGGCCCTACTGATAATCTACTGACGCTCTAATGACTCTAATGAGGCCCTACTGACTCTACTGAGGGTCTATGGACTCTACTGAGACTCTACTGAGGCTCTACTGACTAATGAGGCTCTACTGACTCTACTGAAGCTGTACTGTAGGGCTGCAACTAACGATTGTTTTCATTGACGACTAACCTGTCAATTATTTCTTCGATTAGTCAACTAATCATTTTATCGAAAAATGTGTTAAAATGTTGAAAAATGTCTGCCTGTCTCTCCCAAACCTTAAAATTATGTCATCTAATGTCTTGTTTCGTACTTAAGCCAAAGGGTTTTAGTTCACCATCATGGAAGAGTGTGTGAAGCTGCCAATATTTGAACGAAAGAAGCTGGAAGAAGAGTATTTTGGGTACTTTTATTGTACTTTTCTGTGAAAAATGACTCAAACCGATTTGTCGACTACTGCAGTACTACTACTACTACTAGTCACCGATTATTTTAATAGTCGATTAGTTATCGATTAGTCGACTAATTGTTGCAGCCCTACTCTACTTAAGCTCTACCAATTCTACTGAGGCTCTACTGATACTCTATTGACGCTCTACTGACTCTACTGTAGCTCTACTAAGGCTCTAATGATTCTACTGAGGCTCGACTGACTCTACTGAGGCCCTATTGAGGCTCTACTGACGCCCTTCTGATGCTCTAAACTGACTACTGAGACTCTACTAAGGCTCTACTGACGCTACCGAGGTTCTACTGACTCTATTGAGGTTCTACTGACTCTACTGAGGTCCTACTGACTCTACTGAGGCTCTACTGACTCTACTGAGGTCCTACTGACTCTACTGAGGCCCTACTGACTCTAATGAGGCTCTACTGACTACTGAGGCCCTGTTGAGGCTCAACTGACCCTACTGAGGCCCTATTGGCGCTCTACTGACTCTACTGAAGCCCTACTGAGGTTCTACTGACTCTACTGAGGCCCTACTGAGACGCTAGTGAGGCTCTATTGATTCTACTGAGGCCCTACTGACTCTAATGAGGCTCTACTGATTCTACTGAGGCTCTACTGACTCTACTGAGGCTCTGCTGAGGCTCTATTGATACTCCACTGACTCTACTGGGGCCCTACTGAGGCTCTACTAAGGCTGTAATTATTCTACTGAGGCTCTACTGAGGCTCTATTGATACTCTACTGACTCTACTGGGGCCCTACTGATTCTACTGAGGCCCTGCTGAGGCTCCACTGACTCTACTGAGGCCCTACTGAGGTTCTACTGACTCTACTGAGGCTCTACTGACTCTACTGTGTCTCTTTAAAATTCAGAGTGAATGAAACTGTTGTGTTGTGTCGACTGATGTCACTGAGGACAACTTGACCCTCAGAACTGTGACAACAAACAGAGTGATTAATTATTTTAAATCTATTGATCAGATTCAGTCTGGAGGCTGAAATAAGATCAGTGATTAATGGTGAGAGAGGAAACACATCACAGATATAAAAAGGAAACAGTGAATGTGACACAGAGAAACAGGTGGACTGAACTGACTGACACTCAGTCTCTGCGTGTCTCTGTTGCTGTGTGTGTGTGTCTGTGTGTGTCTCTGTGTCATTGTGTGTGTGTCTCTCTGTCATTGTGTGTGTGTGTCTCTGTGTCATTGTGTGTGTCTGTGTGTGTCTCTGTGTCATTGTGTGTGTGTCTCTCTGTGTCTGTGTGTGTCTCTGTGTCATTTTGTGTGTGTCTGTGTATGTCTCTGTGTCATTGTGTGTGTCTCTGTGTGTCTGTGTGTGCTTCTGTGTCTGTGTGTGTGTTTCTGTGTCATTGTGTGTGTGTCTCTGTGTCTGTGTGTCAATGTGTGTGTCTGTGTGTGCTTCTGTGTCTCTGTGTATGTCTGTGTCATTGTGTGTCTCTGTGTCTCTCTGTGTCATTGTGTGTGTGTGTCTCTGTGTCTGTGTGTGTCTCTGTGTCTGTGTGTGTGTGTGTCTGTGTGTGCCTCTGTGTCTCTCTGTGTCTCTGTGTGTCTCTTTGTGTCTCTGTGTGTCTCTGTGTGTGTGTGTGTCTCTGTGTCATTGTGTGTCTCTGTGTGTGTCTCAGTGTCTGTGTGTCTCTGTGCCTCTGTGTCTGTGTGTGTCTGTGTTTCTGTGTGTGTCTGTGTGTCTGTCTGTGTTTCTGTGTGTGTCTGTGTGTGTCTGTGTCTCTCTGTGTTTCTGTGTGTGTCTGTGTGTGTGTGTGTGTGTGTTTGTCTGTGTCTCTCTGTGTGTGTCTGTGTCTCTCTGCGTTTCTGTGTGTGTCTGTGTGTCTGTGTGTGTCTGTGTGTCTGTCTGTGTTTCTGTGTGTGTCTGTAGGCCCGTTTCCACCGCAGGAACTTCGGGGTAATTTTACGGGCCCAGGGCCGTTGGTGCGTGTCTCCACCGCAGGAACCACCCCCGAAAGACAGAGTTCCGGAACTTTTACGGGGGCTAAACAAGTCCCTGCCTCGGGGTAGGTACTCAGACCGGCCCCGAAAGACTCCTGGCTGGGGCTTGGGGTTTACTGGGTGCTGATTGGATATACTCAAGGAGGGATGTGACGTCAACAAAAAGCAACAAAATAGCCGGCATTTTTAAAACTCCACAGACGAGGATTAGCTCGTTCATATAGTTTCCGCTGCCATGTAAAAAAACTCACTAAATGGCCCGTGAAAAAAAATATTTGTTCCAGCGGATATCTTAGTTACAACATGATTGAGCTAGGAAAGCAGTTTTGTGTTGATATGTGTGGTATTTATTCAGTTATGGGAAATCACGATGTCTAGAAAGCATCAGTAGCTGCAGCTGACAGGGACAGCTCACAACAGCATCTGTTAAAAGCCTTCTGTTGTCGGATACAACATGAAACTACTCCAGTTAGCTCAATCATGTTGTAACTAAGACATCCGCTGGAAAAATTATTTTTTTCACAGGCCATTTAATGAGTTATTAAAGACATCGCTATCGGCTAACGGCTAACCTACATCGCCCCGGTCAAAATGGTCGCGCAACGATTACGTCACATCCAGAGCCTGTAACTTCACAGGAACCTTCCTCCGACTCCGCTCTCTCAGTGTGGAGACACGGCGGTTGAAAGGGCCGAACGAGAGGACGTTCCTGTAGTAGTCCCTGCCCCTTAAATAGTACCAGGAACTTCTTCAGTGGAAACGGGCCTTGTGTTTCTGTGTGTGTCTGTGTGTGTGTCTGTGTCTCTCTGTGTGTGTCTGTGTTTCTGTGTGTGTCTTTCTGTCTCTGTGTGTCTGTGTTTCTGTGTGTGTCTGTGTGTCTCTCTGTGTGTCTGTGTGTCTCTCTGTGTCTCTCACCTCTTGGCAGCGGACGACACCGTCTCCTTCCTGGTGACAGACGTGGAGTCTCTTTTACGTCCAGATGTTCCTCCATTAGCGATACAGGACATTGAGTAGGCTTCACGCAGCGCAGCACCTCCTGCAGGAGGCAGCACGCCAACCAGTTAAAGGGCAATACCAGTAAAGACCTAAACCTGACCAGTGATGACGAATGCAACCAGTTCAAACTAGGACTGACCAGTGAAGACAACTGTAACCAGTTCACACTGGGACATGTGAGGGGCATTACCTTTCCCTCCATGTTGTTTCTTGGTCGAGGACGCCGCTGAGACTTCAGAAGCAGCGAGGCGGCGAAGGACATCAGCAAGAGCAGCTTTCATCACTGTCAGCTCGTCCTCCTGCTGCTGGACACGAAGCTCCAGAGCTGAGAGCCGGTCGTTGACATCGGAGACACTTGCTCCAGACATGCTGTCATCTACAGTGAGACAGAGACAATAATGTCACACAGAGGAGACTGCACCTGTCTCTGTGACTGCACCTGTCTCTGTGTCTGTGCCCGTCACTGTGTCTGTACCTGTCTCTGTGACTGCACCTGTCTCTGTGACTGCACCTGTCTCTGTGTCTCCACCCCTCTGTGTCTGTACCTGTCTCTGTGTCTGTACCTGTCTCTGTGACTGCACCTGCCTCTGTGTCTGTACCCGTCTCTGTGTCTGTACCCATCACTGTCTGTACCTGTCTCTGTGACTGTACCTGTCTCTGTGACTGTACCCGTCTCTGTGTCTGTACCCGTCACTGTGTCTGTACCCGTCTGTGTCTGTACCCCTCTCTGTGTCTCTACCCGTCACTGTGTCTGTACCTGTCTCTTTGTCTGTACCCGTCACTGTGTCTGTACCCGTCACTGTGTCTGTGCCTGTCTCTGTGACTGTACCTGTCTCTGTGACTGCACCTGTCTCTGTGTCTGTACCCGTCACTGTGTCTGTACCTGTCTCTGTGTGTCTCTACCTGTCTCTGTGTCTGTACCTGTCTCTGTACCTGTCTGTGTGTCTCTACCTGTCTCTGTGCCTGTACCTGTCTCTGTGACTGTACCTGTCTCTGTGCGTCTCTGTGTCTGTACCTGTCTCTGTGCCTGTACCTGTCTCTGTGCCTGTACCTGTCTCTGTGACTGTACCTGTCTCTGTGTCTGTACCTGTCACTGTGTCTGTACCCCTCTCTGTGTCTGTACCCGTCACTGTGTCTGTACCTGTCACTGTGTCTGTACCTGTCTCTGTGACTGTACCCGTCTCTGTGACTGTACCCGTCACTGTGTCTGTACTTGTCTCTGTGACTGTACCTGTCTCTGTGACTGCACCTGTCTCTGTGACTGCACCTGTCTCTGTGTCTGTACCCGTCACTGTCTGTACCTGTCTCTGTGTCTGTACCTGTCTCTGTGACTGTACCCGTCTCTGTGACTGTACCTGTCTCTGTATCTGTACCTGTCTCTGTGTCCCTGTATCTGTATCTGTGTCTGTGACTGTGTCTGTGCATGTCACTGTCTCTGTGTCTGACTCTGTATCTGTGTCTGTACCTGTCTCTGTTTCTGTGTCTGTGACTGTCTCTGTGACTGTACCCGTCTTTGTGTCTGGACCCGTCTCATTATATGTAACAGTGCCTGTGTCTGTACCTGTCTCTGTATCTGTATCTGTACCTGTCTCTGTGACTGTACCCGTCTCTGTGTCTGCACCCGTCTCTGTGTCTGTACCCCTCTCATTATTTCTAACAGTGTCTGTGTCTGTACCTGTCTCTGTGTCTGTACATGTCTGTTTCTGTACCTGTCTTTGTGACGATACCTGTCTGTGTCTGTACCTATCTGTTTCTGTACCTGTCTTTGTGTCCGTGACTGTATCTGTCTCTGTGTCTGTGCCTGTCTCTGTGACTGTACCTGTCTCTGTGTCTGCACCCGTCTCTGTCTGCACCCGTCTCTGTGTCTGCACCCGTCTCTGTGTCTGTACCCGTCTCATTATTTGTAACCGTGTCTGTGTCTGTACCTGTCTCTTTATCTGTACCTGTCTCTGTGTCTGTACCTGTCTCTGTGAATGTACCTGTCTCTGTGAATGTACCTGTCTCTGTGAATGTACCTGTCTCTGTGACTGTACCTGTCTCTTTGTCTGTACCTGTCTCTGTGACTGTACCTGTCTCTGTACCCGTCTCTGTGCATGTACCTGTCTCTGTGTCTGTGTCTGTGTCTGTACCTGTCTTTGTGTCTGTACCTGTCTCTGTGACTGTAACTTTCTCTGTGACTGTACCTGTATCTGTGTCTGTACCTGTCTCTGTGATTGTACCTGTCTCTGTGTCTGTGACTGTACCTGTCTCTGTGTCTGTACCTGTCTCTGTGACTGTAACTGTCTCTGTGTCTGTACCTGTCTCTGTGATTGTACCTGTCTCTGTGTCTGTACCTGTGACTGTACCTGTATCTGTGTCTGTACCTGTCTCTGTGGTTGTACCTGTCTCTGTGTCTGTGACTGTACCTGTCTCTGTGTCTGTACCTGTCTCTGTGACTGTAACTGTCTCTGTGTCTGTAACTGTCTCTGTGTCTGTAACTGTCTCTGTGATTGTACCTGTCTCTGTGTCTGTACCTGTATCTGTATCTGTGTCTGTACCTGTCTCTGTGATTGTACCTGTCTCTGTGATTGTACCTGTCTCTGTGTCTGTACCTGTCTCTGTGGTTGTACCTGTCTCTGTGTGTCTCTGTGACTGTACCTGTCTCTGTGACTGTACCTGTCTCTGTGTGTCTCTGTGACTGTACCTGTTTCTCAGGCCTTGACACTAACTTTTTTCCCAAGGAGCACATGTGCTCCTAAGTTGAAAAAGTAAGGAGCGCACAAAGACCTTTAGGAGCACAATGTAAATTGATCAAATAATGTGTTTTCCGTATTAAATGTGATGCAAATAGACATTTACAAGCAAAATTATGTAATGAATTTGTATACAAAATGTACAGAAAGGTAAAATCATCAAGTTTTGAAAAAGTATTGCAATTTAATTTTGTCTTTGTTATTATGTTATATATATTATCTTTGCAATATGATTATCTTATGTAATATTATTACTATCCAAATACATTCTCCAGGTCCTCTGAAACAGAACTTATTTCCACCCTGCCCAGCAGCGGTACTGTGTAGAACGGTCCCTAACTGCGGGGAGAACGGAGCCTCTTTTCCCGGTCCCTCTTTTCCGCCACACTTTGACTTATTCCCACCCAGCCGACAGCCTGGCTGTGGAGAAAGGTCCCTAACTGCATCAATAAGTGATTAACATGGGGGGATCAAAATAAAATAAATAACATAAAAATCAACCAGCTACCCTCCTCCCCTGACAGTCCCTTCATAAGTAAAGAACAGTCCCTAAAGTGCGGTGAGGTTTGTGGACCGTTACCTGGCTGCCACAAGAGAGAAACGTTAGCGGCTCGTTTCTCCTCTTTCTACCTGTGTGCCGCCACGGCCCACTCCACTAACTTGACATGGAAATGAGCGGTACTCTAGAAAACTGGAGAGTTTTTGTTGTTGTTGTTTGTTTGTTTTGTTTTTTTCGGAGGGCGCTCATGTGCCCTCACATAGATTGAGCCCAGGGCGGTCGCCCACATTGCCCATAGCAAAAACCGTCCCTGCCTCCTCCACACTGACTTATTTCCACCCTGCCGACAGTGGGACTTACGGCCAAGATCCACCGGGCATGTCAGCGGCGCGACACGTCTGCAGATAAAAACTACATGAAATAGTGTGCTAAACGAGCACAGTGTGTTTTTAAATGAATAAACCATTATCAGAGGTGATATGTGATGATTTTTTTTCATGCATTTACCCATGTTTATCCGTGACATTGTGTAAATGTCCGTGGCGGACATTTTAAAGAGAGTAGATGACAAACAGTACAGTAAACTTGTAGATAACTCAAATATATGTAATAACTTTATGGAAGCGAATCGTGACTAATATTTAAATTAAAATGTATTTGCAGAAATGCTTTTTCATGTTAAGAATGTGGCTGCATTATTTGACTCATAAATAAAATTAATCATCAATCATCCTATTTGCATTTTAATTTTCTTCTTCAAGACTGCTCATTCTTTTACTCAATTAAAATGAAAAAGAAAAAGAGATTTAATTTTCAAAATATGCCCCAGCAAATAGATACCAGAATTCAATTTGAAATGTAAAATTTGAAAATTAAAATGCATTTACAGAAATGCTTTTTCATGTTAAGAATGTGGCTGCATTATTTCACTCATAAATAAAATGAATAATCAATCAACCTATTGCATTTGCATTTTCTTCTTCAAGACTGCACATTTTATGCCATAATCAAAAAGAAAACAAAGAAGACACTGCTATTTCATTTTCGTGGTCTGCCCTGCAAAATAGTGACCATAATTCAAATGATTTGGCAATCTGAGCGGCGCAGGAGAGTGACGTCAGGAGCCGCTCTTCTTCAGCTGACCATGGTGCTACCCATCTAATACAGTAGGGGGCGGTGTGCACATTTGATATATGGATGCATCACAGACCATGGCGCTCCCTGAGATTGTGCTTTCTCAACATTGTGATGTCCCAAAACTGAATAAATACCACACATAGCAACACAACCCTGCTTTGCTAGCTCAATCATGTTGTAACTAAGATATCTGCTGGAAAAAATAATTTTTTCATGGACTGTTCATTGAGTTACGGAGTTAATACGTCCGCTGACTTGACAGTCATTTAAACTGGTAGCAGGTGCCGTGTCAGTGTTAGTAGGCACTAGGGTTGCTACGGGTTACCAGCACAGCTGTGGGCATAGGTGGTGATCAGTCACATGTAGGTTAGATAGGGGAGATAGTCACAGTTGATCAGTGTTATGAAATGAGAATCAGGGGAGGCCACACAGTTTTTCAACCATGTCTGTGTGTGTGTCGAGTGAATGGGTTTTCGTTATAATCGTAGTATTTTTGTCCTTTTGCACGAGCTCGTTTTAAGTCTTTTTTACACTCGGCTTTTTGTAGGTGTTTTTAACGTTTTTGTAAGTCAAAGTGTTCAAAGCGTACCATGGAGGACCTCGTGTTTGCACACCAACATGAGTTAAAAATGGCTTTGGATTCCCTCAACTGGCATTTTTGTAGTTGGATTGCCGATACACTCAGCTTGAGCTTATACTTTGTAGACATTGTGATTTCCCAAAACTAAATAACAGTCCAGCAACTTTTCCGGAGGAAACCCTGTGACATTGACACGTTAAATAATTTTCATACATACTGCCTTGGTTTGATTGAACCCATACAATATGGTTGTCGAATATTGAATCTGCTCGTGAAATTAATAAATTATGCACAGCCAAGATTAACTGATATGATATGGAGTACCTATTGACATCAGTGTGTAATAAGCCTGGAGGCCATAGCTAACAAGCTGCAGTCAACAAAGACCCTTGTAAACTTGTATACGTTTCATAGATATATTTACACTATTATTAATTCAGCTTTCAGCATGATCTTGATCATGATAGAAATTAAATTGCATCATGCCATCTTGCTGTTCTGCATTAAATTGTTAAGCAAAAAAATATCAAAGGAATTGTTGGACTGTATGTTTATCTATATTATCTATATATATTTAATATCAATAAATCATTGCATACATAAGTAATCATCTTAAATATTTAGGCTAATATAATTTAGAGCTGCCCTGTAAAAGTGTGTGTATAGCGCACTGAATGAGTGTTTGGTGCGAAGATGTTATTACCGCTTGTCATAAGAAAACACAATGCGCTCACTTGTAAGATCCTCTTCACACCTAACACTCATTCAGTGCGCTATACACACACTTTTACAGGGCAGATCTAAATTACATTATGCAGCTTTGTATGTATGAAAATTATTTAACGTGTCAATATCACAGGGTTTCCCCCGGAAAGGTTGCTGGACTGTGTGGTATTTATTCAGTTTTGGGAAATCACGATGTCTACAAAGTATAAGCTATAAGTACAAGTATAAGCTGCTACCAGTTTAAATGACTGTCAAGTCAGCGGACGTATTAACTCCGTAACTCAATGAACAGTCTATGAAAAAATTATTTTTTCCAGCAGATATCTTAGTTACAACATAATTGAGCTAGCAAAGCAGTTTTGTGTTGCTATGTGTGGTATTTATTCAGTTTTGGGAAATCACGATGTTTAGAAAGCACAATCTCAGGGAGCGCCATGATCTGTGATGCATCCATATATCAAATGTGCACACCGCCCCCTACTGTATTAGATGGGTAGCACCATGGTCAGCTGAAGAAGAGCGGCTCCTGACGTCACTCTCCTGCGCCGCTCAGATTGCCAAATCATTTGAATTATGGTCACTATTTTGCAGGGCAGGGCGGCACGGTGGTGTGGTGGTTAGCACTCTCGCCTCACAGCAAGAGGGTTGCTGGTTCGATCCCGGGCGTGGGAGCCCTTCTGTGCGGAGTTTGCATGTTCTCCCCGTGTCAGCGTGGGTTCTCTCCGGGCGCTCCGGCTTCCTCCCACAGTCCAAAGACATGCAGATTGGGGACTAGGTTAATTGATTACTCTAAATTGCCCATAGGTGTGAATGTGAGCGTGAATGGTTGTTTGTCTCTATGTGTCAGCCCTGCGATAGACTGGCGGTCTGTCCAGGGTGTACCCTGCCTCTCGCCCGATGTCAGCTGGGATAGGCTCCAGCCCCACCCGCGACCCTCAAGAGGATGAAGCGGTTAGAAGATGAATGAATGAATGAAGATTTTGCAGGGCAGACCACGAAAATGAAATAGCAGTGTCTTCTTTGTTTTCTTTTTGATTATGGCATAAAATGCGCAGTCTTGAAGAAGAAAATGCAAATGCAATAGGTTGATTGATTATTCATTTTATTTATGAGTGAAATAATGCAGCCACATTCTTAAAATGAAAAAGCATTTCTTTAAATGCATTTTAATTTTCAAATTTTACATTTCAAATTGAATTCTGGTATCTATTTGCTGGGGCATATTGTGAAAATTAAATCTCAAATGACTTTTTCTTTTTCATTTTAATTGAGTAAAAGAATGAACAGTCTTGAAGAAGAAAATTAAAATGCAAATAGGATGATTGATGATTAATTTTATTTATGAGTCAAATAATGCAGCCACATTCTTAAAATGAAAAAGCATTTCTGTAAATGCATTTTAATTTTCAAATTTTACATTTCAAATTGAATTTTGGTATCTATTTGCTGGGGCATATTTTGAAAATTAAATCTCAAATGACTTTTTCTTTTTCATTTTAATTGAGTAAAAGAATGAACAGTCTTGAAGAAGAAAATTAAAATGCAAATAGGATGATTGATGATTAATTTTATTTATGAGTCAAATAATGCAGCCACATTCTTAACATGAAAAAGCATTTCTGCAAATACATTTTAATTTAAATATTAGTCACGATTCGCTTCCATAATAACTTAGGTGGAAAATGCTTTAACATTTCATGCAGCCTACATGGAGCCTCTCGGCTCAGCAAACGGTAAACAACCCCGCTGGCTTCTCTACGTGTTGCTTCCGTACGCAGTCAGTGGAGCCCATATGAATACGCCGCGACGCTACGCTGTGGACCCCGGCCGTTATGTTCATTATGCCGACAGTGGCTTGGAAAACCGCCCATAACCATGTCACATGAGGAAGAGGGAAGAGGGAAGGCGGCTGAAGTTCCTTCAATATTTGCGGTTAGATTATCATATTTTTTTATTGACAAAAATACAGGCTGCTTCAGCTGATTTTTTTATGCGCACATGTGCCCCTAAATATTTTTTACAGTTCACACACACCTATTTTTAGTCGCAAATCCGAGTGAAACGTTCGCACTGTCGAGCCCTGCTGTCTCTGTGTCTGTACCTGTATCTGTGTCTATACCCGTCTCTGTGATTGTACCTGTCTCTGTGCCTGTACCTGTCTCTGTGTGTCTCTACCTGTCCCTGTGCCTGTACCTGTCTCTGTGACAATGTCTGTACCTGTCTCTGTGTCTGTACCTGTCTCTGTACCTGTCTCTGCGTGTCTCTACCTGTCTCTGTGACTGTACCTGTCTCTGTGCGTCTCTGTGTCTGTACCTGTCTCTGTGCCTGCCCCTGTCTCTGTGCCTGTACCTGTCTTTGTGTCTGTACCTTTCTCTGTGACTGTACCTGTCTTTGTGTCTGTACCTTTCTCTGTGACTGTACCTGTCTCTGTGACTGTACCTGTCTGTGTCTGTACCCGTCTGTATCTGTCTGCGTCTGTACCTGTCTCTGTGTCTGTACCTGTCTCTGTGACTGTACCTGTCTCGGACTATACCCGTCTTTGTGTCTGTGCCTGTCTCTGACTGTACCTGTCTCTGTGACTGTACCCATCTTTGTGTCTGTACCTGTCTGTGTCTGTACCTGTCTCTGTGATTGTACCTGTCACTGTGTCTGTACCTGTCTCTGTGACTGTACCCGTCTGTGACTGTACCTGTCTCTGTGACTGTACCTGTCTCTGTGTCTGTACCCGTCTCTGTGTCTGTACCTGTCTCTGTGACTGTACCATTCTCTGTGTCCGTACCTGTCTCTGTACCTGTCTGTGTGACTGCACCTGTCTCTGTGACAATGTCTGTACCTGTCTCTGTGACTGTGCCCGTCTGTGTCTGTACCTGTATCTGTGTTTGTACCCGTCTCTGTGACTGCACCCGTCTCTGTGACTGTACCCGTCTCTGTGACTATACCCATCTTTGTGACGGCACCTGTATCTGTGTCTGTACCTGTCTCTGTGTCTGTACCTGTATCTGTGTCTGTACCTGTCTCTGTGTCTGTACCTGTATCTGTGACGGCACCTGTCTCTGTGTCTGTACCTGTCTCTTTATCTGTACCTGTCTGTGTCTGTACCTGTCTCTGTGTCTGTACCCGTATCTGTGTCTGTACTTGTATCTGTGTCTGTACCTGTCTCTGTGACTGCACCCGTCTCTGTGTCTGTACCCGCCTTGTGACTGTACCCGTCTCTGTGTCTGTACCTGAATCTGTACCTGTCTCTGTGTCTGTACTTGTCCAGGTGAGTCGGATGTTTATTGATTGTCAGACCTTAATCAGATTCATCAGTTTATAAACTACAACCAGCAGCAGAGACTACTTCCTGAAACACACACAGAGGACGGAAGACAAATAAATCATTTCCTGAGTCTTTGTTCTACAGATCAGAGTCCACACACACACACACACACACACACAGTAAGACACACATTGTGTGTGTGTGTGTGTGTGTGTGTGTGTGTGTGTGTGTGGTCCCCCCCACACACACACACACACACATCCCGCTCCGTCGTCTCAGGAGGAGCCGTTTCTTTTGCGGCCCTGCAGCCGCCGGAGGGGCGGTGCAGACTCTGTCTGATAAATACAGCAGTGACACGTGTAAAGCCGCCGGAGGCGCATGCGGCTCTCACCGTGCGGCCACTGCACGGACAGGTGACCGGGCGGTGCTCGGGGCGCGAGCGGCGGGCGGGACTTACCTAAGCTGCCGGTGAATCCGTCCATTTTCCGGGACAAAAGCGGGAGTCCGGGCCGGAGGCCTGCGGGAGGCTGAGCGCACACTGCGGGCCTCCGTCCGGGTTTTTCCACCGCAGCGAGGGGAGGAGGAGGTGAGCCGAGCCGAGCCGAGCCGGGTCTATCCCCGCCGCGCTGCCCGCCCTGTCCGTCCGTCCGTGAGGCCGAAGATCCGCCGCTTTCCTGCGGGCTGGAAGAAGAAGCCGCTCCCGGAGGATCCGACACAGACACCGAGAGAAGCCGCGGAGCCGCAGACACGACGGACCAACGCTGCTGCGCGTTTCCGACTCCGCCTGCTCTGGCAGCGCGCGCTTCCCCCGGAGAAGGAGGAGGAGAAGGAGGAAGGGGGGCTGTTACAGACAGAGACACAGATGGGGGAGTCAGGTTTCAACCTCTCAGCTGAGGAGCTGCGGCGCCCCCTGGCGGTCACTCTACGTCATCACAAATACAAGCGCATAAAGTTTATTCAATTCAAACTCACCAGTGCTGTACCTGACTGTAGGTTCGTTGGAGATGAGCCAGTCCTGCGCAGATTCGATCACCGGCGTTCGGCGCACAATGCATGCCGGTTAGTTTTGTGTTCATCCCGACTTGCTCTGCCTTGCTCGGCCACAGTTTTAGAGCCAGGCGCTGCAGCTGCTCTCCACCGACTACACCGCCTGGCTCTCACCTGATCTAAAAGCTGATTGGTTCAGATATCAACTCAACAAGATGACGTTTTAGATACAGAGTCTACTGTATATTAACCCTGGACTGTTTTAATTATTTAAGTATTTAGCAACACAGAGACTGGTGGTCAGTGGGATGTGAGGATTCTTAAACTAACATCAGATGTGAAGCCCTGACTGTGTCTGACTGAGCCTTAATGAAAGCTGTTTTCTTGTTTTTTTCCTCTGAAAATAGTATGAACCGTATAGTTAAGCACAGTGTATTCAGCCTGTGTAGTTGAGGGGACAGGTCAAACTGATATGCTGATTTACAGGAGAGTTCATGTCAAATGGAGGATAAACCATGAACATAAACTACAGATCACCTGTAAAGCATTTTAATAAATTAATCTATCATAATTACAATAACTGGAGACGGAGAACAAACTGATATATGGGTCTGATCACTTTTTTTAATGAACTGACATCATTCCAGACAGGATGTGAGTGTGTCTGTGACTTCCTGTACGGACTGAAGGCTGTTGGAAACTGCCGGGAAACTATCCAACTTCACTGCGTCTTTTTGTCACCGCCCCCCACTGCAGCCGCCTGCTCTCCTCTACTTTTCAGGCGAGGCGCAGTTCATCTCAAACAAGCCTTGTATCTGTGCATCATCAGCCAGGGTAGAGATGATGATCAGGGACGGTTTCCGGAAGCCTTTAGTCTGAACAGGAAGTGACAGAAACACTGACTTCCTGTCAGATCTGAGCCTGTTATCACTCATAAATTAGTTTGTTTTAATTAGGCCTATGGCAAATACCGTCAGGTACAGTCAGCTACAATCAGATACAGCCAGGTACAGTCAGATACAGTCAGCGACAATCAGATACAGCCATGTACAGTCAGATACACTCAGCGACAATCAGATACAGTCAGCGGCAATCAGATACAGTCAGGTACAGCCAGATACAGTCAGCTACAATCAGATACAGCCAGGTACAGTCAGGTACTGTTGGGTACAGTCAGATACAGTCAGGTACAGTCATACAGTCAGGTACAGCCAGACACAGTCATACAGTCAGGTACAATCTGGTAAAGTCAGATACAGTCAGGTACCGTCGGGTACAGTCAGATGCAGTCAGACTATGACACACAGTCAGATACAGTCAGATACAGTCAGACAGTCATACAGTCAGGTACAGTCAGTTACAGTCATACAGTCAGATACAGTCAGATTCAGTCAGACAGTCAGATACAGTCAGGTACATTCAGGTACAGTCAGGTACAGTCATACAGTCAGATCCAGTCAGACACAGTCAGATCCAGTCAGGTACAGTCAGTTACAGTCATACAGTCAGGTACAATCTGGTAAAGTCAGATACAGTCAGGTACAGTGAGATACAGTCAGATATAATCAGATACAGTCAGGTACAGTCAGATCCAGTCAGACACAGTCAGATCCGGTCAGGTACAGTCAGTTACAGTCATACAGTCAGGTACAATCTGGTAAAGTCAGACACAGTCAGGTACAGTCAGATACAGTCAGGTACAATCAATTACAGTCAGATACAGTTTGATACAGTCAGGTACAGTGAGATACAGTCAGATACAGTCAGGTACAATCAATTACAGTCAGATACAGTTCGATACAGTCAGGTACAGTCATACAGTTAGGTACCGTCGGGTACAGTCAGGTACAATCTGGTAAAGTCAGATACAGTCAGGTATGGTCAGTCAGTCAGGTACAGTCAGACACAGTCAGACAGACAGGTACAGTCAGATACAGTCAGGTACAGTGAGGTACAGTCAGATGCAGTCAGACAGTCAAATACAGTCAGGTACAGTCATACAGTCAGGTACAGTCAGATAGAGTCAGATCCAGTCAGGTACAGTCAGACACAGTCATACAGTCAGGTACAGTCAGGTACAGTCAGATGCAGTCAGGCACAGTCATACAGTCAGGTACAGTGAGGTACAGTCAGGTACAATCTGGTAAAGTCAGATACAGTCAGGTACAGTCGGGTACAATCAGTTACAGTCAGATACATTTAGATCCAGTCAGGTACAGTCATACAGTCAGGTACTGTCGGGTACAGTCAGGTACAATCTGGTAAAGTCAGATACAGTCAGGTATGGTCAGTCTGTCAGGTACAGTCAGACACAGTCAGACACAGACAGGTACAGTCAGATACAGACAGGTACAGTCAGATACAGTCAGATGCAGTCAGATACAGACAGGTACAGTCAGATACAGTCAGACACAGACAGGTACAGTCAGATACAGTCAGTCTCGTAGAGTCAGACACAGTAAGATACAGTCAGCTACAATCAGATAGTCAGGGACAGTCAGATGTAATCAGGTACAGTCAGATATAATCAGATACAGTCACGTACAGTCAGACACAGTAAGATACAGTCAGCTACAATCAGATAGTCAGGTACAGTCAGGTATAATCAGGTACAGTTAGGTACAGTCAGACACAGTCAGGGCTTCACATCTGTACAGATGTTAGTTTAAGATTGATATTTAATATTTAAATAATGAGCACACGAATGTCCATCAGACTGTTTAGTTTATGATGAATAGATTCAGTCTGTGATCAGTGACATGTTTCAACAGAATAAAACGTAAAATCAAATTTAAAACTCTGAAATTCAATTAAAATAAAAAATAAATATAAAACAACATCTGAACCAATCACTTGTCAGATCAGGTGACAGCCAGGCATTTCCCATCATGCTCTGGGTCCAAAAACTGCAGCTACCCAGCATGCATTGTGTGGTAATTGAATCTGTGCAGGTCTGTGTTGTATCCAACAAGCCTACTGACTGGTGATGACATCACTCACTCAGCTGTCGTCATGGTGACCAGTTGACGATAAAGAACAATGATGATGATGCTGTTAAATGATGAAGCTCTTCTGACACGTCAACATCATCAAATCATTTATGTCACTGATGATTGAAGTCAAATAAAAATAATAAAATCCAAAGATGTGACATCACAGCATTCTTTTATATTTCACACTGACAGGAAGTCAAATCCAAACTTAAACTCAGAGAAGAAACTCAATGTCATTACTGTTTATAGACTGTAATCAATCAGACTAATCAGATCAATGATCAAACATTTACATACAAACTGTTTCAGACCAAACTTTATTTAGACCAATATAAAAAAACAAATATTCACTTTATAAAACAACAATCAGTCCCTTCAAAATAAAACTGATCAATAATCAGGGATCAAGGATCAATACCCAATAATCAGTGATCAAGGATCAATAACCAATAATCAATGATGGATAACTGATGAACAAAGAAGAAGAAACAGTGACAGTTTGTTCTGATTGGCTCAAACATCCTGAAAACTTTATTCATACAAAACATTTTAACAAAAGAAACATTATTCATTCAGAGCTCGTTAACATGAATCCAGTGTCAATAAAATTTAAACATGTGATCATATGACCTGAAGCAGAAAGTATTCAAAGGAACAGTCCACCATTTTATTTCATAAACGCTGATTCTGACTGTCGTTGGCCCTGCCCCCTTTCACTGATTCATCTGAAACTACGTCAATGATTGGACGATCAGTTATTGATCACATTTTAATGATCAACTGATCAGTTCAGTCATTGATTAACTTCTCCTGTAAACAGAGCAGAAACCTGAGCATAATGATGATGATGATGACGATGATTTTAATGACAATGATGGTGATGATGAAGGAGGCACTGGACATTGAGCAGGTCAAAGGTCACTCTGGTCTGATGAACAGTAGAAAAGGCAATTTGGTGTAGAAGCTCATTGGTCTCATGACCTGTGACATAATCAACAGAACGTTCTCAGAGGTCCAACACAACGTCACAAGGTTAGCCAAAGGCGGCTGAAGGCAGACACAGAGAAAGAAGAAGGAGAAGAAGAAGAAGATGAGGAAGGCACGTCTGATGGAGGGAACTTGGTCCAGTAACACCTTGCAGAGGCCACGCCCCCGGTTTCAGGGGACTGCTCCCCCGTAATCGTCGTTTCAGTAGCTGAATTTGACCTTCTCGATGTCGGAAATCAGCGTCCGGGCCAGGTAGATCCCCACCATCTGTTCACAAGTAAACACATGGGTCAGGTTCACAACACACCACCACAGACCAGAACAGACCACTACAGGCCTGTACAGAGCACTACAGACCAGACCAGTACAGACTAGTACACTCCACCACAGACCAGTACAGACCACTACAGGCCTGTACAGAGCACTACAGACCAGACCAGACCACTACAGACCAGCACAGAGTGGTACAGACCACTACAGACTAGTACACACCACCACAGACCAGTACAGACCACTACAGACCAGACCAGACCAGACCACTACAGACCAGTACAGAGTGGTACAGACCACTACAGACCAGTGCAGACCACTACAGACCACTAGAGATTGGTACAGACTAGGGCTGGACAATTATGGCAAAAATAATAATCACGATTATTTTGATATTGAAATCACAATTAATAAACACAATTATTTATTGATTTCAAAACTTAAGTATTTATGGAACCACCAAGACTCAACTTTAAATATAACTTAAAGCCATAGTTGGTAATCCTGTTCAAACACTTCTTGTTATACTGGGTAAAATGGTCCTTCATCCTGAGAGGAGTCAATACATAATGTGTTCAGAAAAAGGAATGAAAAAAATCAGACCTCTGTGGCAGCTGCAGGTCTGTAAAAACTCTGACCAATCCCTGCCATTCGGTGCGAATGGAAAGAACCATCAGATGCCTTCATGTCTTGTCCTGCCCGAGCCCCCCTCTGTCCCTCCCTCCCTCCTTCCTGCATGCACTCATCACGTGTCACCATTGCCGGAAATATTCAGCACGCTCCTCAGCAGAAATACCGAGTTAGCAGGAGTTTGCTGCACAATGGCAGAGATAATGCAGCCAAAAGTACCACTTCCAGCGTTACTTTTAACGGCTCGCCCCGCTAAACAGGCTGAGAAAAGAAAGGCGGAGGCAGAAAAGGCTGCAACGAAAAAGGCTTTGGATAAAGTGAGAGGACAAACCAGACATCAACATCGGTGCAGCTTTTGAACGATGGAGACAACTGAGGGAGCTGAAGGGCCTGAAAAGTGATGCAGAGGTTGCTGTCTTTCTGTTGGACAGGTAATTATTTGTTTGCTTCGGGGGGGATTTGTTATTTTACTCGACTCTCCTCTGCCCTGCTGACTCATGATGCACGTTCAGGCATGTCTGGGCTTTTGGCTTTGGACAGAGCACTGACGGGAGGGGGAGGAGCTTAGAGGAGGTGCCGCTTTCAAATCTTGCTAGCTCTCCAACATTACCAACTATGGCTTTAAAAGAACAGCCAGAAATAAATTAGTAACAAGTAAGAGAAAAAAACATTAATAATAGTAAATTAAAACAATAATAGCAATAAAACAATAAATAAAAATAAATACCCAATCTACTTGCAATCCTGCACAACTTGCAAAATTTACAACATGTAAAAAACACTAATAACACGGCCAAACAAACAAGTGTCTTGAATCCTGGGTTGCTTACGGTACTGATGGGGCACATGTCCTTCGCTAGCATAAATGTCACAGCCTCCGTTATCTCTTGATGTCTGCAGGAGGTGGTGGGATATTGGACGGCATTGTAAAGAGTGTTGTTAATGGAGGACTGTGTTGCAGTGGCGCTGGCTGACAAGCTTAAACTTTTTTGCTCCTTTATCACCTGGTCATAGCCCACTTTATATATATATATATATATATATATATATATATATATATATAAATAAATAAAATAAAAATCAACCAGCCACCCTCCTCCCCTGACAAGTAAAGAACAGTCCCTTCATAAGTAAAGAACAGTCCCTAAAGTGCGGTGAGGTTTGTGGAGCGTTACCTGCCACAAAGAGAGAAATGTGAACGGCTCATTTCTCCTCTGACACATCACGTACGCTCTGTGTTCGGCTGGCTCAGCTGTTCAGGTACTTCTGGGCAGTCATGACGCCAAGAAGAGGATATTATTGGAGCCGACTTCTCCGTCGCCGGTAAGCCAATGGCCGCCACAATTGACAGGAATACATTACTGTCTGTGACCCCCTTTCAACCCACAACCGGTGGGATTCGCCTTTCGTTTCTGCTGCTGGTTGAAATCTGTAGGCTGCTCGCACAGCGTGCAGAATGATTTAAGCCTATTTTGCTCGCTCAAAACTATTTTTAGTCGCAAATGCGAGTGCCGTGACAGATGGATTGCCACACTGCCAACATTTTACTCTGCCCGTCACGGCACGCTGTTTGATTGCGTTATCAAAACACGCCGCTATTATTCGGCCTTGCTTTTAACTTATTCCACCAAATACCAAATGTGTGTTTTTTTGCAATATTCAGCCGAATATATTCGGTTACCGAATTTTTGGTGCATCCCTATCGTTTTTCTTCAATTATAATGTTTTTATGATCGTGAGAAGCCAAAATCGAAATCATGATTAAAATTCGATTAATCGTCCAGCCCTAGTACAGACCAGCGCAGACCAGTACAGACAACTACAGACCAACAATAACTGAAACAGTCCTCAGTACTTTTACAGAGACAGTACTGTTGCAGTGCCTATTCTGAGTACTGAGGGAGCTGAGTACTGAGGGAGCTGTGTATTGAGGGAGCTGAGTACTGAGGGAGCTGAGTACTGAGGGCGCTGTGTATTGAGGGAGCTTTGTACTGAGGGAGCTGAGTACTGAGGGAGCTGTGTATTGAGGGAGCTGAGTACTGAGGGAGCTTTGTACTGAGGGAGCTGTGTATTGAGGGAGCTGAGTACTGAGGGAGCTGAGTACTGAGGGAGCTGCGTACTGAGGGAGCTGAGTACTGAGGGAGCTGCGTACTGAGGAGCTGAGTACTGAGGGAGCTGCGTACTGAGGGAGCTGTGTATTGAGGGAGCTGAGTACTGAGGGAGCTGCGTACTGAGGGAGCTGCGTACTGAGGGAGCTGAGTACTGAGGGAGCTGCGTACTGAGGGAGCTGTGTATTGAGGGAGCTGAGTACTGAGGGAGCTGAGTACTGAGGGAGCTGAGTACTGAGAGAGCTGTGTACTGAGGGTTCTTGTACCTGCAGCAGAGAGATGACGATGAACACGATGGCCACGGTGTAAAGGTTCCCTGGTAACCAGTCCTCCAACGCAATGATGCAACCTTTAGTGTAGATATGATCGCTCCACTCTCTCTGTACAAGAACCAGGAGAACTTCAAGTTAAAATGTTGACAACATTCATGTTCTCATAAACAGTTTAATGACATGTTTTCGTTAGAACATTAAAAAACATTAATCATGTACTTGTTAAAAGGCTGGTGACATATTTCTGTTACCAACACTCATCAGATATGTTAAAGAACAGTCAGGCTACATTTAACTTCAGGTCATCTTCACTCTAACTCCTCCTTGTCTCTGTGATGTCATCATGATGTCACTGTGTTGTCACATTGAGAACACGTGTTCCACACCTCTGCAGTGTTTAATGATGACCCTTTAAAAACTACACTTCCTGGAATAGAACTCACTGTCTTACCTGTACCTGTAGAAACACACCCATACCAACATGCTGACAGGAAGTTACATTTAAAGAACAGGAAGTGACCTCACCTTCGGTCTGTTTCTGACATCATAGCCACACTGAGTGTTCACCACCGAGTCCTGGAACAAACACAAACCGTTCTTTAGTGGAACACAAACAATGTCAATAAAACTTACTATGTTGTTATGTTGGTGCAGTAACCAATGTTTATTGATGAATATTGATCAATGATAAACTCACAGCAGGATCAGTATTGCAGCAGGAGAATGGAACGCCACACTTCTCTCTGCTGCGATGGGTTCCATTACAGCTGAAGTAATTATTTAGATCCCAGTCATCCGGATCCTGAGCTCCACAGCAGTGGTTCTGTTAAAGAACAGGACACTAAAGGGTTAAGTAAGGGTTCTTCTGTTCTACAGCAGTGATTCTGTTAAAGAACAGAATACTAAAGGGTTGACTAAGGGTTCTGTTGAAGAACAAGATACTAAAGGGTTAACTAAGGGTTCTTCTGTTCCACAGAAGTGGTTCTGTTACAGAACAGGATACTTAAGGGTTAACTAAGTGTTCTTCTGTTCCACAGCAGTGGTTCTGTTAAAGAACAGGATACTAAAGGGTTAACTAAGAGTTCTGGTAAAGAACAAGATAGTTAAGGGAAAACTAAGAGTTCTTTGTTCCACATCAATGGTTCTGTTAAAGAACAGGATACTAAAGTGTTAACTAAGGGTTCTGTTAAAGAACAAGATACTTAAGGGTTAACTAAGGGTTATTTGTTCCACATCAGTGGTTCTGTTAATGAACAAGACACTAAAGGGTTAACTGTTCCACAGAAGTGGTTCTGTTAAATAACAGGATACTTAAGGGTTAACTAAGTGTTCTTCTGTTCAACAGCAGTGGTTCTGTTAAAGAACAGGATACTAAAGCATTAACTAAGGGTTCTGTGAAAGAACAAGATACCTAAGGGTTAACTAAGGGTTCATCTGTTCCACTGCAGTGGTTCTGTTAAAGAACAGGATACTAAAGGGTTAACTAAGGGTTCTGGTAAAGAACAAGATAGTTAAGGGATAACTAAGGGTTCTTTGTTCCACATCAATGGTTCTGTTAAAGAACAAGACACTAAAGGGTTAACTAAGGGTTCATCTGTTCCACTGCAGTGGTTCTGTTAATGAACAAGACACTAAGGCCCAATCCCAATTCCTATCTTAACCCTCAATCTTAACCCTCAGTCTTAAAAATCCGCGCTCCCACAAAGTGCTAGTGCTGTCCCAATTCTCAGAGTGTTGAGTTGAGGGTCAAGAATAAGGGCTGTATGGCCCTCACTTTTAAGATTTTCCAGGACCACCCTTGGCAATAAGTGCTATCGCAGACTCCTTTGCTTATCATCCGCCGAGCTCAGCCGAACCCAGCCGAGTACAGACGATTCAGTCAATGCAAGATGGCGGCGACAAGCGTAAGGAAGCGGAGTTATCAATGTGAGTATTTTCCTCGTTAATAGTTATTTTAAAAGTATGGTAACCATTGCATTATCTTAGTTTAACGTCATTTTATGGACTATAGACCTCTTTGTAGCGTAACACACATATTTTTGGTCGCGGACGACGGCTTCCCTGCCCCGCCGCACGTAACCCCGGTTCTCTGATAACCGAGTATGCTGTCATTCAGTTACAAGAAGTCATTTTTCTCAGTCACAATGTAGCTGTTAAGTTGTTTTAATGTTTGTATCAACATTTTTGTAAGATGACCGGATGGTGTCATCTCCTGTAGCCGTAGAGTCTGCAGCTGGTAACGTTACAGCTGCACGTTAGTGATCATATTATGAGGTGACTTTCTGCCGAATAAGTTACGTCGGTTGTTGTGGTACAGGTTATTTGGTTGAATATCAACTTATAACCCAAAGAGTGAAACATTAACGTGGATGAAAGTCACCAGGTAACACTTGTGTGACTGTGTAAACAGCCTCACCAGTTCTGCTGGATGTTAACCACAGTATTCATTGTGATAATGCTTGCAATACTACATGAAACTAAACTAATAACTTAACGAATATCTGACAGGTAGCCCAAAAAAGTAAAAAATAAAAGAAAGTAATGTTGTTATCTCTGTTCCATTTCAGGGCCACCAGACAAAACACAAGCCCTGAGTCATTTCAGGGCCACCAATGAAGACAAGTTTACAAAAAGCAAGCAGGCTCCAAAAAAACTATGGGAGTGAGTAATTTGTAACTTGTGAACTGTTAATATTCATGACATAATTCTCAGTCACAACGGCAACTGTTCCCCTAATGATCAAGCATTCTGTTTCAATATGAAATCAGTATAGTTGTAGACGGCATTGTTGAAGATTGTTGTTTTGTAACTGTACATTTGTTTTGGAGCTGCCCCTGTACTGTCACTTTTTGGAAAGATTTTGTCGAGTATATTCGTTGCAACATTTATGCTCTATTTTCACTACTGTACAAAGATGTGCTGTTTGGATTTTATGATGTCAGCATTTCAAAACAAAAACAATTCTATATCATTAATCTATCTATTATCTTAGCGGAATTCCATATTCATAAGAGAAAATTTTGTAACAGAAAACCCTTGTTCAAAATTTTTATGAATGAAATGCAGCAATACTTAGAAACCATTCAGCACTCCACAAACTCCAAAGCTATAAAGACTCTGAAAATATGTAAACAATTTAATTGTTTGAACTGCTGAACTTTTTTATTTATTTGTTTGTTTATTTTATTTCTTTTTCTTTTCTCTTAACCCTGGCATATTTGTTCTGTTCATGTCTGTCACTGCTTGTTTTATACAAGAATTGAAATAAAGTGTTGGGGGGGGAAAAAACTCATCACGTCTTTTTATCGACGACTACTGATGACATATATTTCTTCTTCTTTGAAATGACAGACTGGATGGAGTTTTGGCATATTGCTGCCCCTGACAGTCTTAAGACGTATTTGCCTTTGAGGGGTGTCCCATTTTAAAGTCACAAGATAGCCCTTAACACTTGGTTTTGAGGGCTAGTGAGATTGAGGGTTGAGCTTGAGAATTAGGACTGAGGGTTAAGATAGGAACTGTGATTGGGCCCAAAGGGTTAACTAAGAGTTCTGTTAAAGAACAAGATACTTAAGGGTTAACTAAGGGTTGTTCTGTTCCACAGAAGTGGTTCTGTTAAATAACAAGATACTTAAGGGTTAACTAAGTGTTCTTCTGTTCAACAGCAGTGGTTCTGTTAAAGAACAGGATACTAAAGCGTTAACTAAGGGTTCTGTTGAAGAACAAGATACTTAAGGGTTAACTAAGAATTCTGTCAAAGAACAAGATACTTCAGGGTTAACTAAAAGTTCTTTGTTCCACAGCAGTGGTTCTGTTAAAGAACCCGTAGTTAAAAACCTGTAGTTGAAGAACCTATAGTTAAAGAACTAATAGTTGAAGAACCCGTAATTGAAGAACCTGTAGTTAAAGAACCCGAAGATAAAGAACCCGTAGTTGAAGAACCCGTTGTTAAAGAACCTGCAGTTGAAGAACCCGTAATTGAAGAACCTGTAGTTAGCACACACAGACAGTGATGACGTACCATCCTCTGCAGAGAGTCGATGAGGTTCTGCAGGTCGATGTCGTCTCGGTAAGCTCTGACGTTTGCCAGGAAGAACTCGTTGATCCACTCTCTGACCTGACTCTGAAAAACCACCGCCAAAACTGCTGCCGTCAGCTCCAGGAAGAAGATGAATCCAATCACTCCGGAGAACTGAAGAGAAACCACAAGAACCAATTTAATGTGGAACAAAACAGAACAAGATTTGTTTTAAACGTACAAACTCCAGCAGACATATTGGTAACATAAAAACTTCAGAGCGATGTTTTAACGTACAAACGTTGGTGTTTTTAACATACAAACACCAGCAAATGTGTTTTTAACGCATAAACGTTGGTGTTTTTAATGTACATACTTCAGCAGACAGATATTTTTAATGTACAAACTTTTGTGTTTTTAACGTACAAACTTTAGCAGACATGTTCTTAACGTACAAAATTTAGCAGACATGTTTTTATCATACAAACTACAGCAGACATATTTTTAACATACAAACTACAGCAGACATGTTTTTAACATGCAAACTTTTGTGTTTTTAACATACAAATGTCAGCAGACACGTTTTTTAACGAACAAACTACAGCAGACATGTTTTTAACATGCAAACTTTTGTGTTTTTAACATACAAATGTCAGCAGACACGTTTTTTAACGAACAAACTACAGCAGACATGTTTTTAACATACAAAGTAAGCAGACATGTTTTAAACATGCAAACTTTTGTGTTTTTAATGTACAAACTACAGCAGACATGTTTTTAACATACAAACTTCAGCAGACATGTTCTCAACGTACAAACTTTAGCAAACATGTTCTTAAAGGCGCTATATGTAAGAATGTGGCTAAAACGGTTACTGCACTCAAATTCAAATTACTGCTGCGAGTCGTGTCCACCCCCCCTCCCCTACAGATTCGAAGTTGCTGGGCAGCGGCTGAAGACTGATTTGTTTGCCCACGGGTATCGCCACGTCCTTGATCTTCGGTTTTCCAGCGGACCATTCGAGCAAGTCCGGCTTCTCTGCTGCTAACGCTGCTGCCAGGATACAGCTGAGGAGGAGCCGGCTGCTAATGCTATGTACTGGGACACTGCTAATGCTGCTTGCCGTGCTGCTGTAGCTCAATCGTAACTGTAACTGATGCTGAGACTCTACTGTCTGTGTGAATGGTAGACGGCGGTGGGTGGCGCAAAAGGCCAAAACACAAATTCAAAACATAAACATGATTTGCAGACTGCAAAAATGTTTTTCAAATGTGAATATTCTGGCTGTACTATTGTTGTCGGTGAGATCAGTATGTTATATGAACATTATTCCTTAAGGCCAAAACACACTGGTGGCATCATATGACGGCAGCGTCACTGACGCGCGTCAAGTGCCACCCCAACACCCACAGAAATCTCGCATCGCGCTGCAGGGCGTCAACTGGATTTCTATTGCACACTCCAGTCCACGAGAGCTGGGAAGTACAAAATAGTGCTTTTTCAAGGGCGCCGACGCTGGAAAAATAGGACAATAGCGTAAAGTGCCGTCGAGCCGCTACCGGTGTGGGTTTGTAAATAGAAAATAATGGGGGCGGCTGTTTTGACATACATACAGTCATACAGCGCCGGTGTGTTTTGGCCTTTAGTCTCTGTGACATATTAGGATGATTTTACGACTATTTGCTTTAGATTTCTTACATATAGCTCCACGGATGTTTTTAATGTACAAACTTCTGTTTTTATGTACAAACTTCAGCAGACATGTTTTTAACTTACAAACTTCAGCAGGCAGATGTTTTCTCTCAGAGCTCCCACACAGCCAGCGAAGCCCAGGATGAAGGTGACTCCACCCACCACCAGGACCAACCAGACCGGGTCGAAGCCATGCAGCCGAGTCACCTGGGTCAGATCCAACAGGACTCCCTGTAAACCACATCAGACCAGTTCAAACCAGTTCAGGAGGTGGAACTTCTACATATGAACATCATGTGATAATAAATATCATGTATAACATTTAAACAGTTCACACTCTAATTATTTCTTATTATACATTATTATAGTTATTAAATATAAATATTAGTTTCATTGACGTGATGGTCACATGACTTTGTCTGAGTGTGTTCAGTCACCTTTTCGCTCCATGCCCAGAAACCAACGGCAATAAAGGCAACTCCAGCCAGCTGAACAGGAAGACACACACACCAGCAATTAGACTGATCCAGAGACCAGCATTCACTTCAATTCACGAACACAAAGACACACACCAGCGATCGGACCAATCCAACAGAGACCAGCATTAACACATTCATGAACACAAGGCTGTGTTTCATTGGTGCTCAAACACACCCTTATTGACTTCCCTTTGGGGAAATCCCCGCCGCCGCCATCAGAGTTGTTGTGTGAAATATTAAATTAACTTTGTGAGATGGACCATTGGAGATCTGTATTTACCACAATGCACTGCAGTTATGTATTTGATACATCAACAGCGGGGACGGTGACATTAAACTCCAGTGAAGAATGAGGAGATCTAAATTATAAAATAAAGTTTGTAAACATGCCGTTTGTGTGACATCATCACAATGAGTCCATTCTGAAACAGACGACATCACAAATTGGAGCAGGTAATGGCCATGTTGTAGTTCTGATGATTTATAAAGAGCAGTAACTGAACGGTCCATCATGACGAGTACGGCCGCTCCCCAGCCTGCTGTCCCCAGCCTGCTGTCCCCCGTCTGCTGTCCCCAGCCCGCTGTCCCCAACCCGCTGTCCCCAGCCCGCTGTCCCCAACCCGCTGTCCCAGTGTGACTCATACTGTTACAAAACATTGAGGGCAGAAAGGGAGTGGAACTACTAATGAAACACAGCAGAAGACGGACTGTTGAGAAAGACTTTATATTTCCTGCTCATCCACCACACAGGATGCCACTGACATCACTTCCTGTTAACTGACAGGCAGACAGGAAACAGCTGCAAGGCTCAGTGAACATGTGAACAGGTGTGACTCACCCAGAAGATGATGTTGTAGCTGAACATCAGGTATTTGTAGCAGCAGCTGACCTCACCGCTGTCATAGCGATAGTAGTACATCTGTCAGGGAGCAGTTATACACCGTAAATATACATATATTGTCAAATATTTCATATAACACACTCTAGTTATACAGTTCATATTTATGCTGTCAAATATTTTATACAACACACTGTAGTTATACTGTCATATATTTTATATAACACACTGTATAATGGTCATAGATACTGTCCCACCTGACACTAACGACTCACACTGTGACCTTAACGACTCTGACCCCTACAACTCTACATGGGTTCCCATCCACACAGGGTTTATAGCCTGCAACTTCATACCAGTCATTTAGAACTGAAGAAGCTTCTTGGATGAGAGGCCAAACGTCTTCAAGAAACACAAGCAAGTCCAGTTGCCTACGCTATTAGCACTTATTAATATACTGTTATATATATGTATGTATACATATATACATATATATATATATATATATAGTGTCATATATTTTATGTAACACTGTAGTTATATACTGTTAATATATATATATACTGTCATATATTTTATATAACGTACTGTACTCATATAAAACTATAAACAGAAACAAGTAAACAATAATACATGAAGATTTAACCAGATATTTGAAGTTCACATCAGGAGAACGTTAGCTTAGCTGATGCTAATCAGTCTGCAACTCCGGAAGTAAGTTTGTTCGGGAATTTTCGGTTTCCTTCAGAAGTCCCGGATGAGTTCTCCTGACCCACCGGACCGGACGGTCCCGTTAATACCGGCCATTACCGGACCGTTTATGAAGAGTTTCGGTTTGTTCAGAGCTATCAGAAAACGGCTAATGCTAACTGTAAACTGAGCGGAGGAGATAACGGTAAAGGGAGTCAGCCTTACCTCGGGGCTCAGAGCAGACGTTAACGTTACCGTTAATGAAACCGGTAATGAAGAGTGTCCTCAGATGTCAGGTCTCAGATCAGTTACCTTGGGATCAGATGGTTTTTATTTAATGTTTTTATTAAGTTTATTAAAGTTTAATCAAACAAATAAACAAACACACCCTACTGCTGCGACACTTCTTCTTCTTCTTCTTCTTCTACTACTACTACTACTTCCGCTTTTACTGCTGCCTCTGTTTCCACCAGAAAAAAAAAACAAAACACAGCTGCTTCTTCTTCTGTCTCAGTTACTGCTGGTGCACAACTTTATTACCGCCACCTGCTGGAGAGTAGAGGAACTGCATGGACAACACTACAGACTTAAATCTACAGATAAACACACCTGTGGTTCTACCTGTTTTCATTAAGATACACACTTGTGGTTCTACCTGTTCTCATTAAGATAGACACACCTGTGGTTCTACATGTTCTCATTTAAATAGACACACCTGTGGTTCTACTATCTAACTATCATCATGTAATTTAATGCTCCAGAACATAAATAATTAAAGTCACAGTGTGTAGGAATTTCTCCCATCTAACGTTGAAATCATATATTGTGTTCAAACAGATGGCACACTCTAGTGTCTCACTGTTTCAAACACGTATTGCAACAACTGTAGCCGCTGTGTACCAAAAAGCTATGATAACACTGATGAAACCATGTCATCCGATACTACATGGAGTATTCATTCAGGCTCCTACACAGACACACACGACGCGAGTTGACAAACCCTCTCTTCACCATGCTGGCTGTGTTTACAACGTAGGACTGTTGGGGCGGATGTAAATTGAAACAAACCGATCATGTCTTGTCCTTTGACAACTGACAAGTGGCTCAACCTCACACACCTCATCCCTCTCCTTGCATTACTGTGCCGCTAACAGCTGTTAGTAGCCAGCGGCACTACTGCCGCATAACAAAGTCCCACTCTTTGAGCATAATGCAGGATCATGTATTGTGCAGCATCACGGAAGACGGAATCCTCTTCACCAAGAAAGTGCAAAAGGGAATCAAAAAGGCAGCGTGACTGGCGAATTAAAAAAAACAAGGGTCAGCATTGGGGTTGCCTTTCCCAGGTGGAGAGAGCTGCTGAAGGAGAAAGGTAATACAATCACAGGCCAGCGCTAACAGCGGCTAACAGTGGCGCAGTGGTGCGAGGAGAGGGATGAGGCTGTTAGCGACTGGCTGCTAACAGCAGCTAACAGTGGCACAGTGATGCGAGGAGAGGGATGAGGCTGTTAGCGACCGGCGAATTAAAAAAACGAAGGCCCACATCGGGGTAACCTTTCCCAGGTAGGGAGGGAGAATGGTAATGCAATCACAGGCCAGCGCTGCTGTTGGCTGTTAGCCGCTGTTAGAGGCCAGTCGCTAACAGCCTCATCCCTCTCCTCGCATCACTGCGCCGCTGTTAGCCGCTGTTAGCCGCTGTTAGCGCTGGCCTGTGATTGCATTACCATTCTCCCTCAGCAACTCCCTCTACCTGGGAAAGGCTACCCCGATGTGGGCCTTCGTTTTTTTAATTCGCCGGTCACACTACCTTTTCTATTCCCTTTTGCACTTTCTTGGTGACAAGGATTCCGTCTCCCATGATGCTGCATATGGATGATCCTGCATTATGCTCAAAGAGTGGGACTTTGTTTCAAATTTGCCAGGGTAGTAGCGAAGCGCCTCTTGCTCCTCTCCTTCGGCTCCTCTGTCACGCAGTGCTGGCCTGGCTCTCAACGAAAACGCTGAAGGTGGTGCTGTATGTCCCTTGTTGGCGGGTGTATTCTCAAGATGGCGAAATGTAATGGAAGCCCACAGACGACTTACCTGCACAATGTACAAACAAATCCGATTAAGTCAGATTATTGGTGGAGGTAATAGTACACCAGTGATGACATATTTATATATGCAGACATCAATTTTTGCCAATAAACAACTGAAAATGTTACACAATGTCCCTTTAAGCCATTTGGAGAGTTTATTTTGTGTTTGGAGTCTGTAAAGATTCTGTTTCTTGTTTCACACTGTAAACATGGAGCAGTTTGATGAGAGCCAGGAAACGTTCTCGTTTGTCGAGGAAGGTATGTTTTCTCTAAGTTTTTTTTTATCTCTGAGCTCAGACTTGTTTACTCTGTTTACCTTTTTGTTTGTTTGTTTGTTTGAGAGGTTAAGGGTGAAACGTTGTTTTGTTGTCTTTGATAAAATCTTTGAACCTTGCCTGAATGACCGTGTTCCCCTGAGCAGATAAAGTATTTTTACACTGTGGTACCTCAGTGACAGACGTGGTCCACCTGTAGTCCATCTGTTGTCCACCTGTAGTCCACCTGTGGCCCACCTGTAGTCCACCTGTGGTCCACCTGTGGTGCACCTATAGTCCACCTGTTGTCCACCTGTGGTCCACCTGTTGTCCACCTGTGGTCCACCTATAGTCCACCTGTTGTCGACCTGTGGTCCACCTGTAGTCCACCTGTGGTCCACCTATAGTCCACCTGTAGTCCACCTGTGGCCCACCTGTAGTCCACCTGTGGTCCACCTGTGGTGCACCTATAGTCCACCTGTTGTCCACCTGTGGTCCATCTGTTGTCTACCTGTGGTCCACCTATAGTCTACCTGTTGTCGACCTGTGGTCCACCTGTAGTCCACCTGTGGCCCACCTGTAGTCCATCTGTTGTCCACCTGTAGTCCACCTGTGGCCCACCTGTAGTCCACCTGTTGTCCACCTGTGGTCCACCTATAGTCCACCTGTTGTCGACCTGTGGTCCACCTGTGGTCCACCTGTATTCCACCTGTAGTCCACCTGCACACCTGCAGCATGTTACCTGTATAGGTGAGCGTCATTAGTTCCTGTTTGTCAGTGTTGATGAACACTGATGTAATAATCCACCAGCTGACTGATGTCACTGACAGTCATTATGTTGATGAGGGGATTGACTCATGATCAATGGTTATTAATGATCGTCTGCTGATATAAACAGAAAGTCTGACGACCAATCAGAACGGCTGTAGCTCATTAATATGCAGACTAATGTGAGGAGACGACGGCAGTCCGTCCTTCAGTGAAGTATCCGTGACGACCGGCTGCCTGCATGTTAACGATGTGAGGAGCTTGTGAAGGTAACACTGCCACTCTTAACGAGGACGCTCTGGCCGAACACACTTCCTGTGAGACTGCTGAGGTCACAGGGTCACATGGTCCCGTTAAGAGAGACACGTGTGACTCAGACTGATGATCATCACCTCGACAAAGGCGCTTGGTAACAGAGAAAACAAACGAGTTCTGATTAGAAGCGTCGACACAAACAGGATCAAACTTGTCATCAGTCTGTATGTGGCCAGAAGTATGTGGACACCTTTTGGTTCTGATGATGAGGAAACGTGTCGCAGCAAAGAGTCAGAAACTGAATCACATCACACTCTGCAGCCTGAATCCTGCTGTTACCATGGAGACTGTGACCTGATATTCTCTGTCACCATGGTGACGGAACAGACAAATTTCTGGGTCACTCTGATGTTTAGCTGCAGTTTGTCAAAGCAACACAAAACTAACAAACAGGATGTTTACGGATCATTTCACACTTCTCTACCACCACACACACACACACACACACACACACACACACACACACACTACGAGCGTGTCTGTTGGACCCTGATCACTGTCACACCTGATCCTCCATTCATTCATCGTCTTCACTTCCTGTCATGAACTGACCTTTAATGACAAAATTATAACTATTACAGGCAAAATTCATGACCTCCTGTCCTCAGATAGTACCAATCTGCCCTCAAACACAGCTGTAAGACCTAATATGTATTTAAACTGCTTCTCCCTGATTTCTATTCAAGAATTGACTGCAGTGATTTCTTCATCTAAATCATCAATGTGTCTCTTAGACCCCATCCCAACTAGGCTACTTAAGGAGGTCTTTCCTTTAGTTAACACTCATATATTAGATATGATCAATATATCCTTATTAACAGGCTATGTACCACAGTCTTTTAAGGTAGCTGTAATTAAACCTCTCCTAAAAAAGCCCACCCTGGATCCAGAGGTGTTAGCCAACTATAGACCAATATCTAATCTTCCCTTTATGTCAAAGATCCTTGAGAAAGTAGTCGCAGACCAGCTGTGTGATTTTCTCCATGATAATAATTTATTTGAGGAATTTCAGTCAGGATTTAGAGTGCATCATAGCACTGAGACAGCACTAGTTAAAATTACAAATGACCTTCTGATTGCTTCAGACAAAGGACTCGTCTCTGTACTTGTTTTATTAGATCTTAGTGCGGTGTTTGACACAACTGACCATCAAATTCTACTGCAGAGACTGGATCACTTAATTGGCCTAAAAGGTTCTGCACTAAGCTGGTTTAAATCTTATTTATCTGATCGTTTTCAGTTTGTTGGAGTTCATAATGAATCATCCTTACGTACTAAAGTTTGTTTTGCAGTTCCACAAGGTTCTGTGCTCGGACCAATCCTATTTACTCTATATATGCTTCCTTTAGGTAACATCATTAGAAATCACTCTGTAAATTTCCATTGTTATGCGGATGATACACAGTTGTATTTATCTATGAAGCCAGAAGAAACTAATCAATTAACTAAACTTCGTAATTGCCTTAAAGACATAAAAACCTGGATGAGCACCAATTTCCTGATGTTAAATTCAGACAAAACTGAAGTTATTGTTCTTGGCCCCAAACAACTCAGAGACTCTTTATCTGATGACATAGTTTCTCTAGATGGCATTGCTCTGGCCTAATATTGCGAAAATTAGGCCCATCCTGACCCAAAAACATGCAGAAAATTTGGTCCACGCTTTTGTTACCTCTAAGACTAAGACTAGACTTAAGACTTTCCTCTTTGATAAAGCTTATAGTTAGGGCTGGCTCAGGCTTGCCCTGTACCAGCCCCTAGTTAGGCTGACTTAGGCCTAGTCTGCCGGAGGACCCCCTATAATACACCGGGCACCTTCTCTCCTTCTTTCTCTCTCTCGTGTCCTGTTACTGTATCTTGCTAACTCGTCCATTCTGGATGTCACTAACTCGGCTTCTTCTCTGGAGCCTTTGTGCTCCACTGTCTCTCAGGTTAACTCATATCACAGCGGTGCCTGGATAGTGTGACGTGTGTGGTTGTGCTGCTGCTGTGGTCCTGCCAGATGCCTCCTGCTGCTGCTGTTATCATTAGTCATTACTCATACTTCTACTCTTATTACACACATATGATTATTGTCACATATGTATACTGTCAGATATTAATACATACTTTCAACATATTGTACCACAACAGCCAGAATTATAACTATAATATTATTACTTTCATTAATGTTGTTGTAAGCTACTGTCATTACCGTCTGTCCTGCATCTCTCTCTGTCTCATTGTGTCATACGGATTACTGTTAATTTATCATGTTGATCTGTTCTGTACGACATCTATTGCACATCTGTCCGTCCTGGAAGAGGGATCCCTCCTCAGTTGCTCTTCCTAAGGTTTCTACCGTTTTTTCCCCGTTAAAGGGTTTTTTGGGGGAGTTTTTCCTGATCAGCTGTGAGGGTCTTAAGGACAGAGGGATGTCGTATGCTGTAAAGCCCTGTGAGGCAAATTGTGATTTGTGATATTGGGCTTTATAAATAAAATTGATTGATTGATGTCCAGGTTCAGTCTGAACTTTAACCTGTGACAGGCTCTGTAATGTTCAGCCAGTCAAAGACGGCAGAGGTACAAGGCAAAGGTCAGGTGACCAACGGACGCAGACAGAGTCAGAACGCTGGTTTATTTATTTGGAATGAAGAAAGTTACTCAGCAAAGAAAAACTGTGAGGCTGATAATTCAGAGGAAGTGTCAGACCCTCTGTGTTCCTAAATCATTTCCTGATCAATACAAACATTTAACTGATGGATCAGCCGACGAAAGAAAACAAGATGACGACCTTCACGTGACAAATAAAACTGAGCTGTCAGCCGTCAGTGGCACTTAACGTTCAAAACCTTATAAATATTAAAGGACTGTCACAGTCTGAGGTGTTCCTAATAAACTGAACATTGTTGACTGAGTGTCAGTGTGAACGTGTCTGTAAAACTGTGTGTGATGTGATCTGTTACTGTGACGCCCCCCCTCAAGCATACCATCACCGTCTCCATGGCAACAGGGCCGGCAGTATGACAGGTTACATAATGTTTGGAGTGTTTTGTGTTTTGAGTCAGAGCTGAGACACTTTTCCTTTTTGTCCTCAGACAGATGAAACATGTTTACTTCAAACATAACAAACAGACAAACAAACAGAGGAGATGATCTGAGGTCTGCTGCCTAACAGATAATCCTCTTTAATCCCACTAAGACCAGATGATGAGAGGAGGATCAACAAACCAACGACAGATTCACATTAAAAAAACATTCATAGATCTTTTCTGATGTGATGTGCTCTGGTTCCTCTGCAGAACCTGATCATTCTCTGATTCCTCTGCAGAACCTGATCGTTCTCTGGTTCCTCTGCAGAACAGAGACCCTAACCTGCAGCAGACACCTACTGACCTCACATGTCCACAGGTACGTCAGTGAAAACAGACAGATGGACAGACAGATTCTTTTACAACAAAATAGATTTTATTTTTAATATTTTCTGTACAAAGTGTTCGTGTTCTGCAGAAACTGTCCGTCAACACTTCGACAAAACCCCCAACCGTCCCTGAATGCCTCGTCATCTGTCTGTCACACTGAAGGTCACACGGAAACCTCTTGTCCAATCACTGCACAGCAGCTCTGCGGCATCAGTCTTTGCTGGGCTGGGCGGCGAAGTAGAGCGCCATCAAGCAGTAGAGCGCCCCGCCCACCGTCAGCCCCATGGTGGACCGGTACAGCAGCCGGTCCATCAGCCCCTTCTTCAGGTGGATCGGCACGCCGTCTGACCTCTGACCACGAGAGAGACAGAGAGACACAGGTTAACCTATGACATCATCACACAGGTCACCTTATGATCTCATCACATGGGTCACCTTATGACATCATCACACAGGTCACATGACACTGAATAACACACCTGAGTAGAGCTCAGTCCACAGCTGAACCAGCATTCTAAATATGAAACTACAGGGAACCAAAGAAACTCACTCAAGATACTCTAGAACATCTTCAAGGACACCTAGAACGTGTTTAAATACCCCCAGAACATCTTGAAGGAGTTCTAGAAAATCTTCCAGGACATCTAGAACATCTTAAAGTACCCCTAAAACATCTTGAAGGAGTTCTAGAACATCTTTAAGTACCCCTAGAACACCTTGAAGGAGTTCCAGGAAATATTCAAGGACATCTAGAACATCTTAGTACCCCTAGAATATCTTGAAGGAGTTCCAGAAAATCTTCAAGGACATCTAGAACATCTTAGTACCCCTAGAATATCTTGAAGGAGTTCCAGAAAATCTTCAAGGACATCTAGAACATCTTTGAGTACCCCTAGAACATCTTCAAGGAGTTCTAGACAATCTTCAAGGACATCTATAATATCTTTAGGGGAATTCTAGGACATCTCAAAAAATTTCTAGAACATCTTTGATTACCCCAAAACATCTTCAGGGAATTCTAGAACATATTAAAAGAACTCAAAAACATCTTCAAGAAACAATGGAACATCTTTAAGGACCCGTTTTTCCTGCACAGAGGAATTTTCGTCACTCTTCACCAGTGTCAGAATGACGAGAACCGAAAATATAAACAGTTCAGATCCCGTCTGAATGTTTTTTTATAGTGACTGATCAGATAAAGCAGAATGTAAAGATCCAGTGGTCGGTTCTCTTCTCATCCACAGCCGTTATATTTCATGCATGGCGCTGGATGAGTCAGCTGAGCAGCGTTGTTTTGACGGGGCCTGAACGTTCCGCTGTGAAGTTGGCATTATTAAACCGTCTCATTAAATAAACACTGAATAACTGAACCGTGGAACATTACATTCTGCCTCCTGTTCCTCTCGTCTGAACCAGAATAACAGAGTTCTGCAGGAATTATGCTTATTCTGTGGTCAGCGTTGCTCTGGTTCCCTCGTCACAAAGAACCAATCAGATTGTTCTGTTGGATTTTTGATTTTTTTACAGAAAATCAACAAACGTTTCTGATTCTTCAGGTTCAGCCAGATCATCTTCACTAATGACGGTCACATGATTGAATGTCACGACAGCGAGGCTTTAAAGTCGTGCTCTGATGACATTCTGATGACATTCTGTCGTCTCAAATGTTAGAAAGGTTCAAAGGTCACTGATGGAGAATAGAAGGTCAGAGTCTCTTCAACTCGTGTTAACACAGACCTCATTTCAGACAGGAAGTGCTAACATGCTAACTCGCTAACATGCTAACTCATTCCTGCAGGAATCAGGTGAGAACCCATCTATGTTCTGATCCCCCTTCACATGTGACATCACCCTGAAGGTGTACTGCAGCTTCCTGTCACCTGAGAGCTGCTGATTACATAACAGTTACCTGGAAGAGTTTCTGTAGGTCAGGGACTTTGTTGGCTCCCAGGTACTCCACCTGACTTCCTGTTTCAGGCGCCAGTTTGGTCGGAGAGGCAAAGATGACCGGAGGACTGACAGATGGGACACCTGGACGCAGACCCTGAGGGGACGGACAGAGACATCATGGTGTTAATGGTGTTTGCTCGGGTTCGGCCCACTTGACATGCTGCTGGGGCCTATTCAAGTGCTGGAATTTGTTATTTACATGACAACGCCTAAACACAACACAGGCTCCACTCCATTAGTGCCGTGCTCGGTTATAATTGTGTCAGACTTGGGTCGACTTCGGTCAGGAAAATGCGGCCCGAGCCATGCTCTAGTGTGTTCACATGTGTGTGTGTGTGTGTGTGTGTGTGTTTTTTCCTGATCAGCTGTGAGGGTCCTAAGGACAGAGGGATGTCGTATGCTGTAAAGCCCTGTGAGGCAAATTGTGATTTGTGATATTGGGTTTTATAAATAAAATTGATTGATTGATTATCATACTAATAATAATAATAATAATAATAATAATAATAATAATACATTTTATTTGTTAGGGCGCCTTTCAAGCCACTCAAGGTCGCCTTATAGCAAAGATAAAAAGGCATACGTCAAACAAGAAACACAGCATACAAAACATCATACAAATACATTAAAATAGAGGGGAAGACAGTAAGACAGTGTAAGAACATAGTGCATTTGATCAGGTGGAATGGGCAAGTCTGAACAGATGTGTTTTGAGTTTGGATTTGAACAGACTGACAGATGTGATGTTGCGGAGGTCAGGGGGGAGTGAATTCCAGGGCAGGGGAGCAGAGCGGCTGAATGCTCTACTCCCCATGGTAGCCAGGCGAGCGGGGGGAACGGAGAGGTGGATGGAGGAAGAGGATCTGAGTGTGCGAGCAGGTGTGGCAATGTGGAGGAGGTTAGACAGGTATGGAGGGGCTAGGTTGTGAATGGCCTTGAAGGTGAGCAGTAAAATCTTGTATTGGATACGGTGTGTGATGGGGAGCCAGTGAAGCTGCTGCAGGACGGGTGTGATGTGGTGAGTGGATGGGGTCCTTGTGATGATACGAGCTGCTGAATTCTGTAGCAGTTGTAGTTTATGGAGAGTTTTTTGTGGAAGACCGAACAGGAGGGAGTTGCAGTAGTCAAGCCAGGAGGTGACGAGACTGTGGACCACAATGGCAGCTGTGTGAGGTGTGAGAGAGGGGTGGAGGCGGTTGATGTTGCGGAGATGGAAGTAAGCTGACCGGGTTATGTGGTTGATATGAGAAGTGTAGTAAAGTGTGCTGTCGAGGATGACACCCAGACTCTTGACCTGTGGGGAAGGAGAAATGGAAGAGTTGTCAATAGATAATGTGAAACTGGGGGATTTGGATAGGGTGATTTTAGTGCCAATGAGTATAATTTCTGTTTTGTTGCTGTTTAATTTGAGGAAGTTGGATGAAAACCAGGATTTTATTTCACGGAGGCAGTCAGTGAGGGAGGAAGGTGGGAGGGTGGAGTCGGGTTTGGTGGAAATATGGAGCTGGGTGTCATCAGCATAGCAGTGGAAGTGGATGTGATGTTTCCGGAAGATGTAGCCAAGGTGGAGTAAGTAAATGATGAATAGCAGGAGCCCCAGGACAGAGCCCTGGGGCACACCTGCGGTGACTGGGAGTGGTAGTGATGTGAATAATTTGAGTTGGATGAACTGAGAGCGGCCGTAGAGGTAGGATTTGAACCAGTTGAGGGGGGTGTGTGTGATGCCAATAGGGAGGAGTCTGTCCAGGAGGGTGGTGTGTGAGATGGTGCTGAAGGCCGCACTCAGGTCAAGCAGGATGAGGATGTATAGGAGACTGGAATCGGCTGCCAGGAGGAGATCATTGGTGATTTTGAGTAGTGCCGTTTCAGTACTGTGGAGAGGGCGGAAACCAGACTGGAATTGATCAAAAAGATTATTATGGGAAAAGTGGGAATGGAGCTGAGAGGCAACAGTTTTTTCAAGTATCTTTGAGAGAAATGGAAGATTGGAGATGGGACGGAAGTTATTGTGGTTATTGGGATCTGCACCAGGTTTCTTGAGTATTGGGGTGACAGTGGCTGTTTTGAGGGGTGAGGGAACAATTCCAGTGGTGAGGGAAGAATGGATTATGTCAATCAATTTCAATCAATCAATTTTATTTATAAAGCCCAATATCACAAATCACAATTTGCCTCACAGGGCTTTACAGCATACAACATCCCTCTGTCCTTTAGACCCTCACAGCGGATAAGGAAAAACTCCCCAAAAAAAACCCTTTAACGGGGGGAAAAAAAACGGTAGAAACCTCAGGAAGAGCAACTGAGGAGGGATCCCTCTTCCAGGACGGACAGACGTGCAATAGATGTCGTACAGAACAGATCAGCATAATAAATTAACAGTAATCCATATGACACAATGAGAGAGAGAGAGAGATGCAGGTAATGACAGTAGCTTACAACAACATTAATGAAAGTAATAATATTATAGTTATAGTTCTGGCTACTGTGGTACAATATGTTGAAAGTATGTATTAATATCTGACAGTATACTGTGTGACAATAGTCATATGTGTATAATAACAGTAGAAGTATGACTAATGACTAATGATGGCAGCAGCAGCAGGAGGCATCTGGCAGGACCACGGCAGCAGCACAACCACACACGTCACGCTGTCCAGGCACCGCTGTGATATGAGTTAATCTGAGATACAGTGGAGCACAAAGGCTCCGGAGAAGAAGCCGAGTTAGTGACATCCAGAATGGCCGAGTTAGCAAGATGCAGTAATAGAATACGAGAGAGAGAGAGAGAGAGAGAGAGAGAAGGTGCCCGGTGTATTATAGGGGGGTCCTCCGGCAGACTAGGCCTAAGTCAGCCTAACTAGGGGCTGGTACAGGGCAAGCCTGAGCCAGCCCTAACTATAGGCTTTATCAAAGAGGAAAGTCTTAACTCTAGTCTTAAATGTGGAGACGAGCACAGTGTGCAGTGTTCTGGTGGGATAATATGGCACTATGAGCTCTCTAAGATATGACGGAGCTTGACCATTTAGAGCTTTATAAGTTAACAGTAAGATTTTAAATTCAATTCTGGATTTTACAGGGAGCCAGTGCAGAGAAGCTAAAACAGGAGAAATATGATCTTGTTTCTTAGTTCCTGTTAGTACACGTGCTGCTGCATTCTGAATTAGCTGGAGAGTTTTTAAGGACTTACTAGAGCTACCTGATAATAGAGAGTTACAGTAATCCAGCCTTGAGGTAACAAAAGCGTGGACCAATTTTTCTGCATCTTTTCGGGTCAGGATAGGCCTAATTTTCACAATATTACGCAGATGAACAAATGCAGTCCGTGAGGTTTGTTTTAAATGAGAATTAAAAGACAAATCTTGATCAAATATTACTCCGAGGTTTCTTACGGTAGTGCTAGAGGCCAGAGCAATGCCATCTAGAGAAACTATGTCATCAGATAAAGAGTCTCTGAGTTGTTTGGGGCCAAGAACAATAACTTCAGTTTTGTTTATGTGCGTGATGAGAGGGGCCAGAGAGGGAATGGTGGCTTTAACAAGAACAGCTGAAAGGGGATCTAACTGGCAGGTTGATGATTTGGATTTTTTGATAAGACCAGTGGTTTCGAAAACGGAAGGTAGAGCAAATGCTGAGAGTGACTGGGAAGGGGACACGGAGAGAAATAGGGAGGATGAACTGTGAGAGGAGCTGGGAGCAAGTTCCTGATGGATGCTATGAATTTTAGCAGTAAAAAAGGATCGAAGGGTATTACAAAAGGCAGTAGAGTACATCTGTGGAGGAAGTGAGACCGGAGGTTGAGTAATATTGCTGAGGAGTTAAAACAGGGCCCTTGAGTTACCGTCATTTGAGTTGATCAAACCGGAGTAATAGGAGGATTTAGCCTGTGAGATGCAGTCCTTATAGTGGAGAATGTGGTTGTGATATATTTCCTTGTGCACAGTGAGACCAGTCTTATTGTAGAGGCGTTCCAGTCAGTGCCGTTTGGATTTAAGTTGTCTGACAGCGGGAGCCAACCATGGTGAGGAGCTGGTGAAAGTGACAGATCTGGTTTTGAGTGGGGAAAGACTGTCCAGGAGATTATGAAGACTGTTGTTGTAATGGAGTAGCAGTTCATCAGGGGTGGAAAAGCTGTCTGCGTTGGGGAGGGAGTTAATGCCAGAGGAAAGAATGTCCAACTTAATGTCCTTAACGGAAAGAAATAGTGCGTGGGATATTGATTTTGGAAAGTGCAAGGTTGCCGTTGAAGGAAACTAACATGTGATCAGAAAAGGGGAGGGGAATTGTCTTACAGTCGACAGGAGAGAGACCAGAACAGCATATTAAATTGAGAGTATTTCCTTTTGAATGTGTTGGGAAATTGATGAGTTCCTGGAGTCCAAAACTGTCAATGCAAGATGTAAAATTTCTGGTGAGAGCATTGCTGATATTGTCCATGTGCATATTGAAATCACCCAGGAGTAATATGTTTGGAGAGAGTGTGGAAAGATGTGTCAGGAATTGAGCAAAGTCATTTAAAAACTCCTTATTTGGTTTAGGGGGACGGTACACGGTGGCAACAATGGTGGGGATGGGGCCAGATAACTGTGAGGTGATGGATTCAAATGTGTGGTAGGCATGGGTAGAAACCAGCAGGACTTTCCACTTCTCACGGTAGAACATCGTGAGACCTCCTCCCCTGCCAGAGTCACACGGTAGACAGCTAAAAAATAAATCCGGGGGGAGTGGATTCATTAAGTGGAGTAAAATCATTAGGCAGTTGCCACGTGTCTGTTAAACAAAGAAAATCAAGCTTATGGTCCGTGATAAGATCCTGTATGAGCTGACCCTTGCTGCAGC
This sequence comes from Epinephelus malabaricus, assembly GCA_037127435.1. Taxonomy (NCBI): domain Eukaryota; kingdom Metazoa; phylum Chordata; class Actinopteri; order Perciformes; family Serranidae; genus Epinephelus; species Epinephelus malabaricus. Next base: position 115,663 of record JANUFT010000016.1, read on the forward strand.
AGAGAGGTGTACTGACAGCAGGGGCCTGTAAGGGGAGTAGACGGAGACATTGGTACACTGAGAAGGCACAGTAGAAGAAGAGGGAGGGCGCTGTGTGTGTGAGTTGGTGAGGTCAGTAAACAGTCAGTCACGTGGGTATGATTGGACAGCGTGCTGCAGGTTGGCTTTTAACATGTAGCTGCCGAGTCTGTTTGGATGGATACCGTCGGGTTTTAACAAGGATTGGCAATTCCAGAAGTTGAAATTATCTATGAAGCCTACACTGAGTGCCCTGCAGACAGACTGGAGCCAGGTGTGGAGCTGGAGGACTCTGCTGAACTTTTCTATCCCATGATAATGATCATTATCATTAGTATTATTATTATTATTATTATACTATTATTATCACTATCATCATTATTATTATTATTATACTATTATTATCACTATTATTATTATCATTATTACATTATTATCATTATTATTATCATGATTTTTAGTCAGAATTAAGAGAATGAAAACAGAAGGGTGATTGCTGGTTGAGCAAATGTTTAATATATTTAAAAGCATTTTATTAATGAAGTTTGTGTAAAAAGTTTCCTCTTAGAAAATAACTCAGATAATAAAGACGAGATTTGTATTTGTATTATTATTTGTCCACTGGTTATGTTTAATTTTTTAATATCATCGATTATTAAATGTACGATGAATGATACCATCACAGTAAACATTAAAACCAAAACTTCACTGCAGCCTGAGGTCCATTTACTATCTCAACACAAACAGACTTTAGACATGAATATAAATATTACCCATAATTCATCACTGTATATGTGACAGATCTGTCACAGAGAGTCACACATGAATCTTTTTTATATTTATAGATTTCATACCTTATATAAAAACCAGCAGGTCATGTAGTTTAAAATATAAACTGACTGCAGCCTGCAGTAAAACGCTACACTCTCACATTAATATTATTAGTTTATTTTTATCATGTATCTACGTCTGAATCACCTGTCGGGCCCAGCCCTCTCTGGGGGCCCCTCCCACACCAGGGGCCCCGGTATTTTCAGTCTGTCTGTATTTACGTCCCTGCTACAACAGGGGACACACGATGACAGCAGCACGTCACCTGTATCAACTGATCCATCAGAATCAGACAACATGATTTTTATTATCAAATACAGTGACTAAACATTATTATATTATTATAAATATTATTATATCAGCGTGACCTCATTCTGACACCACGTGACTCATTAACAATAATAAAGGTCTCTGATTATAAAAACTTTGTTTCTGTCACAGCTCAAATTTTATATTTTCATTTTCATTAAATTCAGAGTTGAAACTTCAGGACGACAGTTTTTACTTCCTGTTGTCCTGAACATCAGCCATGTCTCGGCTCGACTTGACTGGTCAGAGTTCAGCTGCGTGAACTCATCTGTGTGTGTGTGTGTGTGTGTGTGTGTGTGTGTGTGTGTGTGTGTGTGTGCACGCGCCAGCGTTCAGAGGAGTATTCCAGAAGGCAGGTTTAGTGAAAACTCTGAGTATGTTAACCCTGAGATGAGGGAAACTCTGAGTATGCTAACCCTGAGATGAGGGAAAGTCTGAGTATGCTAACCCTGAGATGAGGGAAACTCTGAGTATGTTAACCCTGAGATGAGGGAAACTCTGGGTTTTCAGTTCCAGACAGAGAGGTAAGTCAAACTCTGAGTCAATCACCATGGCAACTGACTCTGTGAACCTAACCTGCTCGCTGGCAGGTTTTCTATAAGACACCCTGAGTTCACCCTGTGTCCTCCCTACTGCTGAGCCTGAAGCAAGCTGGCAGACACACATGGGTTGTTCATATGTAGGCAGAATTAATTCACAATGCTTTACGCTGGGAGACGATCTTCAGATCTTCTTCTTCAGCCACACATATCAAATCTGACACACCACAGATGTGCGCTCTCATCAGAGCAAATGTTTTTTGCCAGTGGTAGCTTTTTATATGATATTGGTGGCCTACAGTACATAATGACATAGCCACTGAATGACAGGTTATTGAAGCTACTTTGTTTAATAAATCAAATATGAATCAAACTAAAGGAAGGTACAGTCATGGCCAAGTCAAATATGCCTTACCTGTTTGAATGATGTTTTTATCTTTCATTTTAAGCTGCTTTCAAGTGTGTTTTTCCCCTGTGAGATTGAACCTGCATGAAAATCAGATTTTATTCAAAATCACTTTCTCACCTGTAAGCTATGATTTAGCTTTGAAGCTTTGAATTAAGTGTGGTTAAATGTAAATTAATGGCAGGGCTCTCAGGTTTTGATCTCAGTTCAGAGTGAGATTATTGCTGGGTGGTGAAGGGGGGGGGGGGGGGGGGGGGGGGTTCTTGGTTATGACGGTTTTTAAGGGATTCAAATTTCAAACAACTCATCAACCATCTATATGTGCTTAAAACAGCTGCTGAAATTAGCAAGGAGTCTTTTTAAAAAAACTGTGGGGGTATTTTGCCTTAAACTGACAAGACAGCTAAGCGTGAAAGGGGAGAGAGACAGAGGGAGTGACATGCAGCAAGGTGCCACAGGCCGGAGTCAAACCTGGGCCGCTGTGACAAAAGCCATATGGCACGCCTGCTCTATCCACTGAGCCACCAACATCCCATCAAAGCTGATATTGCTTGCTAAATTTCCCACGCTGCCTCTCTCTCCTTGGCAGCTTTAGTGCCGTTACTTTGTTTATGAAATATATGCTCATATTCGCTGTAGGCATTCACGAGCACCTCCATGTCCACAGGTGTAAAATAAGTTGATCGCTTCTTCTCTCCAGTTGCCATGGTGACTCAAGGTATCGGGGCTCCACTGATGATGGGTTTTTATTGTGGTTGTGCACGTGCTTAACTCAAGGTGTACCTACTCAGAGTTGATTGAACTAATTCATATCAGCTGTTCTGGAACCAGATACTCAGAGTTTCCCAGCTCAGGGCAAGTCATGTCAGAGTTTGTTGAGCCTCCAACCTGGAATAGCCCTCAGGTCGTCAGTTGGAAACTCATCCTGACGATCAATAAACACAGTCGACTGACAGTTTGGCGCCTCAGGCAAAGCTTCAGGTCAGAGTAAACGTTTGAGTGAAGAACAAACATCAGTTATTGATCCTTCTGATCGTCCCTGATGGCATCTGACTGGTCTGACTCAAACAGGTAATCACTAATCAGAAGAGTCATTGATAGATGTTCTGTTGTAGAGTTATTGATTATCGGTCTGTGTGAACTGATCTCAGTAAAATAAACATTTGATCTGTTTGTTTACTCTCAGTGTTTACACAGTTTGTTTACTCTGAGTAAACATTTTAAAACAAACAACAACATTTTCACAAACTGTCAGAAAAAATAAAAATGATCATTTACAGATAATCACTAAGCGCATTGGTCCTCATCAGACAGAGACATGTTCTCTGTTTTTAGACTCATTGTCAAGGTTTTGATCAGCTTTAAATGATTGATCACTTACATGAGACGATGATCAGCTGATTGATCAGTAACAATAATGATTTCAGACCTGACTTCACCAAAAAATGAATTACCTCAGCTGACAGAGGTGATCGATCACTGATCATCAATAACACAGACAGCTGACAGAGGTGATCAATCACTGATCATCAATAACACAGACAGCTGACTGAGGTGATAGATCACTGATCTCACTTATTGATTAACCGCAGATTGTGTCTGTTAGCATAGCATCAGGTGCTAACAAGGTCACGCGCAGTTCCGGACTCACCTGCGGGCTGTAGGCGGCGGCGGGAGCTCCGGTAAGGCGCTGCGTCACTCCGTTCAGTTTGTAGTACATGTCTGACTGCGGTCACACACCTGGACTCACCTGAGCACGAGACGGTCTGACCTGTTCACAGCGGAGACACGAGCTCACCTGCTGCTGCGCTGCTGACGGCACTGTACTGCGTGGTGACGTCAGAGAGGCACAGAAGGACCCGACGCAGAAGGAAGTACGTCATCTGCCTGATCGAAAAAAAGAAACCATACACTTTATCGATACACAGAGTGATCGATCATTTCATGTGTTCATACTGGTGTTATTGATCATTTCATGTGTTCATTTCAGAGTTATTTATCATTCTATGTGTTCATATCAGAGTTATTGAGAATTTAATGTGTTCATATTGCAGTTATTGATCATTTAATAAGATAAGATACACCTTTATTGATCCCATAATTGAGAAATTCCAGTGTTACAGCAGTCAAGGAGAAAGAGTCAGATTAAAGATTTCAAAAATTCAAAAATGAATGTGTTCATATTGGAGTTATTGATCATTTAATGTGTTCATACTGGTGTTATTGATCATTTTATGCGTTCATATTCGTGTTTTTGACTATTTAATGTGTTCGTATTGCTGTTATTGATCATTTAAAGTGATCATATTGGAGTATTGATAATTTCATGTGTTCATACTGGTGCTATTGATCATTTTATGTGTTCATATTGGTGTCATTGATCATTCCATGTGTTCATAGCTCTGTGTGTGTGTGTGTGTGTGTGTGTGTGTCTGTGTGTGTATGTGTGTGTGTCTGTGTCTGTGAATTAATGCATGAATGAATGAATGTATGAATGGTGTGACCGGTTAAAGGCTCAGATCAGATTTTTGTTTTCCATCTCTGCCTCACAAACAGGAAGGAAGTATTTTTTTTGTGGTTGAAAACAAAAGAATGAACACATGAACCAAACAACTGGATACAAAAACAGTTCAGGCGTCGATCAGTAATAAAAAGTACGAGTCGTCTGATCGATACTCGTCAGGTTAAAGGGTCTGTGGAGCTTTGGTTTGAGCTCTGCAGTGTTTCACACCATAGAAGAAGAAAAAGTGTCATCAGTGAGATAATTCACACTTCAAATGTCTCCAACACTTCCAGTTCCTGTCTCAGAGTCTGCTGTTGCCATGGAAACTGTGGACAGTGTCCAGCCTGTCCCAGCAGACCCAGTAACATCACAGCCTGCTGATTTAACCCCTGACAGTCCAGTTCATGTCAGACGCTGGTCCTGAAGGGGGCGCTACAGGAAACAGCAACATGTGAGGAACAGGAAGTAGATCAGCTGATGTCCAAAGGGAAGCGTTGACGTGTTCACAGAGAACATCTGACAACCACTCCTCTGTTTCACAGATCAGTTCTTTAAAGGAACCGTGATGTTCCCGCAGAACTCAAAGTCAAAGTTAAATAAATAAATAATCATAACATTAAATAAGTAATAATATCACATGAATGATAATTAAACAATTAATAATTACATAAACAATAATCAAAGGAGTAATAAGTCATAATTTAATAATTAAAGGAAAGTTCGTCCTCTTTTACAGAAAAAGATAAAAACCACAAAGATTTGAATCTTAAAATTAACTGAATCTTTTTTCTGAGAAGAAAACAAAGACTGTCTGTGTGTGTGTGTGTGTGTGTGTGTGTGTGTGTGTGTGTGTGTGTGTGTATTAACACACACACACATACACACACACACACACACACACATATATATATATATATATATGTGTGTGTGTGTGTATCTGTGTGTGTACAGAGTTGTGCAGAAGTTTGGGCCGCGCTGGTCACAGTGTCGTTTACTGTAAGTCTCACATGAGCTGATCTCCAGCACACATGGTGTTAAACATGTTAAACGTGTCTGATTTTTATCAAGATAATTATTACAGCTGAGCAGTGAGACAGCTGAGCAGTGGGACAGCTGAGCAGTGAGACCTCTGAGCTGTGAGACAGCTGAGCAGTGAGACAGCTGAGCTGTGAGACAGCTGAGCAGTGAGACAGCTGAGCAGTGAGACCGCTGACCTGTGAGACAGCTGAGCAGTGAGACCTCTGACCTGTGAGACAGCTGAGCAGTGAGACCTCTGAGCTGTGAGACAGCTGAACAGTGAGACAGCTGAGCAGTGAGACCTCTGAGCTGTGAGACCTCTGAGCAGTGAGACAGCTGAGCAGTGAGACAACTGAGCTGTGAGATAGCTGAGCTGTGAGACCTCTGAGCTGTGAGACCTCTGAGCAGTGAGACAGCTGAGCTGTGAGATAGCTGAGCCGTGAGACCTCTGAGCTGTGAGACAGCTGAGCAGTGAGACAGCTGAGCTGTGAGATAGCTGAGCTGTGAGACAGCTGAGCAGTGAGACCTCTGAGCTGTGAGACAGCTGAGCTGTGAGACCTCTGAGCAGTGAGACCTCTGAGCAGTGAGACAGCTGAGCAGTGAGACCTCTAAGCGGTGAGACCTCTGAGCTGTGAGACAGCTGAGCTGTGAGACCTCTGAGCAGTGAGACCTCTGAGCAGTGAGACAGCTGAGCAGTGAGACCTCTGAGCTGCGAGACCTCTGAGCAGTGAGACAGCTGAGCAGTGAGACCTCTGAGCAGTGAGACAGCTGAGCAGTGAGACAGCTGAGCTGTGAGATCTCTGAGCAGTGAGACCTCTGAGCTGTGAGACAGCTGTCCCCAGGGTCTCTTGTTGACAGTGACGGTGAGGACAGAGCAGGTGACTCCTGACAGCTTGTCCCAACACTCTAAACAGCTGCAGCACTCTGAACACTCAGAGACCTGATGAAGACTAGAGGAAGATAAACAGCTGCCTGCACTCTGAACACTCAGAGACCTGATGAAGACTAGAGGAAGATAAACAGCCGCAGCACTCTGAACACTCAGAGACCTGATGAAGACTAGAGGAAGATAAACAGCTGCAGCACTCTGAACACTCAAAGACCTGATGAAGACTAGAGGAAGATAAACAGCTGCCTGCACTCTGAACACTCAGAGACCTGATGAAGACTAGAGGAAGATAAACAGCCGCAGCACTCTGAACACTCAGAGACCTGATGAAGACTAGAGGAAGATAAACAGCCACAGCACTGTGAACACCCAGAGACCTGATGAAGACTAGAGGAAGATAAACATCTGCCTGCACTGTGAACACTCAGAGACCTGATGAAGACTAGAGGAAGATAAACAGCCGCAGCACTCTGAACAGTCAGAGACCTGATGAAGACTAGAGAAAGATAAACATCTGCCTGCACTCTGAACACTCAGAGACCTGATGAAGACTAGAGGAAGATAAACAGCTGCAGCACTGTGAACACTCAGAGACCTGATGAAGACTAGAGGAAGATAAACATCTGCCTGCACTCTGAACACTCAGAGACTTGATGAAGACTAGAGGAAGATAAACAGCCGCAGCACTCTGAACACTCAGAGACCTGATGAAGACTAGAGGAAGATAAACAGCTGCCTGCACTCTGAACACTCAAAGACCCAGATAAACAGCTGCAGCACTCTGAACACTCAGAGACCCGATGAAGACTAGAGGAAGATAAACAGCTGCAGAGACCTGATGAAGACTAGAGCAAGATAAACAGCTGCAGCACTCTGAACACTCAAAGACCTGATGAAGACTAGAGGAAGATAAACAGCCGCAGCACTCTAAACACTCAGAGACCTGATGAAGACTAGAGGAAGATAAACAGCTGCAGAGACCTGATGAAGACTAGAGGAAGATAAACAGCCGCAGCACTCTAAACACTCAGAGACCTGATGAAGACTAGAGGAAGATAAACAGCTGCAGAGACCTGATGAAGACTAGAGGAAGATAAACAGCCGCAGCACTCTGAACACTCAGAGACCTGATGAAGACTAGAGGAAGATAAACAGCTGCAGCACTCTGAACACTCAGAGACCTGATGAAGACTAGAGGAAGATAAACAGCCGCAGCACTGTGAACACTCAGAGACCTGATGAAGACTAGAGGAAGATAAACAGCCGCAGCACTGTGAACACCCAGAGACCTGATGAAGACTAGAGGAAGATAAACAGCCGCAGCACTCTGAACACTCAGAGACCTGATGAAGACTAGAGGAAGATAGCAAAGTGGTTTCAGGTCACTTGGTCATGTCACTAAGAAATGGACATTAACAGGAAGTGTGGAGGTCAAGCTGAAAACTGTGTGAGAGAGGAAGAGTGGTGGTGCACTGTTGTACTGAGCAGACACACCTGGACAGGTATGACCTTCATGGAAGAGTCATCAGAAGAAAACCTGTCCTGTGTCCTCACCACTACATTCACACTCACAGGTTTGTGAAGGGACATCGAGACAAGACTGATGCTTTATGGAAACACGTCCTGTGGACACTTTCTGGACACAATGAGCAAAGGGACACCTGTCCACCTGTTACAGACGGGGTGGACGGATGAGACAAAAGGACACCTGTCCATCTGTTACAGATGGGGGTGGACGGATGAGACAGAGGGACACCTGTCCACCTGTTAGAGATGGGGGTGGACGGATGAGACAGAGGGACACCTGTCCACCTGTTACAGATGGGGTGGATGGATGAGACAAAGGGACACCTGTCCACCTGTTACAGACGGGGTGGATGGATGAGAAATCCACAATGGACGCCCTGAAGACAAGCCAGGTGAAGATTAGGCCACGCCCCTCACAGTCCCCCGACCTAAACATCATTTAACATGTGTGGATAGAGCTCAAAGAGCAGAGCATGAAAACATCCTCCAAACAAGAACTGAGAGACTCTGAAGAAGAAGAAGAAGAAGAAGAAGAAGAAGAAGAAGGGGGCGCTACTGAGCACTGACCCTGCAGGGGCCCCAAACTTTGGCTTCAGGACCTTTTTTATGTTATTTTGAAACTGTAAAAGATGAAATTAAAAGTTTAATCTTTATTAAAATATTAAAGAAATGTTTCATCTTTAACTTCATGACTTTTATAGATCAGTTCTTCTACTCACAGTAAACAAAAGTTTGACCAGGGGAGCCCAAACTTCTACATGACTCTGTATGGTTGTGTCCTCCTCATATCTCGAGAAGCATTCATCAGATCTACTTCACACTCAGCAGGTGTATTTCTGGGGACCCAAACAGAACAGTCCCTACAGCATTCAACAACAGATGATCAAAGACGGACCGGAGATATTATATCGTGGTAAACTCAAATATTTTAAGCATCAGTGACATAACTTTTGCAATTAGAGATTTTGTTCTTGGACTGAAGGAAGTGCAGAACTCTACAGAGTCAAACATGAGGTCACAGCGAGCCATCGGCGGATCACTGACTGCAGGTCATGTTGGATATACTTATGGTACAGCCGAACTCTTCTTTACTTTCCCGGAGTCAACGGGACAGGGTCTTACAGGATCAGAGACACTCTGCTGCAGCAACTCAAAGTGTGAACATTCTCCATACTAACCTTTAAAACTAACAACGTTACCGCCGGTAAAATACCTCTGCTAACAAAACCCATCCTCAACTTTATAAACACAGTGGTTCAAGAAAGTGACTAATTAAAACTTCCACTGACTGTATTTATTTTATTCTGACTGTAAGTAGCTGCGACTCATGTGAGTGATGTGACTATGTCACGGCAGGTGACAGTTGTGTTTCTCAGGACCTAAAGAAGAGAACAGTTAACTATGAAGTTGTATGAGCAGTTCTCGAGAGTTCAGATCAGACACTGAACTGGTTTAATTCATGCTGAATAATAAAAACCACCAAATTCACAGCACTGAAATACTTTACTTTGAAAATCATCACCTTTGTTGCTGCCGTCCTCATCAGATATATGACGGACTGAACGCAAACATAAATCTGTGATAAGAACGAGATATTAGACCAATCACATCTGTTAAAACATCTACTGATCAATTCATCCATTCATTTTCATCCTCTTATCAGGGACCGGGTCTTGTCCTCCAGACATCCCTCTCCCCAGCTCTGTCCTCCAGCTCCTCCTGGAGGATCCCGAAGCGTTCCCAGACCAGATGAGATCTATAATCCCTCCAGTGTGTTCTGGGTCTGCCCCGGGGCCTCCTACCAGCTGGACCAGGAGGATCCTGATCAGATGTTGAACCACCTCAACATGAAGGAGCAGCGGCTCTACTCCGAGCTCCCTCCAGATGTCTGACTCCTCCCCCTATCTCTAAGGCTGAGCCCAGACACCCTACAGAGGAAACTCATTTCAGACGCTTGTACCTGTGACCTCATTCTTTCAGTCACTACCCAGAGCTCATGACCATAGGTGAGGGTAGGGACGGAGATGGAACCACATCATCTGCAAATAACAGAGACACAATTCTGAGGTCCCCAAACCGTACCCCTTCCTCCCCCTGGCTGCACCTCAAGATCCTCTCCACGAAAATCACAAACAGGATGGAACAACACCCACTGAGTTTGATGACACAGCTCTCGGCGACTCACACAGGGACCGGATGGATAGCAGTGACCCTGGTCCCTTGTATTCCTACAGGAATACAAGGGACATGTCCTCTGAAATATGTCTACTAACATGTCGTACGGCAACAGTCCTCTGAAATATGTGTAACATGCCGTATGGCAACAGTCCTTTGAAATATGTCTAACATGTCGTATGGCGACAGTCCTTTGAAATATATCTGCTAACATGTCGTACGGCGACAGTCCTCTGAAATATGTCTAACATGTCGTGCGGCGACAGTCCTCTGAAATATGTCTAACATGTTGTATGGCGACAGTCCTTTGAAATATATCTGCTAACATGTCATACGGCAAAAGTCCTCTGAAATATGTCTGCTAACATGTCGTATGGTGACAGGCCTCTGAAATACGTCTAACATGTCATACGGTGACAGTCCTCTGAAATACATCTAACATATCATATTTCGACAGTCCTCTGAAATACATCTGCTAACATGTCATATGGCGACAGTCCTCTGAAATATGTCTAACATATCATATTTCGACAGTCCTCTGAAATGCATCTGCTAACATGTCATATGGCGACAGTCCTCTGAAATACATCTAACATATCATATTTCGACAGTCCTCTGAAATACATCTGCTAACATGTCATATGGCGACAGTCCTCTGAAATACATCTAACATATCATATTTCGACAGTCCTCTGAAATACATCTGCTAACATGTCATATGGCGACAGTCCTCTGAAATATGTCTAACATGTCATACGGTGACAGTCCTCTGAAATACGTCTAACATATCGTATTGCGACAGTCCTCTGAAATACATCTGCTAACATGTCATACGGCGACAGTCCTCTGAAATATGTCTGCCATGGCGTACAGCGACAGTCCTCTGAAATATGTCCAACATGTCGTACGGCGACAGTCCTCTGAAATACATCTGCTTACATGTCGTATGTTGATCGTTCACAGTGTTCAATTTATCAGTTCCTTTTCTTTTTGTCAGGTAAATAAAAATTCAAGTTCCAACAGTTAGATGAACATGTGACTGTGTGACTCTTAAAAAGCTGATGGGACGTCGCTGCCACCGGCATTTAAATTCTCCACAGAGTGACAGTCAGCTGATCAAGGTCATGTTGTATCCATGTCAGCAGCAATGTTGCTCAGTTGCTCGTTGGTCAGTTGATGAACTCGGCAGACAGGCTGTGGGTGCAGCGGGCGGAGCGCACCTTGAGCTCGTGGTAGCACTGGATAAAGCTGTGGTAGATGAAGGTGATCGGCAGCGCCAGCAACACGATGCCGCTCACCACGCAGAGGCCACCCAGCACACGGCCCGCTACCGTCACTGGGTACATGTCCCCGTATCCCACTGTCGTCATGGAGATGATCACCCACCAGCAGGCAGCGGGGATGCTGGCATAGTCCTGGTTTCCGGTCTCCAGGTCCAGGCCATGCTCCAGCAGCTGGGCCAGTGCGCTGAAGATCGCCATGGCGACACAGATGAAGATCAGCAGCATCATCATCTCGCGATAGCAGCGCCGCAGCGTCAGTCCAAGCGTCTGCAGGCCTAGGAAGTGACGAGCCAGTTTGATCACCCAGAAGATTCGCATGATGCGCAGGACGCGCAGTGTGACGCCGGCCCGCTGCAGCTGGGAGTTCTCCCCCGTCAGGATCGTCATGGTAACAGAGACATAGTACGGCGTGATAGCCAGCAGGTCGATGATGTTCAGAGGACAACGGACAAACTCACATTTGTCCCGAGACACAAGGAAACGGACGATACACTCTGCTGTGAACCAACCAATACACACCGCCTCAATGATCCTGCAGTGAAAGACAGACAGAGGACCAATCAAAGAAAGGGGACAGAGACAGAGGACCAATCAGAGAAAGGGGACAGAGACAGAGGACCAATCAGAGACAGGAGACAGACAGAGGACCAATCAGAGATGTGGAACAGAGACAGAGGACCAATCAGAGAGAGGACAGACGGAGGACCAATCAGACACAGGGGACAGACAGAGGACCAATCAGAGATGTGGAACAGAGACAGAGGACCAATCAGAGAGAGGACAGACGGAGGACCAATCAGACACAGGGGACAGACAGAGGACCAATCAGAGAGAAGACAGAGACAGAAGACCAATCAGAGAGAAGATAGACAGAGGATCAATCACAGAGAAGACAGAGACAGAGTGCCAATCAGAGACATGGAACAGAGACAGAGGACCAATCAGAGAGAAGACAGACAGACAGAGGACCAATCAGAGACATGGAACAGAGACAGAGGACCAATCAGAGAGAAGACGGAGACAGAGGACCAATCAGAGACAGGAGACAGACAGAGGACCAATCAGAGAGAAGACAGAGACAGAGGACCAATCAGAGAGAGGATAGACAGAGGATCAATCAGAGAGAAGACAGACAGACAGAGGACCAATCAGAGAGAAGACAGACAGACAGAGGACCAATCAGAGATGTGGAACAGAGACAGATACCAATCAAAGAGAGGGGACAGAGACAGAGGACCAATCAGAGATGTGGAACAGAGACAGAGGACCAATCAGAGATGTGGAACAGAGACAGAGGACCAATCAGAGAGAGGGGACAGAGGCAGAGGACCAATCAGAGACGTGGAAAAGAGAGAGAGGGACCAATCAGAGACGTGGAACAGAGACAGAGGACCAATCAGAGATGTGGAACAGAGACAGAGGACCAATCAGAGACGTCGACCAGAGACAGAAGACCAATCAGAGACTTGGAACAGAGACAGAAGACCAATCAGAGATGTCGAACAGAGACAGAGGACCAATCAGAGACATGGAACAGAGACAGAGGACCAATCAGAGACGTCGAACAGAGACAGAAGACCAATCAGAGACATCAGACAGAGACAGAGGACCAATCAGAGATGTCGAACAGAGACAGAGGACCAATCAGAGAGAGGGGACAGACAGGGTGACCAATCACATAGAGGACAGAATATAAACAGAGAACATACTGACTCTCAGTCTGCACCCTCAGGTGTCCCCAGTCCTACCTGTGCTGGTCCAGGGTCTCAGCGGTCTTCCAGTCCGGTAAGGTGCTGGCACACAGCATCACCATGGAAATGATGACAAACAGCATGGACACTGAGGCGAGGACCTGTGCCACCAGGGAGGACGTGGGCTCCTCGAATGTCCTCCGTATCGTCTCCAGCCAGCGGCTCTGCGGCTCCTCAGGACATCGGAACTCCTCCTCAGGGAAGAAGTGGACGAAACAGTCGGACATGCGGTCATCGAGGCGCCGCTGGCAGCAGGGCTGCAGGTCAGAGCTCTCCAGTCCCCAGTACAGCATCTCATTATAGAAGGACAACTCACACATGTGCGGGACGAAGCGCAGCTTCCCATGCTGCACATACAGCATGATGAAGCTGAAGGCCTCCGAGTGGCGGTCGAAGAAGAACTCGTTTCTGTCGCGGTCGTAGTCGTCACAGAGCTCCAGCAGTTCGCTCTCCGACACACAGCGGTGCAGCCGGCTGAGCCTGCTCAGAGGGAGGCGCTTCATCAGCTCTGCAGAGAAGGAAAACCGCCGCCCGCCGACATTCAGGGTGCAAAGACTGTTGCCGAACTTCATCCTTGTTTTCTTACAAACTCAGACGGTGTCTGGACTCCGTCTTCTGTTAGAAACTCCGCCTGAATCTGGACTCCATCCTTTGTTTATAAACTCAAGAGCTCCAACTGCTTCCAGACTCTGTCTTCCGTCTTAAGCAGTTTCATCTCACCAACTACCTGTTTTCAATTGTGTACAGGAACTCTTTGCGTTTGGAGCCTGAAAGACATAAAAATGTTTCAGTGACTAAGAACAACAACAACAACAATGGGAGGAGTCTTATTTCAGACCTACATAGACTTTAAATGATCTCTTACATGTTTTAATGTTCCTGAAGACGTCATCCTGTGACATCAGACACAGACAGACAGATCTAGGATCAGATGCCCAGAAAGATCCAGGATCAACTGTGACCACACACTCTGTGTTTAAATTCACCTGATGAAGCAGCAGCTCATTGTTTCTAAAGTCTCGTTGGAGGATCCTGTCGGACTTCTGCTGTGTTTCCCTCTCTGTTGAATCTGAGACTGAAGAGCAGCAGCAGCTCCTCCTCCTCCTCCTCCTCCCCCTCCTCCTCCTCTTCCTAAGGTTGGAGAGGAGGAGGATCAGAGTTGATGATTCAGGCAGCAGTCGGTCAGAGCTGCAGAGCATCTGAACCTCCACAACCTGCCCAGTGTCTGACAGACTGAAGACAGCTGCTCGTTTTCACCGTCGTCCTCCTCCTCTTCCTCAGATCTGACCCCCCCCCCCCCCCCCCAATCAGAATTAAATATGTTGCTGTGATATTTCTGTGAGGATGAGGAGCAGATATGAATAATGGTTCAGATGTTACTGATGAAGAGGCAGCAGCAGGTTTCCGTGAGGAAACGTCTCCCTCTGCTGGATGACTCAGTGAACTGAAGATCATCTGAACAGGAAGTAGATACTCACAATGTATAAAAGTCAGGAGGAGATTTAAATCACCTTCACACTGTCAGCAGATAAAGGGCACTAACACACCTCATGTTAAAACACAAGGAGGGAAACGTGTTTTAACTCTTTATGATGCAGCCTGACACTTAATAATCAGAGGTGATGTGCGAGCAGAACTTCATACAGACAAGTTCTGGACCATAGAAATAGTTTATTATTGACGTGCATCAGACAGGTTCTGCCCCCTTCATGGATTCATCATGTTTTATCTGCTCTGTGAGAATGTGGAATGATGATGAGCTGAGAAACATATCTGAAGTTGAAAAGTAGCTCAGAGAGTTCAGGAGTAGAAAACAAACGTTCCTCACTGAACAGCTGAGACTCGTATTATCATCTGAGGGTGAAGAACACAACAGAGTGATGTTATCATGATGTCATGATGTTCAAATAAAGTACTGTCACATGATCCATACATGATGCCTGAGGACAGTCAGGTAGTAAGATCATTCTGCACAGTGAGAAATTTTACTGCTGGGACTTAAAGTTCATTGTGATGATACTTCACTGATTTAAAACACACAATATTTATAGAGTTTGACAAATTTCAGCTCAGCGTCAGAGGTTAAACATCATTTTATAACTGTGGAGTTTACATGATATAGTGGTCCAGTAGAATTTACCTGAAACACATCTTGGAGTCACTCAGAGGAAACTGACACATTAGCTTCTAATCTGCAGTTAGGAACAACAAAAACATTTAACAAAAGGAATGTTACTAAATTCAGCTTCGTTATAAAACAGCTGTCTCATACGAGGAATATTTCCCCACAAGAACAACATGCTAATGTTATTAGCACAAGCCTATGGTATTATACATTGTATAAATTAGGCCAGCAGCGAGCAGAGTTTTGTGGAGAACAGCTGGAGAAAAGCTGGTGAACATGTGGAGAACAGCTGGAGAACATGTGGAGAACATGAGCAGGACAGCTGGAGAACAAGTGTAAAACAGCTGGAGAACATATTTAATAAACAACAATGTGTAAAACAGCTGGAGAACATGTGGAGAACATGTGTAGGACAGTTGGAGAATATATTTAATAAACAACGATATGTAAAACAGCTGGAGAACATGTGAAGAACATCAATCAATCAATCAATCAATAAATTTTATTTATAAAGCCCAATATCACAAATCACAGTTTACCTCGCAGGGCTTTACAGCATACAACATCCCTCTGTCCTTGGGACCCTCACAGCTGATCAGGAAAAACTCCCCAAAAAAACCCTTTAACGGGGAAAAAAAAACGGTAGAAACCTCAGGAAGAGCAACTGAGGAGGGATCCCTCTTCCAGGACGGACAGACGTGCAATAGATGTCGTACAGAACAGATCAGCATAGTAAATTAACAGTAATCCATATGACACAATGAGACAGAGAGACACAGAGAGAGATGCAGGACAGACGGTAATGACAGTAGCTTACAACATTAATGAAAGTAATAATTTTATAATTATAGTTCTGGCTACTGTGGTACAATATGTTGAAAGTATGTATTAATATCTGACAGTATACATGTGTGACAATAGTCATATGTGTATAATAACAGTAGAAGTATGACTAATGACTAATGATGGCAGCAGCAGCAGGAGGCATCTGGCAGGACCACAGCAGCAGCACAACCACACACGTCACACTATCCAGGCACTGCTGTGATATGAGTTAATCTGAGAGACAGTGGAGCACAAAGGCTCCGGAGAAGAAGCCGAGTTAGTGACATCCAGAATGGCCGGGTTAGCAAGATGCAGTAATAGAATATGAGAGAGAGAGAGAGAGAGAGAAGGAGAGAAGGTGCCCGGTGTATTATAGGGGGGTCCTCCGGCAGACTAGGCCTAAATCAGCTTAACTAGGGGCTGGTACAGGGCAAGCCTGAGCCAGCCCTAACTATAAGCTTTATCAAAGAGGAAAGTCTTAAGTCTAGTCTTAAATGTGGAGACGGTGTCTGCCTCCCGGACCGTAACAGGAAGATGATTCCACAGGAGAGGAGCCTGATAGCTGAAGGCTCTGGCTCCTGATCTACTTTTGGAGACTTTAGGGACCACGAGTAACCCTGCGTTCTCAGAGCGCAGTGTTCTGGTGGGATAATATGGCACTATGAGCTCTCTAAGATATGACGGAGCTTGACCATTTAGAGCTTTATAAGTTAACAGTAGGATTTTAAATTCAATTCTGGATTTTACAGGGAGCCAGTGCAGAGAAGCTAACACAGGAGAAATATGATCTTGTTTCTTAGTTCCTGTTAGTACACGTGCTGCTGCATTCTGAACTAGCTGGAGAGTTTTTAAGGATTTACTAGAGCTACCTGATAATAGAGAGTTACAGTAATCCAGCCTTGAGGTAACAAAAGCATGGACCAATTTTTCTGCATCTTTTCGGGTCAGGATAGGCCTAATTTTCGCAGATGAAAAAATGCAGTCCGTGAGGTTTGTTTTAAATGAGAATTAAAAGACAAATCTTGATCAAATATTACTCCGAGGTTTCTTACGGTAGTGCTAGAGGCCAGAGCAATGCCATCTAGAGAAACTATGTCATCAGATAAAGAGTCTCTGAGTTGTTTGGGACCAAGAACAATAATTTCAGTTTTGTCTGAATTTAACATCAGGAAATTGGTGCTCATCCAGGTTTTTATGTCTTTCAGGCAGTTATGGAGTTTAGTTAATTGATTACTTTCTTCTGGCTTCATCGATAAATACAACTGTGTATCATCCGCATAACAATGGAAATTTATAGAGTGATTTCTAATGATGTTGCCTAAAGGAAGCATATATAGAATAAATAGGATTGGTCCGAGCACGGAACCTTGCGGAACTCCAAAACAAACTTTGGTATGTAAGGATGATTCATTATGAACGTGAACAAACTGAAAACAATCAGATAAATAAGATTTAAACCAGCTTAGTGCAGAACGTTTTAGGTCAATTAAGTGATCCAGTCTCTGCAGTAGAATTTGATGGTCAGTTGTGTCAAACACCGCACTAAGATCTAATAAAACAAGTACAGAGACGAGTCCTTTGTCTGAAGCAATCAGAAGGTCATTTGTAATTTTAACTAGTGCTGTCTCAGTGCTATGATGCACTCTAAATCCTGACTGAAATTCCTCAAATAAATTATTATCATGGAGAAAATCACACAGCTGGTCTGCGACTACTTTCTCAAGGATCTTTGACATAAAGGGAAGATTAGATATTGGTCTATAGTTGGCTAACACCTCTGGATCCAGGGTGGGCTTTTTTAGGAGAGGTTTAATTACAACTACCTTAAAAGACTGTGGTACATAGCCTGTTAATAAGGATATATTGATCATATCTAATATATGAGTGTTAACTACAGGAAAGACCTCCTTAAGTAGCCTAGTTGGGATGGGGTCTAAGAGACACGTTGATGATTTAGATGAAGAAATCACTGCGGTCGGGTGGCACGGTGGTGTGGTGGTTAGCACTCTCGCCTCACAGCAAGAGGGTTGCCGGTTCAATCCCGGGCGTGGGAGCCCTTCTGTGCGGAGTTTGCATGTTCTCCCCGTGTCAGCGTGGGTTCTCTCCGGGCACTCCAGCTTCCTCCCACAGTCCAAAGACATGCAGATTGGGGACTAGGTTAATTGATAACTCTAATATTGCCTCGGTGTGTGAATATGCAAAAACAATGTCGGACTCCGTAGTTTTCTCTGGACCCCTCCCAAATCTGACCAGTGATGACATGTTTAGCCGCATGTCATCATTTAACCGCTGGCTGTCCAGGTGGTGTCCAGCAAACGATGTGGGTTTTGGCAAATTGGCAAACTTTCTGGGGAAAACCTGGTCTTATTAGGAGAGACGGCATTCATCCCACTTTGGATGGAGCTGCTCTCATTTCTAGGAACCTGGCAAATTTTATTAGTAATTTAAATCCCTGACAACCCAGAGTTGAGACCAGGACTCGGAGACGCAGTCCTAAACGCCTCTCTGAGCTTCTAGTTCAGTTACCCAGCCATAGTTTTCATAGTTTTATACAAACGGTGTCTGTCCCCCGACCACCTCAATTATTTAATCTAAAATGAAACAAAGAGGAGTTGTGCATAACAACCTCATAAAAATTAAAACCTCTTCTGTGACAGAAAGACAAAACAGGAGAATTAAATGCGGACTGTTAAATATCAGGTCTCTATCGTCTAAAGCAGTGTTAGTAAACGAATTAATATCAGATAATCATATTGATTTACACAGTCTCACAGAAACCTGGCTGTGTCAAGATGAATATGTTAGTCTAAATGAGTCCACTCCTCCCAGTCATAATAATACCCACATTCCTCGAGGCAGCGGCCGAGGAGGGGGAGTTGCAGCCATTTTTAAATCGAGTCTGTTAATCAGCCCTAAACCTAAACTAGATTATAATTCATTTGAAAGCCTCGTTCTTAGTCTTTTACATCCGACCTGGAAAACCTTGCAGCCACTTTTATTTGTTATAGTGTACCATGCTCCTGGCCCGTATTCTGAATTTGTATCTGAATTCTCAGAGTTTTTATCCAGTTTAGTTCTTAAATCAGATAAAGTTATTATTGTAGGCGATTTTAACATTCATGTCGACGTTGATAATGACTCCCTGGCTACTGCGTTTATCTCATTAATAGACTCCATTGGCTTCAGTCAGGGTGTACATGAACCCACTCACTGTTTTAACCATACCCTCGATCTAGTTCTGACGTATGGAATTGAAATTGATGACCTAACAGTCTTTCCACAGAATCCCTTGCTATCAGATCATTATCTGATTACTTTTGATTTCTTTTTATTCGATTACACGCCACTCAGCAACAATTACTATACTAGATGTTTATCAGATAGTGCTGTCGCAAAATTTAAGGAAAAGATTACTTCGTTGTTAAATTCAATACCAATACCTTCAGTAACAGAGGTTTCCCATGCCGACTTAAACCTCTCCCGAATTGATCACTTTGTTGATAGCGCCGTAGGCTCGCTGCGAACAACGCTCGACTCTGTAGCTCCTCTTAAAAGAAGTTAACAAAGCAAAGAAAGTTCGCTCCTTGCTATAATTCTCAAACCCGTAGGTTAAAACAAATATCGCGAAAATTTGAAAGGAATTGGCGACTAACCAAACTGGAAGAATCTCGTTTAATCTGGACAGACAGTCTCAAAACTTATAAGAGGGGCCTCCGCAATGCCAGAGCAAACTATTACTCAGCATTAATAGAAGACAATAAGAACAACCCCAGGTTTCTTTTCAGCACTGTAGCCAGGCTGACTGAGAGTCAAAGCTCTATTGAGCCTTGTATTCCTTTAGCCCTTAGCAGTAATGATTTTATGAGCTTTTTTAATGACAAAATTAAAACTATTACAGGCAAAATTCATGACCTCCGGCCCGAGGATGGTACCTATCTAACCTCAAACACAGCTGTAGAACCCAATATATATTTAGATTGCTTCTCCCCAATTTCTCTTCAAGAATTGACCGCAGTGATTTCTTCATCTAAATCATCAACATGTCTCTTAGACCCCATCCCAACCAGGCTACTTAAGGAGGTCTTTCCTGTAGTTAACACTCATATATTAGATATGATTAATATATCCTTATTAACAGGCTATGTACCACAGTCTTTTAAGGTAGCTGTAATTAAACCTCTACTAAAAAAGCCCACCCTGGATCCAGAGGTGTTAGCCAACTATAGACCAATATCTAATCTTCCCTTTATGTCAAAGATCCTTGAGAAAGTAGTCACAGACCAGCTGTGTGATTTTCTCCAGGATAATAATTTATTTGAGGAATTTCAGTCAGGATTTAGAGCGCATATAGCACTGAGACAGCTCTAGTTAAAATTACAAATGACCTTCTGATTGCTTCAGACAAAGGACTCATCTCTGTTCTTGTTTTATTAGATCTTAGTGCGGCGTTTGACACAATTGGCCATCAAATTCTACTGCAGAGACTGGATCACCTAATTGGCCTAAAAGGTTCAGGACTAAGCTGGTTTAAATCTTATTTATCTGATCGTTTTCAGTTTGTTGACGTTCGTAATGAATCATCCGTATGTACCAAAGTTTGTTTTGGAGTTCTGCAAGGTTCTGTGCTCGGACCAATCCTATTTACTCTATATATGCTTCCTTTAGGTAACATCATTAGAAATCACTCTATAAATTTCCATTGTTATGCGGATGATACACAGTTGTATTTATCGATGAAGCCAGGAGAAAGTAATCAATTAACTAAACTCCATAACTGCCTTAAAGACATAAAAACTTGGATGAGCACTAATTTCCTGATGTTAAATTCAGACAAAACTGAAGTTATTGTTCTTGGCCCCAAACAACTCAGAGACTCTTTATCTGATGACATAGTTTCTCTAGATGGCATTGCCCTGGCCTCTAGCACTACCGTAAGAAACCTCGGAGTAATATTTGATCAAGATTTGTCTTTTAATTCTCATTTAAAACAAACCTCACGGACTGCGTTTTTTCATCTGCGTAATATTGCAAAAATTAGGCCTATCCTGACCCAAAAAGATGCAGAAAAATTGGTCCACGCTTTTGTTACCTCTAGGCTGGATTACTGTAACTCTCTATTATCAGGTAGCTCCAGTAAGTCCTTAAAAACTCTCCAGCTAATTCAGAATGCAGCAGCACGTGTACTAACAGGAACTAAGAAACGAGATCATATTTCTCCATTTAAGATCCTACTGTTAACTTATAAAGCTCTAAATGGTCAAGCTCCATCATATCTTAGAGAGCTCATAGTGCCATATTATCCCACCAGAACACTGCGCTCTGAGAACGCAGGGTTACTTGTGGTCCATAAAATCTCCAAAAGTAGATCAGGAGCCAGAGCCTTCAGCTATCAGGCTCCTCTCCTGTGGAATCATCTTCCTGTTACGGTCCGGGAGGCAGACACCGTCTCCACGTTTAAGACTAGACTTAAGACTTTCCTCTTTGATAAAGCTTATAGTTAGGGCTGGCCCAGGCTTGCCCTGTACCAGCCCCTAGTTAGGCTGACTTAGGCCTAGTCTGCCGGAGGACCCCCCTATAGTACACCGGGCACCTTCTCTCTCTTTCTCTCTCTCTCTCTCTCTCTCTCTCTCTCTCTCTCTCTCTTTCTCTCTCTCTCTCTCTCTCTCTCTCTCTCGTATTCTATTACTGCATCTTGCTAACTCGGCCATTCTGGATGTCACTAACTCGGCTTCTTCTCCGGAGCCTTTGTGCTCCACTGTCTCTCAGATTAACTCATATCACAGCGGTGCCCGGACAGCGTGACGTGTGTGGTTGTGCTGCTGCCGTGGTCCTGCCAGATGCCTCCTGCTGCTGCTGCCATCATTAGTCATACTTCTACTGTTATTATACACATATGACTATTGTCACACATGTATACTGTCAGATATTAATACATACTTTCAACATATTGTACCACAGTAGCCAGAACTATAACTATAATATTATTACTTTCATTAATGTTGTTGTAAGCTACTGTCATTACCTGCATCTCTCTCTCTCTCTCTCTCTCTCTCTCTCATTGTGTCATATGGATTACTGTTAATTTATTATGCTGATCTGTTCTGTACGACATCTATTGCACGTCTGTCCGTCCTGGAAGAGGGATCCCTCCTCAGTTGCTCTTCCTGAGGTTTCTACCGTTTTTCTTCCCCGTTAAAGGGGTTTTTTTGGGGAGTTTTTCCTTATCCGCTGTGAGGGTCTTAAGGACAGAGGGATGTCGTATGCTGTAAAGCCCTGTGAGGCAAATTGTGATTTGTGATATTGGGCTTTATAAATAAAATTGATTGATTGATTGATTGATTAAATTGTCCATAGGTGTGAATGTGAGCGTGAATGGTTGTTTGTCTCTATGTGTCAGCCCTGCGATAGTCTGGTGACCTGTCCAGGGTGTACCCTGCCTCTCGCCCGATGTCAGCTGGGATAGGATCCAGCCCACCCGCGACCCTCAAGAGGATGAAGCGGTTAGAATGAATGAATCACTGCGGTCAATTCTTGAAGAGAAATTGGGGAGAAGCAATCTAAATATATATTAGGTCTTACAGCTGTGTTTGAGGTTAGATAGGTACTATCTGAGGACAGGAGGTCATGAATTTTGCGTCTAATAGTTAGAATTTTGTCATTAAAAAAGCTCATAAAATCATTACTGCTAAGGGCTAAAGGAATACAAGGCTCAATAGAGCTTTGACTCTCAGTCAGCCTGGCTACAGTGCTGAAACAAAACCTGTGGTTATTCTTGTTTTCTTCTATTAAAGCTGAGTAATAGTTTGCTCTGGCATTGCAGAGGCCCCTCTTATAAGTTTTGAGACTGTCTGCCCAGATTAAATGAGATTCTTCCAGTTTGGTTAATCGCCAATTCCTTTCAAACTTTCGCGATATTTGTTTTAACTTACAGGTTTGAGAGTTATACCAAGGAGCGAACTTTTTTTGCTTTGTTAACTTCTTTTTAAGAGGAGCTACAGAGTCGAGTGTTGTTCGCAGCGAGCCTACGGCATTATCGACAAAATGATCAATTCGGGAGAGGTTAAAGTCGGTACGGGAAACCTCTGTTACTGAAGGACTTGATATTAAATTTAACGACGGAGTAATCATTTCCTTAAATTTTGCGACAGCACTATCTGATAAACATCTAGTATAGTAACTGTTGCTGAGCGGCGTGTAATCGAGTAAAAAGAAATCAAAAGTAATCAAATAATGATCCGATAGCGAGGGATTCTGTGGAAAGACTGTTAGGTTATCAATTTCAATTCCATACGTCAGAACTAGATCGAGGGTATGGTTAAAACAATGAGTGGGTTCATGTACACCCTGACTGAAGCCAATGGAGTCTAATAATGAGATAAACGCGGTAGCCAGGGAGTCATTATCAACATCGACATGTATGTTAAAATCGCCTACAATAATAACTTTATCTGATTTAAGAACTAAACTGGATAAAAACTCTGAGAATTCAGATACAAATTCAGAATACGGGCCAGGAGCATGGTACACTATAACAAATAAAAGTGGCTGCAAGGTTTTCCAGGTCGGATGTAAAAGACTAAGAACGAGGCTTTCAAATGAATTATAATCTAGTTTAGGTTTAGGGCTGATTAACAGACTAGTTTTTTCCCAGAAAGTTTGCCAATTATTAACAAAACCCACATCGTTTGCTGGACACCACCTGGACAGCCAGCAATTAAATGATGACATGCGGCTAAACATGTCATCAGTGGTCAGATTTGGGAGGGGTCCAGAGAAAACTACGGAGTCCGACATCGTTTTTGCGTATTCACACACCGAGGCAATATTAATTTTAGTGACCTCCGATTGGCGTAACCGGGTGTCATTGCCGCCGACGTGAATAACAGTCTTACTGAATCTACGATTAGCTTTAGCCAGCAGTTTTAAATTTGATTCTATATCGCCCGCTCTGGCCCCAGGGATACATTTGACTATGGCCGCTGGTGTTGCTAAATTCACGTTTCTCAGAATAGAGCTGCCAATAACCAGAGTTTTATCCTCAGCGGGTGTGTCGCTGAGTGGGGAAAAGCGGTTGGAAATGTCAACAGGCTGGTGGTGAGCCGTGAGCTTCGGCTTGGAGCTGTGCCTCTGGCGAACCGTAACCCAACCTCCCGGCTGAACGTGAGTTACCGGAAGACAGCTAGCAGAGGCTAATGCTATGCTATGTGGCTCCGCACCGGCTACAGGGGGCTGGCTAACTACCGCAGCTACTGAATGGTTTCTCCATGGTGCGGAGCCGCTCTTCTAATTCACTAAGCCTCGCCTCCAACGCAGCAAATAAGCTACACTTGTTACAATTACCACTGTCGCTAAAGGAGGCAGAGGCATAGCTAAACATTTGGCACACCGAGCAAGAAAGAGCAGAGGGAGAAGCCATCGCTAACTGTAAAGCTAATGTAGCTACCAAGGCTAGTAACGTGCAAACAACAGCTAAGAGATTAGTGAGAAAGTCATAAAAAGGAGGAGAGCTAAAACAGAACTAGTGTGGGTTAAGACTTGAAGTAGACGTTAAAGCAACTGAAGTGAGAAAGCAGAAAGCAGGCTGGTAGAATTCACCAGAGCAGTACAGAGACGCTGTCACAGAAACACCGGAAATGACACAACTCGCTTACCGCAATACGTCAGCACGTCAGCATGAACATATTTAATAAACAACAATGTGTAAAACAGCTGGAGAACATGTGGAGAACATGTGTAGGACAGCTGGACAACATGTTGAGAACAGCTGGAGAACAGCTGGAGAACATTTGGAGAACAGCTGGAGAATATGTGTAAAAACAGCTGAAGAATAGCTGGAGAACATATTGAGAACAGCTGAAGAACAGCTGGTGAATAGCTGGAAAACGTGTGGAACAGATAGAGGAAAATATGGCAAACAGCTGGAGAAGAGCTGGAGAACATGTGGAGAAATGTGGAGAACAGGTGGAAAAAAGCTGCAGAAAAGCTACAGAACATGGAGAACAGCTGGATACATGTGGAGAGCAGCTGGAGAACATGTGGAGAACAGCTGCAGAATATGTAGAGAGCAGCTGGAGAACATGTGGAGAGCAGCTGGAGAACATGTGAAGAGCAGCTAGGGAACATGAGGAGAACATATGGAGAACATGTGGAGGACAGCTGTAGAACATGTGAAGAGTAGCTGGAGAATATCTGGAGAACATGTGTGGAACAGCTGGAGAACATGTGGGGGACATGTGTAGAACAGCTAGAGAACAGCTGGAGAACATGTGAAGAGTAGCTGGAGAACATGTGGAGAAAAACTGGGTATCAGCTGGAGAATATGTGGAGAACAGCTGGAGAACGTGGAAAACAGCTGGAGAACATGTAGAGAGCAGCTGGAGAACATGTGAAGAACAGCTGGAGAACAGCTGGAGAACATGTAGAGAGCAGCTGGAGAACATGTGGAGAACAGCTGGAGAACATGTGAAGAGCAGCTGGAGAACAGCTGGAGAACATGTGAAGAACAGCTGGAGAACATGTGAAGACCATGTGTAGAACAGCTGGAGACCATGTGGAGAACATGTGGAGACCATGTGGAGAGCAGCTGGAGAACATGTGGAGACCATGTGGAGAACAGTTGGAGAACATGTGGAGACCATGTGGAGAACAGGTGTAGACCATGTGGAGACCATGTGTAGAACAGCTGGAGAACATGTGGAGACCATGTGTAGAACAGCTGGAGAACGTGGAGAACAGCTGGAGAACATGTGAAGAGCAATTGGAGAACATGTGAAAAAACGCTGGAGAACATGTGGAGACCATGTGTAGAACAGCTGGAGAACATGTGAAGAGCAATTGGAGAACATGTGGAGAAACGCTGGAGAACAGCTGGAGAACATGTGGAGACCATGTGTAGAACAGCTGGAGAACATGTAGAGACCATGTGTAGAACAGCTGGAGAACATGTGGAGACCATGTGTAGAACAGCTGGAGAACATGTAGAGACCATGTGTAGAACAGCTGGAGAACATGTGGGGAATGTGTGGAGGACATGTCAAATCAAATCAAATCAAATGCCTTTATTGTCATTGCACAGCTGTACAACAAAAGTCAAGTGCAACTACCTTGTGGTAAAAAAGACAACACAACTTGACATAACAACAGCAAGAGTTAAATAAATAAATAAGCAGTAATAAATAAAAGCTGTAAAAACAAAATCAATGTATTGCACACACGCCCCCCCCCCCACAAGATTATGAGTTGAAACTGAAAACAAATGTTTAATAAAGAAGACGATGACTCAGCAGTTTTACTCAACAACACTTTTATTTCAAACAGAATCTTTTCTCTTTAACAGGAAACAGAAGCTCCGTCAGACAAAGTTTCATATTAACAGAAAACTGTCAGATGTGTCTTCTTCCTACAAACAGCCTTCGACCTCACACTTACCCTGTTTTTTTTCCTTTAACACATATTTAATATATATTTCATCATAAACACTGACAATCTGAGCAACAAACAAAAACAACAACACAATAAAAACACATTCGAAAACTCTTCATCGTCTCATCCGTCAGCACCTGAAGGTCAAAACATTATGTTTGAGGTTCATCTGAGGTTTGAAATGTCTGCTCTGATGGAGGAGGAGCAGTAGCAAGAGGAGGAGGAGGAGCAGGAGCAGGAGCAGGAAGAGCAGGAGGAGGAGGAGGAGGAGCAGGAGCAGGAGCAGGAAGAGCAGGAGGAGGAGGAGGAGGAGTTTATGAGCTGAAGATCACATGCTGTATAACTCTGATCAGTTCGGGTCGATGTGACGTTCAGGTGATTAAATAAAAACTGAAACGTGAAGTTTTTCAGCTGAAGAAAAGTGAAGTTTGTTTTTTTCATCAGTTTGACAGTTTCATAAATATTAAATCTGATTTATTGTCGTCGTGTTTCATCAGTCTGAATTCAGATCATTCTTTTATTTGATTTTATAATTAATATTTATATTCTGCCGATTAACCCTTTAAACGCTGCAGTTGAAACGGTCCACTACTGTCCGCGTCTGTATTTTTGCTTCCTGTGATGTCACTTCCTGGAGAATCTTCACACGCTTCTTATCAATAAATCTGAACGACCTGAGCTCAAAGATTATTTAAGACAATGAACCAGAATAACTGATCAAAGTTTTGAAACTGTCTTTAAAATTTAAAAAAATAATTTTTACACAAAAAACTAAAAAAAAATTCTATATAAAATATTTTTAATAAACTTAAACAAAAAATTAATGAATACAAACAAAATATTTCTTATTTAAAGTGCAGACTTTTTAGTTTTTAAGATTCAAACATATTAATAGAGCAGAGCAACAGGACGCTGTAACGGATTCATCTTTGTTCCTCTGACGCCACTGTGTGGTTTCACGTGGTTTAACATCGTACATAAGAAACGCAGTGACATCATTACGGTGACAACAGGACCTCTGCTGCACAAAGAATAAACATTCTATGGTTCTTATTTTAGATCCATATAAATACCACGTCTGCACGTTACGGTAACATTCGGTGACGATGTGATGAAGATGACAATGTGATGAAGATGACAATGTGATGAAGATGACGATGTGATGAAGATGTGATGAAGATGACAATGTGATGAAGATGACGATGTGATGACAATGTGATGACAATGTGATGAAGATGACAATGTGATGAAGATGACGATGTGATAAAGATGTGATGAAGATGACGATGTGATGACGATGTGATGAAGATGAGATGAAGATGACGATGTGATGAAGATGTGATGAAGATGACAATGTGATGACGATGTGATGAAGATGACAATGTGATGAAGATGACGATGTGATGAACGCCCCTCATCCGTCTGCAGATGTTTAAAGGGTTAAATGCTGAGCTGTGATTGGTTGAACTGGTACCTGGTTAACTGAATCTGACTGATGGAAACCTCGTATGACAAACACAGACTTTTGTAATAGCTTAGTAACAAAACCTTGTATCTCCACAACATCAGTGTTATTGAACAGTTTCTGGTTCAGAGGTTCATCATTTCTTCTGAAATAACGGAGTTCATCATCAGCATTTAGTGACATCACACTTTCTGGATTTTAATAGTTTCATCTCCGATGAACTTCTCGATGTACAAAAATTAACAATATGACCATTTCCCCTCGGAGCTGTTAAATGTAAAACACAAACATGGAGACGTTTCGAGGTTCGACAGTGTTTGTCTATAAACCTTGTAAAACATTTACAATGACACTGTCTTCATATGACATCATGTTCATCATGTTCAGTGTCCCTGAACGCCACACCGAGCTGATGAAGCCGCCCATCATCCACCTGTTCACCTCCATCACAGCCAGTAACACCTGAATGCAGCCCGCCGTGGACAGCCGGGGTCCGACCCGACACAGTCACCGATGAGACGTAAATAAATCTGGTTTATACGAGTTTTTATTGGTGGAGGGTTTGAGTGTGTCGAGTTGTGTTAATGTGACGGCTGAGTCAGATGAGTCGGTGGCGGGTTGACATCAGGACTTTGTGCAACGTCATCAGTTTTATGTCATTCATTTAGTCAGTGTTACTGTTACTGTGTTTGTGATCAATAAAGTTTCCAGTTTGATCCTTTTAGTAACAAATGTCTCATCGTCCAGGTCGTCATGACGATCTGGACAATAAGAATCGTCATGACGATGTCTCATCGTCATGACGATTCTTATTGTCCAGATCTCGGTCATCCAGGTCGTGGTGACCTTCAGTCCTACAACATCACACTTCAGGGTTCTTCTGGTTCTTCACAGGACGCCAGAGAGGAAAGAAATGTTTCTGCTGATGGTCAGTGACATCACACTGACGCTGGGATTCTATTGGATGATACATGTCATAATCTGATTGGTGCAGATCATTCTCAGAAGATGTTATGATGTTTTTCTCATCGTGTTTTTACATTAACCTCAAAATGTTCCGACTTTTTAAACAAAACATGAAACTTTTACATCAAACATTCTGATTGGTCAGGCAATGTGACATCATCAGAGACACACGGTTTAGCTGCGTTCAAAACGTTTGTACGAGGTTATTTGAGATGTAAATGTTGGACTCTGATCATCAGCAGAAACATGAACGTCCTCATTCAACCT
Source organism: Epinephelus malabaricus (assembly GCA_037127435.1). NCBI lineage: Eukaryota > Metazoa > Chordata > Actinopteri > Perciformes > Serranidae > Epinephelus > Epinephelus malabaricus. Next base: position 144,981 of record JANUFT010000016.1, read on the forward strand.
CGACTGATCTCAGTCGTCCTGTTTTTCCTGGTCTCCAGTCCGTCAGTCCGACTCACAGGGAACCGACCAGAACCGACCACTTTGAAAATCTGATTCAAAATGAAGAAATAGGTTCATTCATGGTAGGAAGTCCGACAGATTTTCTGTATGTGAATTATTTCTTCAGGACGAATGATGTTAGCTAACGTCACGTTAACATCTGAGAACTTTAAAACATCTGATAAAATCTTCGTGTACTCATCTCCGAAAGAGTCCTACGTTTCATCTCATGAATCAGGGAAACTGTTAGCTAAGTTCCACCCTCCGACATGTTGTTTGGTGTTTCTGGATCGGCATGAGCATTGTTGTTTATTATTATTTATTGAAGGTGAAGAAATTTTTCAGCATTTAGCATTGAAGCTAACAGTTTCCCCCTGCTTCCAGTCTTTGTGCTAAGCTAGGCTAACCACGTCCTGGATGCACTGAAGACACAGAGATGAGACTGATTTGAAATGTGTAACTCTGGAGGAGGTGGAGCCTAAACAGGATTTATTAAAATGAATTTCTAATACTTGAATTGTAAATAAAGTGTCGTCTTCTTACAGCTCAACGTACATTTATGTAACTTTTCTAGTCCGTTAGTCAGAATGAACATAACAACAGTCCTCAAAATAACGGAGCAGGAAGTCCAGGTTCAAATATCCTCACTGTCCTGAAGGGTTCACAGTTAGCTACCCTTAGCATGACCTCGGCTCAAGTAGAGATCGGTACGCCCATGTTTTAAGTAGGTGGCAATTCAAATAGCTGGCTCACATCAGATAGTGGGTGGCCTTCGTATGGTCTTAAAAACGCTACACATTAGATAACAGTAAATTTACATTTTGATGTGAAAGCTGGAGTCTGGTGGACTATCTTGGTTGTTGGTGTGAAAACACCCTGAACAGACAGCAGCTGAGGCAGAGCAGTGGGTTGTGGGAAAGGCAGGTGTGGAGAGAAGGGAACGGAGTGTGTGCAGACTAACGCTGGTCTGCGGTAACCGTCCTTTGATGAGGACTTTAGAGACCACCACACCTGCCCCAGACTGTCATGGAGGACGTGGAGTCCCTGTCCACAGTGTCCATCACAGGTGCGGGTCAGTGAGCGAACCATCACAGGTGTGGGTCAGTAAACGCACCATCACAGGTGCAGGTCAGTGAACGCACCATCACAGGTACGGGTTAGTGAACACACCATCACAGGTACTGGTCAGTAAACGCATCATAACAGGTACAGATCACTGAACACACCATCACAGGTACAGGTCAGTGAACGCACCATCACAGGTACGGGTCAGTGAACGCACCATCACAGGTACGGGTCAGTGAAGGCACCATCACAGGTACGGGTCAGTGAAGGCACCATCACAGGTACAGGTCAGTGAAGGCATCATCACAAAGGATTAGTAGAAACACGTTAAGGCACGTTTAGTTAAACATTATGTTACAGGTGAGACCTGAGAGGTCGACAGGTGACCAGTCTGTACTGTGACATCATCATGAGGACACACCCCTTTCAGGTGCATCAGTTTGATTGGTTATCACTGCCTACCACAGGCCACAGATACATTTAGATAATAAAGTCATAACACTGAAATAAATTAAGCGTAATAACGTGAGAATAAACTCGTCTCGTTATGTTAAAACATTTTTTCTTAAGTTGTTCGACTTTTTGTGAAAATACAAAGACATTATTTTTTTAAGATATTAAAACATTTTCACCAAATATTTAGACTTTCATCTAAACTGTGTCCCTGAACGCCCCGACCAATCAGACATGTATTAGTTCTGTTTGATTTAAATTCAAAAGCTTTAATGATCTAAAATTAAACTCAGTTTTTACGACGAGAAAAGTTTGTTTGTTTGTTTGTTTGTTAATTAATTCGTTTTATTGTTAATTAAAATTAATCTCAGTTAAAAACTCGACTGAAGGTTCTCAGATCGTCTCGTGTTTCTCACACTGAGTCGTTACACCGATCTGAAAACCTCCATCACAACACCAACACTATCAGGTGTGGTCACATGACATGGAGAACGTTGTTTCTGACATCACTTCCTGTGAGGGTCACTGAGGAACAGGAAGTTCTGAGGCACATCACTAAAAGCAGAGTGAACACAGTGGTAACTGAACGCCTCGCCCACAGCTGACGTCACCTGACAGGTGAATACAGAAGGTTGTGATGGAGGAACAGTGCACATGTTCAGTGACGTCCTGATTGGTCGACAGTCAGACCTCTTCAGCGCTTCAGGTTCTGTCGGAGCGTCTGTGCGTGAGTGTTAACTATGTTACATAGAAAACATGTTATACAAACGTTTAAATGTTCTCCCTACTGATCATCACTTCCTGTTTGAACAATGGCATCCAGCAGGGGGTGCTGCCGCAGGCGTCAGCTGTGAACGAGGTGTGGCGTGTGTGGTGCCTGTTCTCCATCTTTAGGAGGTGTGTCTGAGGAGCAGCGTGGGGGCGGGGCACCACTGGCTGTGGGGGTGGTGGTGAGGTGTGGGGGAGCAGTCGCAGGAGCAGGGGGGGGGCGGGCTTACCCAACACCCCTCCAGAGTCCAGGGGGTATTCCAAGATGGAGGCCGGCGCCGCCAGAGCATACGGGTAGTCGTACGGTGCCGCATAGATCAGACTGGACTCAGGCCCCGACCCCTGCATCAGAGCTGCCGGGTGAGGCGTCCCATTGGGCAGCACCGTCTGGATCTGACGAATCAGAGGCATCAGGGCGGGTCCTGCGGGGGCAGGTGTACGCAGGACGGTGGGCGGAGCCAGTACAGGGGCGGGGCCAGAGAGGACACGAGGAGTCTGAGTAGAGGCTGAAAGAGAGAAGGAAAGGAGGCTGAGGAGGAGGAGAGGAAAGGAGAAGGAGAGGAGGAGGAGAGGAGGAGAAGAGGAAAGGAGAAGGAGGAGAGGAGGAAGAGGAGAGAAAATAAGGAGGAGGAGAGGAAGAGGAGGGGAGGAAAGGAGGAGGAGAGGTGGAGGAGGAGGAGGAGAGGAGAGGTGGATGAGGAGGAAGAGGAGAGGCAGGGGAGGAGAGGAGAGGAGGAAGAGCAGGAGGAGCAGGAGGAGCAGGAAGAGAGGAAAGGAGGAGGAGGATAGGAGGAGAGGAAAGGAGGAGAGTAAAAGAGGAGGAGGAGAGGAGGAGAAGTGGAAAGGAGGAGGAGAGGAGGAGGAGGAGAATAGGAAAGGATGAGGAGAGGAGGAGGAGAGGAAGAGAAGAGGAAAGGAGGAGGAGAGGAGGAAGAGGAGAGGAAAGGAGGGGGAGGAGAGGAGAAGAAGAGGAAAGGAGAAGGAGATGAGGAGGAAGAGGAGGAGGGGAGGAGGAGAGGGAAGGAGGAGGAGGTTTGAAACATCCCTTTATCAAACCACTTCAGGGAACATCAAAAAACCTATTACGTTTGCTTCATAGAAACAACAAACAAAAAACAACATCATCAACACCAAGGGTGATTCAGACAGTAATATTTAACTCCCCATCCTCCCCCACAGAGTATGGGACCCCCCCCAACAGCCCATGTACGGGTGAAGGTCTGCACATCGTCCATCATTTGGTAGTATATGTACTCCACCCTCAGTCGGGCCTTCAGCAGTCCCTTCAGAACCAGTACCGGCTCAACACTGCCCACACTCTGAGCCCGGTTTCTGCATGTCAGGCAGATGGCTAACTTTGCAGAGCCAGACAAAAAGTTCAACAGTGTGTGGACAGGCTTTTTCTTGGCACAGTATTTTGGGCCAAGATGTTGAGGCAGCGCAGCACAGACTTGCTTCACTACTCTGTTGATTAGCCTGATAGAGGTGATGTTGCTGTTGTCTCTCAAAGCATCGACAGATGTTGCCGTCATCTTCTTCAGATGTCCCAGTTTGGTACAACCAGCTCATCTGAGGTTGTCTCGCAGGCTGGCAGACTGCAGCATTTGGGTCTGTATGAAACTGTTGAAGAACAAAGGTTCCTCAAACAACCACAGGCCAGGAGTCTCACTGGTATCACGTGTGACTTTGAACATCTGCCAAGCCTGCAGTACAGAGCTGTAGAATGGTATTAATCCACTGAGGTCAATTTCTTCAGGTTGAAGAAGAAATAACTGTTTATCATAGGCCAACCGCCCAGCTCTCCTCAGCAGCAGTTGAGCCATGTCATACCAGCTTGGGACGCAGTCATTTAACAGTTTCTGTGCAGTAGTGAGTCTGAAGGAGGCAATTTTCGACTGGATGTTGATGATCCCTGTCCCCCTTCAGCCACAGGTAGGTAGAGGGCAGATGCCCGGTCCAGTGTTTACCGGACCAGAAAAAGTCAACTATGGCTCTCTGAATGTCCTCTATCAGGCCTCTTGGTGGTGTCAGAGTGATGAGTCTGTGCCAGAGGGTCGTGGCAACCAAGTTATTGGCAACCAGAACTCTTCCCCTATATGACAACTGGGGTAGCAACCATTTCCATTTAGACAACTGAGCACACACTTTCTCCTTCACTCCCTCCCAGTTTTTTTCTGGAAGCCCTCAGTGCCCAAAACAACCCTCAACACCTTCAGTCCCTCTGTCCGCCACTCAAGTCCTCCAGGCAGACTTGGCATCAAAAAGAAGGAGGTTGGGCCATCCATATCCTTTAACTGAAGGAAGCGAGACCTTACATGAGCTCCTTTTACCCTCTCCTGCAAGAAGGCGCCCAAAGCCAACTTCCTCTCCTGAAGCTGGTGACCCATAGTAGGGTCCAAGTCTTCATGTAATCTCTCCTCAATGCTATTTATGCTTGTTTCAAGCTCCTGAAGTGCCACCCTGATCCTAGCAGTAAAATTAGAGGTGTACTGTTGGCAAAAGACACAGATCTGTGCTTTACCCACCTCCCACCATAGATGCAAAGAACTAAAGTTGGCTTTCTGGGTTTTCCAATATTGCCAAAAACACTTGAAACTCTTGCAAAAAGTACTGTCTAGCAGGAGTTTGTTATTGAAGGACCAGTAAGACTTAACCCTGTCACTTGGCGAGACATTCAAGTCAGCACTAACAAAATGGCGGTCAGTAAAACCAACTGGGTATATGTTACTGTGAATGAGTCTGGAGCTGAGGCTTTGAGAAATGTAAATCCTGTCTAACCTGGCAGCACTAATCCTGTTGTTGCTGACCGTCACCCATATGTACTGTCTGGACTGTGGATGTTTGACCCTCCAAGTGTCTAACAGATCAAGGTGTGTGATGATGTTATGAAGGCTCTGAGCTGACTGAGGGTGGGGTTCCTCACTTGTGCTGTCTACTGTGAAATCTGTGGTACAGTTAAAATCTTCACCAATAATGAGGTGATCCTGCTGGTAATTTCTCAGCTCATTTTTTAACAGAGTGAAAAACGACTCTATCTGTACCTTGATTTGGGGCATATACATTAACAAAACAAAACACTGTACTATCTATTCTGCCCTTACAATAAGCAGGCACCCCTTCACCACTTCTACAGAGGATAAAATATTGCCACTTGCTGTTGTTTTGAAAAGGACAGCTACTCCTGCACTAAAGTTAGTGCCATGGATAAGGATGCATGGACCCTCCCACCATAAGCCCCAGTCTGTTTCGTCTGCTGGATTGGAGTGTCTCTTGCAAAAAAAAAACCCACATGAGTATTTTTTAATGTAGAGATTTCTGAGACTAAAGCCCTCTTGTGCCTGTCTCTCCCCCCAATAATGTTGAGAGACCCTATTTTAAGACTATGCATAAAGAGGTCAGAAGAGAGGAAAAGAACAGAAAAAACAAGTAGAGAACAATGAGAAGAGGAGAGCACCGTGTGATATATGATCATTTTTAGTTTCTGGTCCTTCTAACAGTTTTACATTTTGTTGCTTTCCTCAAAGTTGTAATGTACTTTGTGAGGCGAATGCGCTTCTTTTTGTCCAAAAGGTCGAAACCAACTAACCTTTTCAGGACACCAACAGATCTGATGAATTTATCAGTGTCATTGAAATAATCACTAACTTTTTCAGTTTCATCCAAAAAGCGATTAATGTTCTCTAAGAAATAGAGATCTGTGCTCTTTGAGGGTGTTTCACCAATAGATACTGTGTCTGACTCAGAGTCACAATACATGTCATCTCCTTCCACTAATACCTGGCTACTGAACACACTCTGTCCTTCAGTAGTCATCTCGCTGTGTTTTCTATATGCAGCACTTACAGAGGCTGCTTCCTCCACATATTTTACTGGTGCCTCAGAGCCCGCACACACAGAGTTGCTGAGGCTGTCTGCAGCCTCAGAGACCTGTGGCCTGTCGGGCTGGCTCTCCCCCGGTGCCATGGCAACCACAGTTGAGCATCCCTACATCCCAAACTCACAGTTTTAAACCTGCTGGCAAATTTACCAAACCTCTGGAGTTCAATCTCCAACAGCTTATTAGAAATAAATGGCGGAACACCGGACACGGTGAGCCGCGTGGACGGAGCTGACAGCAGGGAGACCTGCACAAAAAAATCTCTGACAAATACTCCACTCTGTATCAGCTGATGAGCGAGAGGCTCGTCTTTAAGGAACACAACCACTGCTTTATTCATCCTCGATGCAAAACATAGTTTGTCGTGACCTACCTGCTCACCTGCAGCCAACAAAACTTCCTCCACAGTAACGCTACTATCTGGTAGGACTATCCTCACTCCCTGCCAACTCGGCGGACACCATTCCTCCCGAAAAATCACCGGACAAAACCACTAAACACTTGTCAGAACACTCAGCAAAAGAACTGAAAAAAGCTTACCTGATGAGAGGAGAGGAGAGGAAAGGACAGGTGAAGGAGGAGAGGCAGGAAAGGAGGGGGAAAGGAAAGGAGGAGATGAAAGGAAGAGGGGGAGAGGAAAGGAGCAGAAGAGAAAGAGGAGGAGAGGAAAGAAGGAGGAGGAGAGAAGAAGGAGAGGAAAGGAGGAGGACAGGAGGAGAGGAAAGGAAGAGGGGGAGAGGTGGAGAGAAAAGAGGAGGAGGTGGAGAGGAAAGGAGGAGGAAGAGAGGAGGAGGAAGAAGAGGAGGAGGAGAGAAAAGGAGGAGAGGAGGAGGAGAGGAAAGGAGGAGGAGGAGAGGTGGAGAGAAAGGAGGAGGAGGTGGAGAGGAAAGGAGGAGGAAGAGGAGAGGAGGATGAGGAGGAAGAGCAGGAGCAGGAGAGGAGGGGAGGAAAAGAGGAGGAGGAGGCATCTGATTGGTTGGTGTCTTACAGGGTTTGATGTTGGTGTCTCTGTACGTCCCGTTCAGGATGGCTAACTCCATCAGCTGCATCTTCTTCAGACTGTCCTCACCCTCCACCTGAAACACAAAGACAACGTCACGTGGTGCTGTAGGGGGCGGGGCCTACTCGGACCACTTGGGGTGGAAACAGGAAGCATACACCATAAACACATAAAAATATAACACCATCACCATAAACACAACACAGTGGAGTTTCAACTGACGGAGTCTGGGTGTTCCGACATGTTCTTCCCGTGTCAGCATGGGTTTCCTCCAGGTGCTCTGACATGTTCTCCACGTGTCAGCGTGGGTTTCCTCCAGGTGCTCTGACATGTTCTCCCTGTGTCAGCGTGGGTTTTCTCCAGGTGCTCTGACATGTTCTCCCTGTGTCAGCGTGGGTTTCCTCCAGGTGCTCCCAAATGTTCTCCACGTGTCAGCGTGGGTTTCCTCCAGGTGCTCTGACATGTTCTCCCAGTGTCAGCGTGGGTTTCCTCCAGGTGCTCTGACATGTTCTCCCTGTGTCAGCGTGGGTTTTCTCTGGGTGCTCTGACATGTTCTCCCCGTGTCAGTGTGGGTTTCCTCCAGGTGCTCTGACATGTTCTCTCTGTGTCAGCGTGGGTTTCCTCCAGGTGCTCCGACATGTTCTCCCTGTGTCAGCGTGGGTTTCCTCTGGGGGCTCCGGCATGTTCTCCCCGTGTCAGCGTGGGATTCCTCCAGGTGCTCTGACATGTTCTCCCTGTGTCAGCGTGGGTTTCCTCCAGGTGCTCCCACATGTTCTCCCTGTGTCAGCGTGGGTTTCCTCCAGGTGCTCTGACATGTTCTCCCTGTGTCAGCTTGGGTTTCCTCCAGGTGCTCCCACATGTTCTCCCTGTGTTAGTGTGGGATTCCTCCAGGTGCTCTGACATGTTCTCCCTGTGTCAGCGTGGGTTTCCTCCAGGTGCTCTGACATGTTCTCCCTGTGTCAGCGTGGGTTTCCTCTGGGGGCTCCGGCATGTTCTCCCCGTGTCAGCGTGGGATTCCTCCAGGTGCTCTGACATGTTCTCCCTGTGTCAGCGTGGGTTTCCTCCAGGTGCTCCGACATGTTCTCCCTGTGTCAGCGTGGGTTTCCTCCAGGTGCTCTGACATGTTCTCCCTGTGTCAGCTTGGGTTTCCTCCAGGTGCTCCCACATGTTCTCCCTGTGTTAGTGTGGGATTCCTCCAGGTACTATGACATGTTCTCCCCGTGTCAGCGTGGGTTTCCTCCAGGTGCTCTGACATGTTCTCCCTGTGTCAGCGTGGGTTTCCTCCAGGTGCTCTGACATGTTCTCCCCGTGTCAGCGTGGGTTTCCTCCAGGTGCTCCGACATATTCTCCCCGTGTTAGCATGGGTGTCCTCCAGGTGCTCCGACATGTTCTCCCCGTGTCAGCGTGGGTTTCCTCCAGGTGCTCTGACATGTTCTCCCCGTGTTAGCGTGGGTGTCCTCCAGGTGCTCCCACATGTTCTCCCTGTGTCAGCGTGGGTTTCCTCTGGGTGCTCTGACATGTTCTTCCTGCGTCAGCGTGGGTTTCTTCCAGGTGCTCCGGCATGTTCTCCCTGTGTCAGTGTGGGTTTCCTCCAGGTGCTCTGACATGTTCTCTCTGTGTCAGCGTGGGTTTCCTCCAGGTGCTCCGACATGTTCTCCCTGTGTCAGCGTGGGTTTCCTCTGGGGGCTCCGGCATGTTCTCCCCGTGTCAGCGTGGGATTCCTCCAGGTGCTCTGACATGTTCTCCCTGTGTCAGCGTGGGTTTCCTCCAGGTGCTCCGACATGTTCTCCCTGTGTCAGCGTGGGTTTCCTCCAGGTGCTCTGACATGTTCTCCCAGTGTCAGCGTGGGTTTCCTCCAGGTGCTCTGACATGTTCTCCCTGTGTCAGCTTGGGTTTCCTCCAGGTGCTCTGACATGTTCTCCCTGTGTTAGTGTGGGATTCCTCCAGGTGCTCTGACATGTTCTCCCTGTGTCAGCGTGGGTTTCCTCCAGGTGCTCTGACATGTTCTCCCCGTGTCAGCGTGGGTTTCCTCCAGGTGCTCTGACATGTTCTCCCAGTGTCAGCGTGGGTTTCCTCCAGGTGCTCTGACATGTTCTCCCTGTGTCAGCGTGGGTTTCCTCCAGGTGCTCTGACATGTTCTCCCCGTGTTAGCGTGGGTGTCCTCCAGGTGCTCCCACATGTTCTCCCCGTGTCAGCGTGGGTTTCCTCCAGGTGCTCCCACATGTTCTCCCTGTGTCAGCGTGGGTTTCCTCCAGGTGCTCTGACATGTTCTCCCTGTGTCAGCGTGGGTTTCCTCCAGGTGCTCTGACATGTTCTCCCTGTGTCAGCGTGGGTTTCCTCCAGGTACTCTGAAATGTTCTCCCTGTGTCAGCGTGGGTTTTCTCCAGGTGCTCTGACATGTTCTCCCCGTGTCAGCGTGAGTTTCCTCCAGGTACTATGACATGTTCTCCCCGTGTCAGCGTGGGTTTCCTCCAGGTGCTCTGACATGTTCTCCCTGTGTCAGCGTGGGTTTCCTCCAGGTGCTCTGACATGTTCTCCCCGTGTCAGCGTGGGTTTCCTCCAGGTGCTCCGACATATTCTCCCCGTGTTAGCATGGGTGTCCTCCAGGTGCTCCGACATGTTCTCCCCGTGTCAGCGTGGGTTTCCTCCAGGTGCTCTGACATGTTCTCCCCGTGTTAGCGTGGGTGTTCTCCAGGTGCTCCCACATGTTCTCCCCGTGTCAGCGTGGGTTTCCTCCAGGTGCTCCCACATGTTCTCCCTGTGTCAGCGTGGGTTTCCTCCAGGTGCTCTGACATGTTCTCCCTGTGTCAGCGTGGGTTTCCTCTGGGTGCTCTGACATGTTCTTCCTGCGTCAGCGTGGGATTCCTCCAGGTGCTCTGACATGTTCTCCCTGTGTCAGCGTGGGTTTCCTCCATGTGCTCTGACATGTTCTCCCCGTGTTAGCGTGGGTGTCCTCCAGGTGCTCCCACATGTTCTCCCCGTGTCAGCGTGGGTTTCCTCCAGGTGCTCCCACATGTTCTCCCTGTGTCAGCGTGGGTTTCCTCCAGGTGCTCTGACATGTTCTCCCTGTGTCAGCGTGGGTTTTCTCCAGGTGCTCTGACATGTTCTCCCCGTGTCAGCGTGAGTTTCCTCCAGGTACTATGACATGTTCTCCCCGTGTCAGCGTGGGTTTCCTCCAGGTGCTCTGACATGTTCTCCCTGTGTCAGCGTGGGTTTCCTCCAGGTGCTCTGACATGTTCTCCCCGTGTCAGCGTGGGTTTCCTCCAGGTGCTCCGACATATTCTCCCCGTGTTAGCATGGGTGTCCTCCAGGTGCTCCGACATGTTCTCCCCGTGTCAGCGTGGGTTTCCTCCAGGTGCTCTGACATGTTCTCCCAGTGTCAGCGTGGGTTTCCTCCAGGTGCTCCCACATGTTCTCCCTGTGTCAGCGTGGGTTTCCTCTGGGTGCTCTGACATGTTCTTCCTGCGTCAGCGTGGGTTTCTTCCAGGTGCTCTGACATGTTCTTCCTGCGTCAGCGTGGGTTTCTTCCAGGTGCTCCGGCATGTTCTCCCTGTGTCAGTGTGGGTTTCCTCCAGGTGCTCTGACATGTTCTCTCTGTGTCAGCGTGGGTTTCCTCCAGGTGCTCTGACATGTTCTCCCTGTGTCAGCGTGGGTTTCCTCTGGGGGCTCCGGCATGTTCTCCCCGTGTCAGCGTGGGATTCCTCCAGGTGCTCTGACATGTTCTCCCTGTGTCAGCGTGGGTTTCCTCCAGGTGCTCCGACATGTTCTCCCTGTGTCAGCGTGGGTTTCATCCAGGTGCTCTGACATGTTCTCCCTGTGTCAGCTTGGGTTTCCTCCAGGTGCTCTGACATGTTCTCCCTGTGTTAGTGTGGGATTCCTCCAGGTGCTCTGACATGTTCTCCCTGTGTCAGCGTGGGTTTCCTCCAGGTGCTCCGACATATTCTCCCCGTGTTAGCATGGGTGTCCTCCAGGTGCTCCGACATGTTCTCCCCGTGTCAGCGTGGGTTTCCTCCAGGTGCTCTGACATGTTCTCCCCGTGTTAGCATGGGTGTCCTCCAGGTGCTCCCACATGTTCTCCCCGTGTCAGCGTGGGTTTCCTCCAGGGGCTCTGACATGTTCTCCCTGTGTCAGCGTGGGTTTCCTCTGGGTGCTCTGACATGTTCTTCCTGCGTCAGCGTGGGTTTCTTTCAGGTGCTCTGACATGTTCTCCCTGTGTCAGCGTGGGTTTCCTCCAGGTGCTCTGACATGTTCTCCCCGTGTTAGCGTGGGTGTCCTCCAGGTGCTCCCACATGTTCTCCCCGTGTCAGCGTGGGTTTCCTCCAGGTGCTCCCACATGTTCTCCCTGTGTCAGCGTGGGTTTCCTCCAGGTGCTCCCAAATGTTCTCCCTGTGTCAGCGTGGGATTCCTCCAGGTGCTCTGACATGTTCTCCCTGTGTCAGCGTGGGTTTCCTCCAGGTACTCTGAAATGTTCTCCCTGTGTCAGCGTGGGTTTTCTCCAGGTGCTCTGACATGTTCTCCCCGTGTCAGCGTGAGTTTCCTCCAGGTACTATGACATGTTCTCCCCGTGTCAGCGTGGGTTTCCTCCAGGTGCTCTGACATGTTCTCCCTGTGTCAGTGTGGGTTTCCTCCAGGTGCTCTGACATGTTCTCCCTGTGTCAGCGTGGGTTTCCTCTGGGGGCTCCGGCATGTTCTCCCCGTGTCAGCGTGGGATTCCTCCAGGTGCTCTGACATGTTCTCCCTGTGTCAGCGTGGGTTTCCTCCAGGTGCTCCCACATGTTCTCCCTGTGTCAGCGTGGGTTTCCTCCAGGTGCTCTGACATGTTCTCCCTGTGTCAGCGTGGGTTTCCTCCAGGTACTCTGAAATGTTCTCCACGTGTCAGCGTGGGTTTTCTCCAGGTGCTCTGACATGTTCTCCCCGTGTCAGCGTGAGTTTTCTCCAGGTACTATGACATGTTCTCCCCGTGTCAGCGTGGGTTTCCTCCAGGTGCTCTGACATGTTCTCCCTGTGTCAGCGTGGGTTTCCTCCAGGTGCTCTGACATGTTCTCCCCGTGTCAGCGTGGGTTTCCTCCAGGTGCTCTGACATACTCTCCCCGTGTTAGCATGGGTGTCCTCCAGGTGCTCCGACATGTTCTCCCCGTGTCAGCGTGGGTTTCCTCCAGGTGCTCTGACATGTTCTCCCCGTGTTAACGTGGGTGTCCTCCAGGTGCTCCCACATGTTCTCCCCGTGTCAGCGTGGGTTTCCTCCAGGTGCTCCCACATGTTCTCCCTGTGTCAGCGTGGGTTTCCTCTGGGACCTCTGACATGTTCTCCCTGTGTCAGCGTGGGTTTCCTCTGGGGGCTCCGGCATGTTCTCCCCGTGTCAGCGTGGGATTCCTCCAGGTGCTCTGACATGTTCTCCCTGTGTCAGCGTGGGTTTCCTCCAGGTGCTCCGACATGTTCTCCCTGTGTCAGCGTGGGTTTCCTCCAGGTGCTCTGACATGTTCTCCCAGTGTCAGCGTGGGTTTCCTCCAGGTGCTCTGACATGTTCTCCCTGTGTCAGCTTGGGTTTCCTCCAGGTGCTCTGACATGTTCTCCCTGTGTTAGTGTGGGATTCCTCCAGGTGCTCTGACATGTTCTCCCTGTGTCAGCGTGGGTTTCCTCCAGGTGCTCTGACATGTTCTCCCCGTGTCAGCGTGGGTTTCCTCCAGGTGCTCTGACATGTTCTCCCAGTGTCAGCGTGGGTTTCCTCCAGGTGCTCTGACATGTTCTCCCTGTGTCAGCGTGGGTTTCCTCCAGGTGCTCTGACATGTTCTCCCCGTGTTAGCGTGGGTGTCCTCCAGGTGCTCCCACATGTTCTCCCTGTGTCAGCGTGGGTTTCCTCCAGGTGCTCCCACATGTTCTCCCTGTGTCAGCGTGGGTTTCCTCCAGGTGCTCTGACATGTTCTCCCTGTGTCAGCGTGGGTTTCCTCCAGGTACTCTGAAATGTTCTCCCTGTGTCAGCGTGGGTTTTCTCCAGGTGCTCTGACATGTTCTCCCCGTGTCAGCGTGAGTTTCCTCCAGGTACTATGACATGTTCTCCCCGTGTCAGCGTGGGTTTCCTCCAGGTGCTCTGACATGTTCTCCCTGTGTCAGCGTGGGTTTCCTCCAGGTGCTCTGACATGTTCTCCCCGTGTCAGCGTGGGTTTCCTCCAGGTGCTCCGACATATTCTCCCCGTGTTAGCATGGGTGTCCTCCAGGTGCTCCGACATGTTCTCCCCGTGTCAGCGTGGGTTTCCTCCAGGTGCTCTGACATGTTCTCCCCGTGTCAGCGTGGGTTTCCTCCAGGTGCTCTGACATGTTCTCCCTGTGTCAGCGTGGGTTTTCTCCAAGTGCTCTGACATGTTCTCCCCGTGTCAGCGTGGGTTTCCTCCAGGTACTATGACATGTTCTCCCCGTGTCAGCATGGGTTTCCTCCAGGTGCTCCAGCTTCCTCCCACAGTCCAAAGACATGCAGGGTAATTGGTAACTCTAAATTGTCCATAGGTGTGAATGTGAGTGTGAATGGTTGTTTGTCTCTATGTCTTAGTCCTGTGATAGTCTGGTGACCTGTCCAGGGTGAACCCTGCCTCTCACCCAGTCCAAAATCCAAAGAACCAACTTCCTGTCACATGTCTCACACACACACACACACACACACACACAGAGCAGGTGATCAGGTTCTCTTCTCCTTTCGTTGTCCGGCGACAGAGTTCTCCTGGCTGGTGGAGGAAGTGCGGATCCTGACACACACACACACACAGACACACACACACACACAGTGCTCAGTCCCCTTCAGACAGTGTTAACATCACAGCAGGATGTGGGGGACTAACTGTTCCTCTGCTCCTCTGAGGTTAGAGGTCAGGTGACTCACGGCAGGTACCAGCAGCTTGTTGACTTCCTCCACGGCTCGTTTGAGTTTGATCTCAGCTCGATTCTGAGCGTCTTCTACCGTGATGAGGACGTGAAGGTCTTCGTTCAGGTGCTCCCAGTTAGGCTTCCCTCGGTTCTGCTCCTCCTGCTCAGGGACAGAGGGAAAGATGGACAGACAAAGACACAGGGACAGAGGGTCAGAGACACAGGGACAGATGGACAGATGGACAGACAGAGACACAGGGATAGAGGGACAGATGGACAGACAGAGACACAGGGACAGAGAGGATCTGCTGTAGTAACAAACCTGCACCATGAAGTTCATTTAGAACTAAACACCTGTATGACCTCACAGTAAACACCTGTGTGACCTCACAGTAAACACCTGTGTGACCTCACTGTAAACACCTGTGTGACCTCACAGTAAACACCTGTGTGACCTCACAGTAAACACTTGTATGACCTCACAGTAATCACCTGCATGACCTCACTGTAAACACCTCTATGACCTCACTGTAAACACCTGTATGACCTCACTGTAAACACCTGTATGACCTCACTGTAAACACCTGTGTGACCTCACAGTAAACACTTGTATGACCTCACAGTAAACACCTGCATGACCTCACTGTATGACTTCACTGTAAACACCTGTGTGACCTCACAGTAAACACCTGTATGACCTCATTGTAAACACCTGTGTGACCTCACTGTAAACACCTCTATGACCTCACTGTAAACACCTGTATGACCTCACTGTAAACACCTGTGTGACCTCACTGTAAACACCTGTGTGACCTCACAGTAAACACTTGTATGACCTCACAGTAAACACCTACATGACCTCACTGTAAACACCTCTATGACCTCACTGTAAACACCTGCATGACCTCACTGTAAACACCTCTATGACCTCACTGTAAACACCTGTGTGACCTCACTGTAAACACCTGTGTGACCTCACAGTAAACACTTGTATGACCTCACAGTAAACACCTGCATGACCTCACTGTAAACACCTCTATGACCTCACTGTAAACACTTGTATGACTTCACTGTAAACACCTGTGTGACCTCACAGTAAACACCTGTATGACCTCACTGTAAACACCTGTGTGACCTCACTGTAAACACCTCTATGACCTCACTGTAAACACCTGTATGACCTCACTGTAAACACCTGTGTGACCTCACTGTAAACACCTGTGTGACCTCACAGTAAACACTTGTATGACCTCACAGTAAACACCTGCATGACCTCACTGTAAACACCTCTATGACCTCACTGTAAACACCTGCATGACCTCACTGTAAACACCTCTATGACCTCACTGTAAACACCTGTGTGACCTCACAGTAAACACTTGTATGACCTCACAGTAAACACCTGCATGACCTCACTGTAAACATCTCTATGACCTCACTGTAAACACCTGTATGACTTCACTGTAAACACCTGTGTGACCTCACAGTAAACACCTGTATGACCTCACTGTAAACACCTGTGTGACCTCACTGTAAACACCTGTATGACCTCACATTAACTTATTGGTTCAGATATGATGTCATGTGAAATCTGACTGTCGGAGCCTCCGTGACCTTCAGGATATGTCATTTATGCTAATGAGGGTCGTCACAGGTGTGTACGTACGCAGAGTGGGTGTTACCTTCTTCCTGTCTCTCATGGAGCCCCGCCCTCTCACCATGATCTTACATCCTGTCTCCGCCTCCAGCTGCTTAGCCGTCAGACCTCGAGGTCCCAGAATCCTCCCGACAAAATTAAACTGAAACAGAGAGGAGTCACACACTGCTAGCCATGACAACCGGCCAATCAATCAGACAATATCCAAGCCACCAATAACCTGCTGATCAATAACCGATCAATCAGACACACTCACGTCAGGGAACTCCTTTGTGGGAACATAGAGTTTCTCCTGCAGCTGGACAGTCGGACCAATGGCGTCAGGCAGCTCGCTGCTTCTGTCTGAACCGTTCAGAGTGTTGGTGTACATGTCCTTCCTGACACGACTGATCTCTGAAACGCACAACATGTTTACATGTTAAGATGACAACACAACATGTGACATTTTAACATGTCAACACAGCATGCAACATGTTGCCATGTTAACACAACACGTGACATCTTAACATGACAACCCAACACACAACATGTCAACACAACACGCAATATGTAAACATGTCAACACAATATGTGGCATAGTAATATGTCAACAAAACATGTAACATCTCACCAGAACATGCAACATGTTCATATGTCAACAGAACAAGCAACATGTTAATGTCAACACAACACGTGACATCAATTAATCAATCAATTTTATTTATAAAGCCCAATATCAAAAATCACAATTTGCCTCACAGGGCTTTACAGCATACCACATCCCTCTGTCCTTATACCCCCACAGCTGATCAGGAAAAACTCCCCAAAAAAACCCTTTAACAGGGAAAAAACGGTAGAAACCTCAGGAAGAGCAACTGAGGAGGGATCCCTCTTCCAGGATGGACAGACGTGTGTTGACATGTTAACATGTCAACACAACATACAACTAGGCCTGGGACGATCAGCGATCAAATCGTATAATGGCGATTTGAGGGTTGCCAGGCGATTTGCTGGATATCAAGGCGACTTTGGAAAAAATAAATAAATAAGGGCAACCATCAAACTCTGCAAAATCAAACTCCTCCTCCACAAAGTCAAAGTCTGGCAAAAGTCAGCCATTATTCTATAAATCTTTCATAAAATAAATGAATGAACCTTTCAGGCTACTGTCCGGTTCTGCCTTCCAGCTGTTGCTGCTTGTTCTCGCAATATTTCAGCTGCACTTTGGGAAGCAGAGGTAAACGGTAAACACACCGTAAGGTAAGACAACAACTCTGAAGACCACCTAAATGTGGAATGTTAGTATATAGGCTTTCCACATCGAGAGGCAATGGAGATTGGTGGTGTACCTGTGAATGCTGTACCCCAATGCCCACAGAAGAGGAATACCTCTGTTGCAAGGAATGGGACCGGTTGCAGCCTTAGCTAAATGGTAAACAACACACATGGCAGCACACCGGTAAGGTAAGACAACACGTTTACATGTCGTTTTCTATATGTTCTCTGACATTTATCCTAACGATATGAGGCAGTCTTTGTGGAAAAAAAGCTTGTTTAGTGGACTAACTTTGCACTTAAAAGGATGCCCGTTCAATTAAGTTTTAACAGGACTGACGCTACGGCTGTATCTAGGCTAACGGCTAACATGCTAACTATTATTTCTATGTCACTAGTCACTTGAAACCAATTTAGGACAATAGGAGACGGGTTGAAATAAACCGAAATTTCCCTTTAAGACATGTTTTTTGGGGAAATACATGACTGTCAGAGAAGCCCCGTTTACAAACAGACCTACAATCCATCTCCTCTCCTCTCCTCTCCTCTCCTCTCCTCTCCTCTCCTCTCCTCTCTCTCTTCTCAGCGGAGGGTGACCTGTCAGCCCTGTGCTGACAGTGACAGGGTGCATCTCTTTGATCCGAAGTAATTGGCGATTGGCGATTTAATCGTGTATTGGCAATCTAGAGCAATGACAATCCACAATATGAAATTTAGAGGCAATCGCACAGCCCTATATGCAACATGTTAATTTGTCAACACAACACGGAACATGTTAACACGTCAACACAACACGCGACATGTTAATATGTCAACAGAAAAAGCAACATGTTAATGTCAACACAACACGTGACATGTTTCCACAGAATCCCTCGCTATCGGATCATTATTTGATTTTTTTTACTCGATTACACGCCACTCAGCAACAGTTACTAAACTAGATGTTTATCAGATAGTGCTGTCACAAAATTTAAGGAAATGATTACTCTGTCGTTAAATTTAATACCAAGTCCTTCAGTAACAGAGGTTTCCCGTACCGACTTTAACCTCTCTCGAATTGATCATCTTGTCGATAGTGCCGTAGGCTCGCTGTGAACAACACTCGACTCTATAGCTCCTCTAAAAAAGAAGTTAACACAGTTCGCTCCTTGGTATAACTCTCAAACTCGTAAGTTAAAACAAATATCGCGAAAATTTGAAAGGAATTGGCAATTAACCAAACTGGAAGAATCTCGTTTAATCTGGGCAGACAGTCTCAAAACTTATACGAGGGGCCTCCGCAATGCCAGAGCAAACTATTACTCAGCTTTAATATAAGACAATAAGAACAGCCCCAGGTTTCTTTTCAGCACTGTAGCCAGGCTGACTGAGAGTCAAAGCTCTATTGAGCCTTGTATTCCTTTAGCCCTTAGCAGTAATGATTTTATGAGCTTTTTTAATGACAAAATTCTAACTATTAGAGGCAAAATTCATGACCTCCTGTCCTCAGATAGTACCTATCTAACCTCAAACACAGCTGTAAGACCTAATATATATTTAGATTGCTTCTCCCCAATTTCTCTTCAAGAATTGACCGCAGTGATTTCTTCATCTAAATCATCAACGTGTCTCTTAGACCCCAACCAGGCTACTTAAGGAGGTCTTTCCTTTAGTTAACACTCATATATTAGATATGATCAATATATCCTTATTAACAGGCTATGTACCACCGTCTTTTAAGGTAGCTGTAATTAAACCTCTACTAAAAAAGCCCACCCTGGATCCAGAGGTGTTAGCCAACTATAGACCAATATCTAATCTTCCCTTAATGTCAAAGATCCTTGAGAAAGTAGTCGCAGACCAGCTGTGTGATTTTCTCCAGAATAATAATTTATTTGAGGAATTTCAGTCAGGATTTAGAGTGCATCATAGCACTGAGACAGCACTAGTTAAAATTACAAATGACCTTCTGATTGCTTCAGACAAAGGACTTGTCTCTGTACTTGTTTTATTAGATCTTAGTGCGGCGTTTGACACTATTGACCATCAAATTCTACTGCAGAGACTGGAACACTTAATTGGCCTAAAACGTTCTGCACAAAGCTGGTTTAAATCTTATTTATCTGATCGTTTTCAGTTTGTTGATGTTCATAATGAATCATCCTTACGTACCAAAGTTTGTTTTGGAGTTCCGCAAGGTTCTGTGCTCGGACCAATCCTATTTACTCTATATATGCTTCCTTTAGGTAACATCATTAGAAATCACTTTATAAATTTCCATTGTTATGTGGATGATACTCAGGTGTATTTATCGATGAAGCCAGAAGAAAGTAATCAATTAACTAAACTCCATAACTGCCTTAAAGACATAAAAACTTGGATGAGCACCAATTTCCTGATGTTAAATTCAGACAAAACTGAAGTTATTGTTCTTGGCCCCAAACAACTCAGAGACTCTTTATCTGGTGACATAGTTTCTCTAGATGGCATTGCTCTGGCCTCTAGCACTACCGTAAGAAACCTTGGAGTAATATTTGATCAAGATTTGTCTTTTAATTCTCATTTAAAACAAACCTCACAGACTGCATTTTTTCATCTGCGTAATATTGCGAAAATTAGGCCTATCCTGACCCGAAAAGATGCAGAAAAATTGGTCCACGCTTTTGTTACCTCAAGGCCGGATTACTGTAACTCTCTATTATCAGGTAGCTCTAGTAAGTCCTTAAAATCTCTCCAGCTAATTCAGAATGCAGCAGCACGTGTACTAACAGGAACTAAGAAACAAGATCATATTTCTCCTGTTTTAGCTTCTCTGCACTGGCTCCCTGTAAAATCCAGAATTGAATTTAAAATCCTACTGTTAACTCATAAAGCTCTAAATGGTCAAGCTCCATCATATCTTAGAGAGCTCATAGTGCCATATTATCCCACCAGAACACTGCACTCTGAGAACGCAGGGTTACTCGTGGTCCCTAAAGTCTCCAAAAGTAGATCAGGAGCCAGAGCCTTCAGCTATCAGGCTCCTCTCCTGTGGAATCATCTTCCTGTTACGGTCCGGGAGGCAGACACCGTCTCCACATTTAAGACTAGACTTAAGACTTTCCTCTTTTGATAAAGCTTATAGTTAGGGCTGGCTCAGGCTTGCCCTGTACCAGCCCCTAGTTAGGCTGACTTAGGCCTAGTCTGCTGGAGGACCCCCTATAATACACCGGGCACCTTCTCTCTCTCTCTCTCTCTCTCTCTCTCTCTCTCTCTCTCTCTATCTCTATCTCTCTCTCTCTCGTATTCTATTACTGCATCTTGCTAACTCGGCCATTCTGGATGTCACTAACTCGGCTTCTTCTCCGGAGCCTTTGTGCTCCACTGTCTCTCAGATTAACTCATATCACAGCGGTGCCTGGACAGCGTGACGTGTGTGGTTGTGCTGCTGCCGTGGTCCTGCCAGATGCCTCCTGCTGCTGCTGCCATCATTAGTCATACTTCTACTGTTATTATACACATATGACTATTGTCACACATGTATACTGTCAGATATTAATACATACTTTCAACATATTGTACCACAGTAGCCAGAACTATAACTCTAATATTATTACTTTCAATAATGTTGTTGTAAGGTATGGTCATTACCATCTGTCTTGCATCTCTCTCTCTGTCTCTCTCTCTCTCTCTCTCTCTCATTGTGTCATACGGATTACTGTTAATTTATTATGCTGATCTGTTCTGTATGACATCTATTGCACGTCTGTCCGTCCTGGAAGAGGGATCCCTCCTCAGTTGCTCTTCCTGAGGTTTCTACCGTTTTTTTCCCCGTTAAAGGGTTTTTTGGGGAGTTTTTCCTGATCAGCTGTGAGGGTCATAAGGACAGAGGGATGTCGTATGCTGTAAAGCCCTGTGAGGCAAATTGTGATTTGTGATATTGGGCTTTATAAATAAGATTGAATTGAACTGAATTGCAGTGCAACATATTCAAAAAACTCAAACTTCCCATATGACAGCTGTTTGCACTGGTAAACATCCTTAAATAAAGTGGCTACTCCACCTCCTTTCCTAAGTTCTCTAACTGAGCTGATAAAATGGAAGTTTGGGGGGGCTGATTCAATAAGTACTGCTGCATTGTTTTTTTCATTTAACCAAGTTTCAGTTAAAATCAAGGTTTCTCTTGATAATAAAATCATTAATTAATAGTGACTTGCCAGCCAGAGATCTGATATTTAATAAATCTAAGTTTAGTGTACTAACATTGTCTGTGGCTGACGCATAACTGGAGTCAGATTAGATAGAGTAGCTGTGCGCTTTGAGTACACATTGTTTTTCCTGATGCTAGTCAAAACAGGATTGACAGACCTTGGAGATGACTGGCTGATGCTTTTCAATTTCAAAACACACACACACACACACACACATTTTAGCCTCTGAATGAACTGACTGGATGAATGCAATGATGAAAAGCTGCACTCAGTATAACTGAGACAGATGGAGAAATAAGAGGTGAAGAAGATGAAGATGAAGATGAAGGAAACAGACCGACAGAACTTCATTAAGCAAACTGAGGACTTTTTTCTTCATCTTCCTCCTCTACTCCTACTTCTTCTTCTCCGTCTCGATGAGCCGCAGGTGTTTCTGACTCCACCCTCTTCCTATTTCCTGTGGGTCAGGTGACCTCAGAGTTTAATGATTTTTGGTTTTAATTATTTTGTGAATTAAGAAAGAACTATTCAAATAAAACATCAGATGGAGTTGTGTCTGGTTTTAACGAGGTTTCACAGATTAATTTGTATTTGTATTAAATGTTTCAGAGATAAAATAAAAGTTTGGGTTTTCAGTGACATGACAGACGAGTTCTGTAAATATAAATATATTATTTATAAAGACATTGAATTTAAACTTTAAACTTTTTCACTTCAGAGAAACTGATCACAAATGTTCCTCTGAAAAATAAAAGTATTAACTTCGAGATATAAATGTTTTATAAAATTAAAGTTTTTACAGATGAAATATTTATTGATTTAAAATTAGTGAATGAATAAACCTGCTGCTCACTATCATTCCCCCCAGGAATTAGACGACACCATTGGGTTTCAGATACTGATGGATTTATTCTCACTTCTCCACCCTTCATCACCGTCATCAAATCCACCGTCAAACTGTTCAAATATATGACAATTTACAGAATGACAACATATTAATATTACTTACACGCTGTAGAAACACGACAGCAAAAATGCACAATGAACACACAGTAAATCCCAAAATGAAACATACTTCGCTGGCTGCACACAACCGAGAGGGAATGAGTCCACTTCAGCAAAATATAAAAATAAAAACTTCCAAAAATGGCAATAAAATTACTGCTTCTTCTTTTGTCCGATGATGAAATGTTACCTTAAAATCTTAACTTTCTCCGCTCTCAACTCCTTCTTGGAGGAGAACAACCGCAGCATCTCTGTACCTGCTCTGCACCACATGTAAGTATCATGTGCAACACCCAAAAGCGTCCCTGCGCAACACAATACACAACCAGTACCTCTGCAGCCCTGATACAAACCAAAATCAAAATTCAGGAAAATAAATCATTTAAATAATATATGTAAACAAAACATATCAAATAATGACATAAATAATATTTATGGAAGTTAAAGCTCACACTGATCAGAAATCATCAGACTGAGATCAGAAATAAACTGATTCATCGACTGACAGAAAATAATCCAATATTCTGTCAAAGAAAAAGTTGTTTTTTTTATGCTTTGACATTTAAGAAATGAAAGATTAATCAGTTATTGAATAAAATAATAAAGTTAATCAACACTGAAAATATTTGTACTTTAAACATTCTGCAGAATAAATGTTTTTAATACAGTGATCTATTATCATCATTTATTCTACTGATTATTTTCTCTGTTAATTATTGATTTAATAAAATGTCAGAAACACTGAAACAATGTGATGTCACTAATATTCATATTAATATCATTAATTTATGTAAATTTACTGTGAAGCAAAGATAATATTTTACCAGATTGTTTTTATTGTTTGAATAATTCAAATCAAATAAATCCATATTTTTTTCATTATTATTATTGCTCGATTAATCAACTGATAGATTTGGTCGATCGTCAAAGTGTTTTTACTGCTGATTTGCCTTCTACCATGAGAGATCAGACAGACAGGGGGACAGTGAGACAGACAGACAGACAGACAGGGGGACAGACAGACAGGTCCCTCACCCTGGTCCAGCAGTCTCTCCAGGTGCTGGAAGATCCCGGTGAAGTTCGGTAAACTGTTCATCAGCTTCTTGTCGTTCATCAGTTGCATCAGATAATCCGGACTCGGTCTCGGTTTGTCCTTTCCCTCCATGTCCCCCACCATGGTCCCACGATCCGGATCACGGCACACGGAGCACGGACATTAATCCAGACTCGGTCCTGGTCCCGATCCTGGTTCCTGCTCCCTGTCTCCTCCTTTAATTCCACAAGTTGACAGAACTCAAACACGGACTCTGTGAAGTGTCCTCTGGCCCAGGGGACTGATCCGGATCACAGGAGAACCCGGTCCTGCAGCACCTCCGGCTCTCTGCTCCGGAGATCCGCGGCGCTCAGCAGCTGTCTGTCGGCCAGCAGCGGCTCCGTGCTCCGGTCTGCTCCGTCCGGTCCGCCTCACTCACACTGAGACTGAGAGACAGTCAAATCCAACACCAGGAGACACTCTGTTTCCGGTCCGGCCTTCACAATAAGAGCACGAGTTCAAACTGAAGAGCTCTGATCAGATTTTGATGTTAATGAGCACTTGCTGTTTCCCTCCACCTGACAGGTGTGACGTATCAGCAGCGTCATCACTGCACAGGTGTGTTTGATCACAGTGAAAGGTCTCTGTAGGACAGGTGAGCTCTGTGAGGACGGCTCGTACTGGTCCCAGTCCCTCTGGACCTGAACCAGTCCCCCTGGACCTGAACCAGTCCCTCTGTACCTGATCCAGTCCCCCTGGACCTGAACCAGTCCCTCTGTACCTGGACCAGGACTGAACAGGACTGGTTCAGGTGGATCAGGATCCTCCTGACCTGCTGACACAGGTGAGACTCCTCCCACTCTGACCCCGCCCCCTCTCTGACAGCAGGTTATTAATGAAGATTAAATCAGACTCAGACAAACTGAACAGGATGTGTGGAGGCTGGACTTCCTGTTGTGTCAGAGACACGGCATTGTTTAGTCTGGTGGGTTTGATTCATGTCAGAGAGGCATCGGTGGCACCATGGGAAACACATGTTTACACATGATGAAGAAAAAGCAGCATAAACAACAGAAACTGAACAAGTAAACAGAAACTATAAACTCACTGCTGATTGGCTGACAGCTCAGACACACCCACCAACAGACGCTCCTCAAAACCTGTCTCGCATCATTGAAGGTGTTTAAGGTAAGATTAATCTGTTTCCTGGTTCTTCATGTTGTGTGTTATAACATCAGGTAGACGCCATGTTGTGTGTTATAACGTCAGATGGACTCCATGTTGTGTGTTATAACGTCAGATGGACGCCATGTTGTGTGTTATAACCTCAGATGGACTCCATGTTGTGTGTTATAACGTCAGATGGACTCCATGTTGTGTGTTATAACGTCAGATGGACGCCATGTTGTGTGTTATAACGTCAGATGGACTCCATGTTGTGTGTTATAACGTCAGATGGACGCCATGTTGTGTGTTATAACGTCAGATGGACTCCATGTTGTGTGTTATAACGTCAGATGGACGCCATGTTGTGTGTTATAACATCAGATGGACGCCATGTGACGTGTGTTATAACGTCAGATGGACTCCATGTTGTGTGTTATAACGTCAGATGGACGCCATGTTGTGTGTTATAACCTCAGGTGGACGCCATGTTGTGTGTTATAACGTCAGATGGACGCCATGTTGTGTGTTATAACGTCAGATGGACGCCATGTTGTGTGTTATAACCTCAGATGGAAGCCATGTTGTGTGTTATAACGTCAGATGGACGCCATGTTGTGTGTTATAACCTCAGATGGAAGCCATGTTGTGTGTTATAACGTCAGATGGACGCCATGTTGTGTGTTATAACGTGTGTCTGTGGTTCCTCTGATCTGTCTCATGTTGAAGTCTCGTCCTGCTGTGACAACTGAATCTATGAGATGACGTCAGAGCTGCTGATGGTGTCTCATACGTCCAGGGGGGATAAAACACTTCTTCTGGTGTTTGTCACTCTGAAGAATGTGGGAGAGGGAGACACACACCCATACACACACACACACACACACACACACACTGTGACGAAGACTCGTCACACTGAGTATGGGCAGCACATGGTAAAGATGGCACTCAGGAAATGCTCACACATCGTTAGCCACACACATTATTAACCCCTGTCAATGTGGTGAGTGCGCGCACCACAATAAAGCCCCAGCTGCATTTCTATATACACTGCAATACAATACAATGCTGAGGAAATCAGAATCATGTTATTCTACGTCTCATTTAATATTCATTCAAAGAAAATGTAACAAGACATTAAAGGACGGGTCATCAGGGAGCCACGCCCCCCCCTCACAATGTGTTCAGGAAAATTCGTGTCTTTCCTAATAACAAGCCATGGATGACCAGAGAGGTCAGACTCCTGCTGAAGGCTTGCAACGTGGCCTACAGGTCTGGGGACACGCAACAGTACAGCGCTGCCAGGGCAGAACTGAGTAGGGGTATCAGAACTGCCAAGGCAGCCAACAGGAGAAAAATTGAGAGCTTGGCAAGGCATACGCCATATCATAAATCAGAACACAGACACAAACACAACCACCGGTCACAGTGCCGCACTGGCAGAGCAGCTCAACCGGTTCTTCGGCTGTCAAGACAGGGATGGAGCAGGGACTGTTATCACCTCAGCAACAGCTTCAGGTAACCAGACACTCTCTTTGCAGACCACTGAGGTAGCACGCACACTTCGTAACATCAACGTGCACAAAGCAGCTGGCCCAGATGGGATCGCAGGATGGGTTCTCAGAGACTGCTATAGAGCTTGCTGGAGTGTTCACAGACATCTTCAACAAATTGCTGGTACAGTGCTCTGTTCCCACCTGTCTGAAAACATCTGAAATAGTGCCAGTACCAAAGCAGAGTGTAATAACTGGGCTCAATGATTACAGGCCAGTGGCACTAACACCAATTATTATGATGTGTTTGGAGAGACTAGTACTGAAGAACATTAAGGCTGCTCTCCCTCCTACTCTGGACCCCCACCAATATGCATACACAGCAAATAGATCAACAGATGTACTGACCCACCTTGAACAGCATGGAACATATGCACGGCTGTTATTTGTGGATTAGATTCAGATTCAGATTTTCTTTATTGTCATTGCAACAAGTGCAACGAAAGGTAAGGTGCAGGCCATTCAGTGCAAAAAAAACAAAGCAAATATATAAAAACTGTGAAAATAAAAACACAAAAAGACAAGATAAAATTACAATAAATAGGCACAGTCTAAAAAGCACAGATTGAAAAGGGTATGTACATAAGGTGCAGAGAGGCTATAGTGTGTATATATACAGTGGATATAGCAGGATGAATATTGCACAGAGGTAGTGTCAGTTGTATCAGTATATTGCACATATTACAGACGAGTTATTTAGGGCTCTTACAGCGGTTGGAAAAAAGCTGTTTTTCAGTCTGCTTGTCCTGGTTTTGATGGCCCTGTACCGTCTGCCCGATGGCAGAAGCTCAAACAGGAAGTGGCCCGGGTGGTAGGAGTCCTTCAGGATGGTGTTGGCTCTCCTGAGGCAGTAAGAGCCATGAAGGTCCTCCAGTGTGGACAGAGGGCACCCAATGACCTTCTCAGCTATTTTGGTGACCCTCTGGAGTTCTTTCATGTTTGCCACTGAGCAGCTGGCAAACCACGTACAGAGGCAGTATGTGAGGATGCTCTCCATGGTGGAACGGTAGAAAGACACAAGCAGTCTCTGGCTGATGTTGTTCTCCCTGAGGATTCTCAGGAAGTAGAGTCTTTTTTGTGCTTTCTTTACCAGCTGTGTAGTGTTCTTATTCCAGGTCAGCTTCTCCTCGATGTGGACTCCCAGAAAGCAGAAGTCACTGACCCTTTCTACACAGGTCCCACCGATGAGAATGGGCTGAATGTCCGTTTTGTTATTTCTGAAATCAATGATGAGCTCCTTTGTTTTGGATGTGTTCAGGAGCAGGTTATTGTCTCTACACCACACAGTCAGCTGTTGCACCTCATCCTGGTAAGCGGACTCATCACCTCCTGTGATGCAGCCTACCACCGTCCGCATACTTAATGAAGGTGTTGCTGGTGTGGATGGGGGTGCAGTCTGAAGTGTAGAGGGTGAAAAGCAGGGGGCTCAGCACACAGCCTTGAGGGGAACCAGTGCTGAGTGTGAGGGGTGCGGAGGTGTGGGGGCCAATCCTGACCTGCTGTGGGCGCTCTGTCAAAAAGTCCTTAATCCAGAGGCATGTGGAATGAGGTAGACCGAGATTCAGCAGTTTCCCCACTAGACAGTGCGGAAGGATTGAGTTGAATGCCAAACTAAAATCCACAAGTTCACAATTACAGTTCTGCATTTAACACTATTCTTCCTTGCAGACTGTTTCACAAGATGACCAGCTTGGGCCTCCCTTATAACATCTGCCTGTGATTATGGGACTTTCTAACCAACCGGCCATAAACAGTCAGGAATGGGAATGTGGACATGGAGGTGCTCATGAATGCCTACAGCGAATATGAGCATATATTTCATAAACAAAGTAATGGCACTAAAGCTGCCAAGGAGAGAGAGGCAGCATGGGAAATTTAGCAAGCAATATCAGCTTTGATGGGATGTTGGTGGCTCAGTGGATAGAGTAGGCGTGCCATATGGCTTTTGCCGCAGCGGCCCAGGTTCGACTCCGGCCTGTGGCACCTTGCTGCATGTCACTCCCTCTGTCTCTCTCCCCTTTCACGCTTAGCTGTCCTGTCAGTTTAAGGCAAAATGCCCCCCCAATTTTTTTAAAAAAGAATCCTTGCTAATTTCAGCAGCTGTTTTAAGCACATATAGATGGTTGATGATTTGTTTGAAATTTGAATCCTTTAAAAACCATCATATCCAATAAGTCCCTGCTCTCTCTCTCTCTCTGTCTCCCCATTTCACACACTGTCCTATCCATTAAAGGCAAAAGCCCACAAAAATAATCTCAACAAAAAAACAGGTAAGGCATATTTGACTTGGCCATGACTGTACCTTCCTTTAGTTTGATTCATATTTGATTTATTAAACAAAGTAGCTTCAATAACCTGTCATTCAGTGGCTATGTCATTATGTACTGTAGGCCACCAATATCATATAAAAAGCTACCAGTGGCAAAAAACATTTGCTCTGATGAGAAACTAATGAAAAACGGTATGGTTCAAACAGATATTCATTGGGGAAAGACAGCACATCTAGACAGGGTCTGAAGATCCTCTCCCAGCGTAAAGCATTGTGATTTAATTCTGCCTTGATATCGATCAGATTTCCTACATATGAACAACCCATGTGTGTCTGCCAGCTTGCTTCAGGCTCAGCAGTAGGGAGGAGACAGGGTGAACTCAGGGTTTCTTATAGAAAACCTGCCAGCAAGCAGGTTAGGTTCACAGAGTCAGTTGCCATCTTTCTGGAATACCCCCCAGGATTAGTGAAAACTCTGAATTTGTTCAGCCTGAGATGAAACCAGTTCAGCGTAACCCTGAGTCAGTTACTATGGCAACATACTCTGTGAAGCTAACCTGCTGAGTCACAGGTTTGCTTCATGTCAGCCTGAGGCTGAGCGTGTAGCAGGAAGTAGAAACATGGCGTGTCCTTTAGTGAATGAAGTGATGGAGGTTGAGGCCCAGTGTATTCAGAGGCTGTTGTGTAAGGAGAAGGTGATTAGAGCCTGTTTGGATGTCTCCCTGGAGGAGTGTCTATATGAAAGATACTGTTTGACCTCACACTCTATCATTTATCTAACAATCTGTTCCACCCACATATATCACATATTACACATCCTGGATTTACATTATCATCACAGCACATTTTATGCATTGTCCTTTGATTCTTGTCTTTATAACATCAGAGACACTGAACACATCAGAGAGACAGCGGTTTGTCGGCCCGTAAGAAAAGTGTCTCTGGCTCTGAGAAGACTTTGGACCCTTGTTGTGGTTTTCCCTGGACATAAATCACAATCCTTTATTAAAGTAATTACCACGGAGCACCGGTGGCTCAGTGGATGGAGCGGATGCCCCGTGATCAGACGCAGCGGCCACAGGTTCAAACCCAGCCTGCAGCCTCTCGCTGCGCGTCTTTCCCTCTCTCCCTCAACATTACACTGTTTTGCCATTAAAGGAAACAAAAGCCCCGAAAAAAAAATCTTAAAAAAGAGGAATTCCACAGAACTGCAGGTTTGTCAGTGTTAATGAGAAATGAATCTACGTGGACACATGATGCAGTGATTCATGAATACTTTTCATATATTCAAAGACTCCGCAGTGTAACTGGCTCATTGATGGGACTCAACATCCCATAATAGCTCCATGTGAGAATAAAGGAGATTACATGAAGTCATTTCACAGCAGTTAAATGAACCTCAGCCTAATATTGACAGAATGAAGTCAGTAGAAACAAAACTTTTACCAGTCTGTTTAATATCTGTGTGTTTGATGTTGAGTTTGTGCCCAGTGTGTTTGGGCTCCATCACATGACAGCTGAATAAGATGATACAGCAAATTATATTAACATATATGAACTCTGTGTAATGTTGCTGTATTTTCTGTATATTAGACACATTAACACATCACATCACCTCACATTACCTACTAACACACTCTGCAGTCTGTTCCCATCACACCTCACGCTGTTTAGCTGCAGCTGACGTGTTAGATTTTGTTTTGTTTTCATTTCGCGGTCATTAAAATCTCAGACTCAGCTGGGATGAAACAAGCAGCTTTCTGCTTTCTGCCACTGAAAATCATGTTATCTGCA
Organism: Epinephelus malabaricus; assembly: GCA_037127435.1. Taxonomy (NCBI): domain Eukaryota; kingdom Metazoa; phylum Chordata; class Actinopteri; order Perciformes; family Serranidae; genus Epinephelus; species Epinephelus malabaricus. The sequence continues at coordinate 174,936 of JANUFT010000016.1, forward strand.
CTCTACTGATGATGTCTGTTGGTGCTCACTGTGAACGTGCCTCTCTCAGGCTGAACATACTCAGAGTTGATTGAACTAATGCTGATCAGCTGTTCTGTTTCTCAACTCAGGCTCAGTCAGCCCAGAGATTGGGATTAGGCTCAGAGTTTGTTGAGCCTGCTTCCTGAAATAGGGCCCAGTTAACATAAACATCATCAGTAAACATAAACAGCGTCACAGGTCTGATTCCTGTCTCAGCCTGCTGCTGGTCTGGACCTGGATCAGTTAAAGGAACAAAGAGTCTCAGAGCTTATGGATGAACGAAGATTGTTTGTGTCTGACATCAGCTGACTGTGTGTTGGTCCTTTGTTCTCTGTCACACAAAGGACCAACACAAACAAACAAACATCTGTCTGTCTGCAGTGAGCGCTCCGACTTAGAGTTATATAATAAATATACAGATCTCCATGACTGTTCTCCTCTTCTTAGAGTTAGATATTATATATATATATATACATATATATATATATGTATATATATATATATATATACATGTCTGTTCTCTGTTTAAATGTTCCAGGTTTTATGAGGTGTTCTTTTCTTGCTCCTGTCTCAACTGTAATGGAACATGTTATATCAAAATAAAAATACATTTATATATATAATTTATATTAGTTACAAGTAAACAAATTTTATGAGTTTGAACATTGAATATATTTGGACTGGGTTCATTTGAACATTAAATATATTTGGACTGGGTTCATTTGAACATTGAATATATTTAGACTGAGTTCATTTTTAGCATTGAATATATTTGGACTGGGTTCATTTGAACATTGAATATATTTGGACTGGGATCATTTGAACATTGAATATATTTGGACTGCATTCATTTGAACATTGAATGTATTTGTACTGGGTTCATTTGAACATTGAATATATTTGTACTGGGTTAATTTCAACATTGAATATATGTTTTCATCTTCATTATTGAAAGTAATAATATTATAATTATAGTTCTGGCTACTATGATATTTAATTTTAATTTAATTAATTAATTAATATCTGATAGTATACATATGTGACAATAATCATATGTGTATAATAAAAGTAGAAGTATGACTAATGATAACAGCAGCAGCTGTCTATCATGCAGATAGAACATGATTATGCACGTGTACAAGTTTAGGACATAGAAAAGCAACCAACAAAAGGGAAACAAATGTATAATTTCACTTCCAACAGACATTTCAGTTTTGTCACACAGAAACATTTGGTAAGAGAGGGGAAGGCATGATCCCCCAGGGTGACAGGAAGGGACAGGATGTGGTGGAGAAAAGAAGCATTGTCTTAAGATCATAGCAGGGCTGTTAATCAAGGTGCGTTGCATCAGGGCAGAGGAGGGGACCCTTTTATGTGTTAATGACTTAAAAAGCATTTGAAGTACCTCAAATGAACCCTTTATTTCCCCTTTTTGGGGCCTGGATGTCTGAAGGACGCATCCCTCCTGACCAGAGTAAGCTCAGGGGCAGGGTAATAAACATTTGACCCTCGCTTGAAGGCTGTATGCTCCTACATTTGCAAGCCCTCACCTGGGCAAGTTTCAGGCCACGGGGAGGAAAGCAGTCTACCAAATCTGAGGGAAGATTTCAAACTTGCAGTCTCTGGCAGGGACGGAGGAGTCGATGTGGACTGACTTTTTTGGCCCAGACATTTCTCCAAAAGGCAGCTGGTGGTCCCTGTAAAAGCTGCCCATTTTTAGGTTTATTTTATTTGATATGGACATCACAAATACATTGAGACTGTCCCAGTGGACAGACCAGATGCCTTTGCTTAGGTGTATGTAGCACACGTGCTAATTTTCAACACCAGTCCATAGGCGGCTTTCTAAAAACACAAAGCATATAATTAACAAATGGGATAAAACAAACAGATGTTATGATTGCAAACAGTAATATTCAAAGATCACAGAGCATATGATCAGCAGTAGGAGATAAAACAAACAAAATTCATGATCGCAACCGTGGTATTAGTAACAATATTAAACTAAGTCCATATTTATACATGTGAACATTGTTGTTTTGCTTTTAACCATGCTTTTAGTCCTCTGTTAAAAGCATTTGTATCAGTCTCCAGTTTCAGGTGAGTGGGTAGAGTGTTCCATAGGTTAACGCCTTTTACTGAGAAGGCAGATTGTCCAAATGATGTTGTACACCTGGGAACAATGCAGTCACCATTGTAGGAGGCTCGTGTGTTCATTTGACTTGAGCTCAAACGTCTTTTTATCAGTGCAGAAAATAAGGGTGATACATAGTTATAAAGACTTGAAATTGAGAATTGAAAGGCGGACAGCAGACCTCCAGTGGAGGATTGTGCACGGGGTTATAGCTACAAACAGATACAGAGCGCACCTTGATCCGGAGCTAGGGGAGGGGTGTATTTTCTGTTTGGAGACTAAGACCTTATGCTCTGTGGGGGAGGGTGGGTAGCTAAATATTAACTTCTGAATCACCCTTGGTGTTGATGTTGTTGGTTTTTGTTTGTTGTTGCCATTTTTTTTTTGGATCAATTATTTATTGTTAAGTTGAAACAAATAAGACTTATAGAGCAAACAATCACATGTGAACGACGGCTCAGGGAAACAGAAATACATCAGAAAGAACACAAAAAATAAAATTCATTAAAAAAGAAAGAATTTAGACAAAATAATGATGTTAACGAGTTGACATAGAAACAAAATAGAAACAGAAGCATGGGACACTAACAAAAAGGCAGGAAAGAAAAAATGTATTTTACAGCAATGCCGAAGACAACCAAACTGATTACAGTAGAGCTGCAACAATTAATCGACTGATTGATTTATAACTGACTACTAAATCAATTGGCAACCAATCTAATAAATGATTAATCGGTTTGAGGAATTGATAGGGGGGTAAAAAAAAAAGAACGTTTTTTATCCTTCTCCTCAACAACAGCAAACTGAAAATCCTTGGGTTATAGGTGAAACAAGACATCCAAGGATGTCGTTTTAGACTATTGGAAACACTGAACAACATTTTTCACCATTTTCCAACATCCTGTAGATCAGTCAAGAAAGCGATAGACAGATCAAATGACAATGAGATCAACTGTTAACTGCAGCCCTAGATTACAGACCATCTCACATATAAACAAAACACATACACATGCATGGCAAATAGTGTTGGACAAATAAAATTACATAACAAGAAATTAGAAATTAGAAAGAGGTGAGGCTATAGGGTTAATGAAGCCCCTGGATGATATGAAGAGCCTGGAAGAGAGAAGTCCTCCTTCAAGTCCTGAAAGCAGCGCAGACCATGATAATCAAAAATATCACCTAATACATTAATGCCTCGTGTGGACCACTGAGGGAAAATAAGAAGTGCATACCCAGAGAGAAGTGCGTTACTATGCCATATGGGTGATAATTCATGATATTTATGGTCAATAGATAAATGTGTTTCTATACAGCACCAAATGGACTTACCTGTCCTGTCCATTAAAGGCAAAATGGCCCCAAAAATATCTTTAAAAAAAAAAGAAAGAAAGAAAAGGCCCATATGAGATTCTGCATTTTTTTGTTTGATGGCGGAAAAGGGCAAATCCTGAATCCTAACCGGAAAGCACAAGGCAGTTTCTATGGTACGCCATGGTGTAACTGAAGATGTGCCCAACCAGGTGTTCAAGGCTTTTAATTGGAAAGACCAATAATAGTATTTAAAGTTAGGAAGGGAGAGACCACCAGAACTTTTGGGGTGACAAAGGGTAAAGAAGCTGATCCTGGGACGTTTCCCATTCCAGATAAAATTTCTACACATAGAATCAAGATCCCTAGAAAAATTTGCCAGGGGAGGAGCAGGGAGCATCGAGAATAAGCAATTGATTCGTGGTAGTTCATTCATTTAATGACCCAAATACGACCGTGGAGACCAGCTTCTAGGACAGACCAACTAGTAAGATCTTTTTTTACTTTAGTGAGAACTGCGTGAACGTTATCTTTGACAGTAAGTGCAAGTGTAGGCCTAATTTGATTACCCAAGTAAGTAAAGCCATGGTTATGTAAAGAGATTGGAAGGTGGGTGAACTCAGTATTTATAGTTGTCTGTTATAGTTGTTTGTTGTTGCCATGAAGCAAATGCAGTAGGTGTTGTTGTTCCTTGAAGTGGTTTAATAAAGGGACTTTTAAAACCAAAAACCTGTCTCTCATCTGTGTAACCTCCTCTCCTCCTGTCTCTCATCTGTCTCTCCTCTGTCTCTCATTCGGTGTTCCGCCTTTCATCCCAAATGAATGAGCTCTGCAGGTTTGCTTGGGCTGTAAAGATGCTAAACTGAAGCGTGTGAAGTCTCTGAGAAGACAGGTGTTCATGTTTTTGGATTCACCTGCACAGACACTGGAGGTGTTGAAGTTTCTTACATGGTTTAAGCCAGCTCCGGCCAAATGAAATGTTTTGAGTGTGGCGATGTGGGGCACAAACAGCTTGCGTGTCCACATAAACAGCGGCTTGATATGGTCGCTGGCACCGCTGTCGGGGCCAGCTCCATGGCTGCGCCGGTGCCCGGCTCCACTGCCGACTCCGGGGCGGGGCCCGCTGCCATATCTGTGGTCGGCTCTGCGACCGGGTCTGATGTGGCTCCCGAGGGGGCTGTCGGCTGGCCCGATGGCTGAGTCGGTTTGTGATTCTTTGGATGGTTCCCTGTCAGGTGAGGCTGCAGTCAGCCTGAGCAGCGCTGACAAACCACAGCCTGAGGAGACTGTGGAGGAGGCCCCTCCAACAGTTTCTGCAGGTGGAGGTGAGGCTGGGGGGGGGCTGTGACAGTGAACAGATTATGGAGGCTGTTTTCAGCAGCCAGGCATCAGGTAGAGGAGAGGATGCAGAATGGGACTCAGACTCAGATACTGTGTCAGTCAGTGAGGTGTCCAACAGGAACACAGATCTATATTCCTTAGAGGAAATAAACACTTTTCTAGACCAAACTTTTCACAGATCTGTAAAAGTTAATGATTATTTTAGTGACACCGAAAAGTTCATCAGATCAGTGGGAGTGCTGAAGAGATCTGTTGGTGTGGACTTATTGGATGAAAGGAAGCGTTTTCGCCTCAAGAAACATCACAACACTGGTAAAAGGTTAAACAGTTAAAAAGATAAAAGTTAGGTAAGATGATCATTGTGTTATTTTTCATACACTGTTCTTTACTGCTTTCCTCTTTTCTGTCTCTCTTCTTTAACCCTCATATGCAGAGCAGCACTATAGGGTCTATTAACATTATGGTGGGAGAGATAAACATAAAAGAGCCCTAGTCAGTGAGATTGTTTCACAAAAAAAGATAGATGTGCTGTTCTTACAGGAAACTCATAGTGACCAGGCAGATGAGGTAGACTGGGGTTTATGGTGGGAGGGTCCACACGTCCTGAGTCATGGCACAAGTGTCAGTGCAGGGGTAGCCATCCTCTTCAGAGCAACTGCCAATGCAGTCATTCTCTCTGTTAGCGAGGTGGTCAAGGGTCGGCTGCTGATTGTCAGGGCAGAGATGAACGGCTCAGTATTGTGTTTTGTTAATATTTATGCTCCCAACCAGGGCTCTGACAGAGTGGGGCTTTTTACAAAAATACAGTCTGAACTCAGGAACTACTTTCAGGACCATATCATTCTTGGCGGTGATTTCAACTGTACAGTTGACTTCCCTCAGGACAGAACCAATGAAGAGCCACACCCACAATCCTCCCAGTGTTTAAAACAAACCATCACTCACCTAGATCTGTTTGATACCTGGAGACTCAAACACCCACACACCCATCAGTACACATGGATACGGATCAGAAACAACAGGGTCAGTGCAGCCAGACTAGACAGGTTTTACATCTCACAAAATCTCAACACCAGATTAGTCAGCAGTACCATAATCCCGGTTGGTTTCACTGACCACCACCTAGTCAGTATAAACTTGACAATTTCACCAGGTGAGAGGGCCAAATCTTACTGGCATTTCAACAATAAACTCTTCCAAGACAGCACTTTTTGTCAGAGCTTTGGGAATTTCTGGAGACACTGGCAGACAAAGAAAAGCAGCTTTAACTCTTTAAAGCAATGGTGGGAGGTTGGCAAAGCTCAAACTCGTGTGTTCAGTCAGCAGTACACGTCACACTCTACTGCTGAAATCAAGGCAGCAGTACAAAACCTTGAAGCCAGCATCAGTACCATCGAGAAGGGGATCAAGAGAGACTCCGATTCCACTGCTGGCGACCTGCTGCAGCAGAAGAAGAAGGAACTGAGTGCTTTTCTGCAAGAGAGGGTGAAGGGAGCTTTGGTCCAATCACGTTTCCTCCAGTTGAAGGACATGGATGCCCTGAGCTCCTTCTTCTTCTTCTTCTGCGGATCAGAATGAAATGAGGGCTCACGCAATTGACTTTTACACCGGCCTATTTAAAGCTGAACCGTGTAGCGCTGAGAACCGCAAAGAGCTTCTGGAGAGCCTTCCTCAGCTCAGTTCGGAGGAGAGAGCTGCCCCGGACTGTGGGCTAACTCTCGAAGACTGACAATGGCTGTTAACCAGATGCCTTCTGGACGGGCACCAGGGACTGACGGTCTCTCCACTGACTTCTATAAGCAGTTCTGGAACATTATTGGCACCGACCTACACGAGGTAGTACAGGAATGTTTCAGAACTGGATCTCTTCCGGTTTCAGGCAGTCCTTCCCCTGCTGCCTAAGAAGGGGGACCTGACATTACTTAAGAACTGGAGGCCAGTGGCCCTCCTCTGTACAGACTATAAGGTGCTTTCCAGAGCCTTATCTAATAGACTAAAAGACTTTCTGGGAAAAATTGTAAGTACAGACCAATCATACCGTGTGCCAGAGAGATCAATCATGGACAATATTTTTCTCATCAGGGATGTACTTGATTTATGTAAAATTTATAATGTCAATGTTGGGATTGTGTCACTGGATCAAGAGAAGGCTTTTGACAGTGTGGATCACTCATATCTCTTTTCTGCACTTAGAGGTTTTGGGTTTGGTGATGGGTTTTTGTCTTGGGTTAGTTTACTGTCAGAAGTGGTCCTGGCTAGTTTTACGCCCTGGGCGGACCATCCCTCGGATTCAACTTTCCTTTCTGCTGCTGGTTGAAACGTGATAATAGGGGCGCCCCAGCGCTCATTCCACTAACTTGATGTGGAAATGAGTGGTAGTCTAGAAAACTGGCGAGTTTTGTTTTTGTTTTTGTTTTTTTTGGAGGGCGCTCATGCGCCCTCACATACATTGCGCCCTGGGCGGTTGCCCACATTGCCCATAGCAAAAACCGTCTCTGTTTACTGTATAGTGGTACACAGTGTATGGTGAAGGTAGGGGCGGGGCTGAGTCGGCCAATTCCTGTACAGCTGCTTTCCTTACAAACCCCTCACCTAAACAGCTTTGAGGTGGTGGGAAAAAAGGCAGTCTACGAAGTCTGCATTAAGGTTCTGAACCTGCGCTCTCTGGCAGGGCTGAAGGTGTCGAGGTGGGCTGAGTTCTTTGGCCCAAACTGGCGGTCCCTGTACAAGATCCCCTTGGAGAAGCGTACAGCTGACCTCCAGTGGAGGGTCATACATGGGGCAATAGCTACGAACAGATACAGAGCACACCTTGATCCGGAGCTAGGGGAGGGGTGTAGTTTCTGTTTGCACACAGAGACTCTTTTTCATTTGTTTGTTGAGTGTCCTCGGCTGTCACAGCTCTTTGACCTTTTAAGGAGTTGGTTGCATGGTCTGGGGGAGGCCTTTTCCTTTGCACTGTTCATTTTTGGTCCAAAATACAGTGCTAAAAACATTGATAAACTTTCTGCTGGGCTCTGCCAAGTTGGCTATCTGGCTGACTCGCAGGAACCGGACTCAGGGTGCCGGCAGTGTGGAGCCGGTGCCAGTCTTAGAAGGACTCTTGAAATCCTGGCTCAGAGTGGAATATTTTTACTGTCAATCTGTGGACAATTTACAGGACTTTAAAGACAGATGGACTGTTGGGGGTGTCCTGTGCTCTGTGACAGTGGATGGAGAGCTGGGGTATAATTTAACATTTACTGTGTCGGGCAGACTGTTTGTTCAGGAGCAGCTTTTGTCTGTTTTGTTTGTTTGTTTGTTTTTCATTTTTCTTGATTTGAACTTAATGGTTTTCAGTCATTGCTGAAATGATTTAATAAAGGGACTTGAAAAACCTCCTGTCTCTCATCTGTCTCTTATCTGTCTAACCTCATCTCCTCTTGTTCCTCCTGTCTAACCTCCTATCCTCTTGTTTCTCCTCCTGTCTCTCCTCTGTCTAACCTCCTCTCCTCCTGTCTCTCCTCTGTCTCTCATCTGTCTAACCTCCTCTCCTCCTGTCTCTCATCTGTCTAACCTCCTCTCCTCCTGTCTCTCCTCTAACCTCCTCTCCTCCTGTCTCTCCTCCTGTCTCTCATCTGTCTAACCTCCTCTCCTCCTGTCTCTCCTCTGTCTCTCCTCCTGTCTCTCCTCTAACCTCCTCTCCTCCTGTCTCTCCTCTAACCTCCTCTCCTCCTGTCTCTCCTCCTGTCTCTCATCTGTCTAACCTCCTCTCCTCCTGTCTCTCCTCTGTCTCTCCTCTAACCTCCTCTCCTCCTGTCTCTCCTCCTGTCTCTCCTCTAACCTCCTCTCCTCCTGTCTCTCCTCCTGTCTCTCATCTGTCTAACCTCCTCTCCTCCTGTCTCTCCTCTGTCTCTCCTCCTGTCTCTCCTCTAACCTCCTCTCCTCCTGTCTCTCCTCCTGTCTCTCATCTGTCTAACCTCCTCTCCTCCTGTCTCTCCTCTTGTCTCTCATCTGTCTCTCCTCCTCTCCTCCTGTCTCTCCTTTGTCTAACCTCCTCTCCTCCTGTCTCTCCTCTGTCTCTCCTCTGTCTAACCTCCTCTCCTTTTGTCTCTCCTCTGTCTCTCCTCCTGTCTCTCATCTGTCTAACTTCCTCTCCTCTTGTTTCTCCGGTCTCTCCTCTGTCTAACTTCCTCTCCTCTTGTTTCTCTTGTCTCTCCACTGTCTAACCTCCTCTCCTCCTGTCTCTCCTCTGTCTCTCCTCTGTCTAACCTCCTCTCCTTTTGTCTCTCCTCTGTCTCTCCTCCTGTCTCTCATCTGTCTAACTTCCTCTCCTCTTGTTTCTCCGGTCTCTCCTCTGTCTAACTTCCTCTCCTCTTGTTTCTCTTGTCTCTCCACTGTCTAACCTCCTCTCCTCCTGTCTCTCCTCTTGTCTCTCATCTGTCTCTCCTCCTCTCCTCCTGTCTCTCCTTTGTCTAACCTCCTCTCCTCCTGTCTCTCCTCTTGTCTCTCATCTGTCTCTCCTCCTCTCCTTCTGTCTCTCCTCTGTCTCTCCTCCTGTCTCTCATCTGTCTAACCTCCTCTCCTCCTGTCTCTCCTCTGTCTAACCTCCTATCCTCCTGTCTCTCCTCTGTCTCTCCTCCTGTCTCTCATCTGTCTAACTTCCTCTCCTCTTGTTTCTCCTGTCTCTCCTCTGTCTAACCTCCTCTCCTCCTGTCTCTCCACTGTCTAACCTCCTCTCCTCCTGTCTCTCCACTGTCTAACCTCCTCTCCTCCTGTCTCTCCTTTGTCTCTCCTCCTGTCTCTCATCTGTCTAACCTGCTCTCCTCCTGTCTCTCCTCTTGTCTCTCATCTGTCTAACCTCCTCTCCTCCTGTCTCTCCTCCTGTGTCTCATCTGTCTAACCTCCTCTCCTCCTGCCTCTCCTCCTGTCTCTCATCTGTCTAACCTCCTCTCCTCCTGCCTCTCCTCTTGTCTCTCATCTGTCTAACCTCCCCTCCTCCTGTCTCTCCTCTTGTCTCTCATCTGTCTAACCTCCTCTCCTCCTGTCTCTCCTCTTGTCTCTCATCTGTCTAACCTCCTCTGCTCGTTTCTCCTGTCTCTCCTCCTGTCTCTCATCAGTCTAACCTCCTCACCTCCTGTCTCTCCTCCTTGTCTCCTGTATTAAATCTTTCTCCCACAGTAGAGTCCAGACCTCCTCTCTGAATGAAAGGAGAGCTTTGACCCCCCCCCCCCCCCCCCCCCCCCCCCCCCCCCCCCCCCCCCCTCGCTCCTCCTCCTCCCTCCTCCTGGTGTCTTTGTCTCTGTCCTTGGCAGTCTGCAAGCGTCTTTCAGGAGGACAGAATGGCAGATTGTCTCATGAAGGAGGACGCCTTGTTTCAGGAAGTCCAGTCTGGGAGGAGGAACAGAGGAGGAGGTGAAGCAGAATGTCCAGGCCAGAGGGGGCGGGGGGGGGTCTTTGTGTCAGCTGTTTTCCGCCCAGCGACAAGTGATTCATATTCAAATACACATTCTCAATGGACACACACACACACACACACACACACACACACAGACACACACACACACACAGTATAACACACACACACACACACACACACACACTAAAACACACAATACAACACACACATCCTTCATGGACACACACACACACACACACACACAATACAACACACACATCCTTCATGGACACACACACACACACACTAAAACACACAATACAACACACACATCCTTCATGGACACACACACACACACACAGTATAACACACACACACACACACACACTAAAACACACAATACAACACACACATCCTTCATGGACACACACACACACACACACTCAGAAACACACACGATAACACACACATTTAGACACACATCCTGAATAGACACACACACTTAATTTACAAAAAGGTAGAAGATGAAAGAGTGATGTAATTCCTGAAGGATGTGTGAAGAGGAGAGGAGGAGATAGAGAAGGAGAGGAGGAGACAGAGAAGGAGAGGAGGAGATAGAGAAGGAGAGGAAGAGATAGAGAAGGAGAGGAGGAGACAGAGACAGAGAAGGAGAGAAGGAAACAGAGAAGGAGAGGAGGAGATTGAGAAGGAGAGGAGGAGACAGAGACAGAGAAGGAGAGGAGGAGACAGACAAGGAGAGGAGGAGACAGAGAAGGAGAGGAGGAGATAGAGAAGGAGAGGAGGAGACAGCGAAGGAGAGGAGGAAACAGAGAAGGAGAGGAGGAGACAGAGAAGGAGAGGAGGAGATAGAGAAGGAGAGGAGGAGACAGACAAGGAGAGGAGGAGATAGAGAAGGAGAGGAGGAGACAGACAAGGAGAGGAGTAGATAGAGAAGGAGAGGAGGAGACAGCGAAGGAGAGGAGGAGACAGACAAGGAGAGGAGGAGAAAGAGAAGGAGAGGAGGAGACAGAGAAGGAGAGGAGGAGACAGCGAAGGAGAGGAGGAAACAGAGAAGGAGAGGAAGAGATAGAGAAGGAGAGGAGGAGATAGAAAGGGAGAGGAGGAGACAACCAAGGAGATTAGGAGATAGAGAAAGAGAGGAGGAGACAGAGAAGGAGAGGAGGAGACAGACAAGGAGAGGAGGAGACAGCGTAGGAGAGGAGGAGACAGAGGAGAGGAGGAGATAGAAAGGGAGAGGAGGAGACAGCCAAGGAGAGGAGGAAACAGAGAAGGAGAGGAGGAGACAGATAAGGAGAGGAGGAGACAACGTAGGAGAGGAGGAGACAGAGAAGGAGAGGAGGAGATAGAAAGGGAGAGGAGGAGACAACCAAGGAGATTAGGAGATAGAGAAGGAGAGGAGGAGACAGAGAAGGGGAGAAGGAGATAGAGAAGGAGAGGAGACAGAGAAGGAGAGGAGGAGATAGCCAAGGAGAGGAGGAGACAGCGTAGGAGAGGAGGAGACAGAGAAGGAGAGGAGGAGACAGCGTAGGAGAAGAGGAGACAGAGAAGGAGAGGAGGAGACAGATAAGGAGAGGAGGAGACAGCGTAGGAGAGGAGGAGACAGAGAAGGAGAGGAGGAGATAGAAAGGGAGAGGAGGAGACAGCCAAGGAGAGGAGGAAACAGAGAAGGAGAGGAGGAGATAGAGAAGGAGAGGAGGGAGATAGAGAAGGAGAGGAGACAGAGAAGGAGAGGAGGAGACAGACAAGGAGAGGAGGAGAAAGCGTAGGAGAGGAGGAGACAGAGAAGGAGAGGAGGAGATAGAAAGGGAGAGGAGGAGACAGCCAAGGAGAGGAGGAAACAGAGAAGGAGAGGAGGAGATAGAGAAGGAGAGGAGGAGACAGAGAAGGAGAGGAGGAGATAGAGAAGGAGAGAAGGAGACAGAGAAAGAGACACATGTCTTTATTGGCAAATGTTCAACATGACTTCAGCTGTTTAAAAAATCAAACTCAGTAAAACTCAGTCATGAACAGAGACAAGAGACAGACCTCAAATTACTGCTACAGAGGAAACAGACACGTCTCGTTGTGGTTGTTTTTCTTGTGGTTGTTTTACGTCTCTGTGGTTGTGTAGAGTCTCTCTGTGGTTGTGTTGTGTCTCTTTGAGGTCATGTTGCATCTCTTTGAGGTTGTTTTGTCTCTCTTTAAGGTTGTGTTGCATCTCTCTGAGGTTGTTTTGTGTCTCTGTGGTCGTGTTGCATCTCTTTGCGGTCGTTTTGTCTCTGTGGTTGTTTTGTCTCTCTTTAAGGTTGTCTTGCATCTCTTTGAGGTTGTTTTGTCTCTCTGTGGTCATTTTGTCTCTCTTTAAGGTCGTATTGCATCTCTTTGAGGTTGTTTTGTCTCTGTGGTCGTTTTGTCTCTGTGGTCGTTTTGTTTCTCTTTAAGGTCGTGTTGCATCTCTTTGCGGTCGTTTTGTCTCTGTGGTTGTTTTGTCTCTCTTTAAGGTTGTGTTGCATCTCTCTGAGGTTGTTTTGTGTCTCTGTGGTCGTGTTGCATCTCTTTGAGGTTGTTTTGTGTCTCTGTGGTCGTGTTGCATCTCTTTGCGGTTGTTTTGTCTCTGTGGTTGTTTTGTCTCTCTTTAAGGTTGTGTTGCATCTCTTTGAGGTTGTTTTGTCTCTCTGTGGTCGTTTTGTTTCTCTTTAAGGTCGTGTTGCATCTCTTTGAGGTCGTTTTGTCTCTGTGGTCGTTTTGTTTCTCTTTAAGGTCGTGTTGCATCTCTTTGAGGTCGTTTTGTCTCTGGTCGTTTTGTTTCTCTTTAAGGTCGTGTTGCATCTCTTTGAGGTCGTTTTGTGTCTGTGGTTGTTTTGTCTCTCTATGGTCATGTTGCATCTCTTTGTTGTCTTTTTGTGTCTCTTCAAGGGTTGTCTTGCGACTCTTTGTGGTAGTTTTATGTTTTTGTGGTCGTGTTCCATCTATTTGAGGTCATGTTGTTTCTCTTTGTTGTGTTGTTGTGTCTCTGAGGTTGTGCTGCGTCCCTTTGAGGTTGTGTTGCGTCTCTTTGTTGTCTTTTTGTGTCTCTTCAAGGGTTGTCATGCATCTCTTTGAGGTCGTGCTGTGTCTCTTTGAGGTCATGCTACGTCTCTTTGAGGTTGTGTTGCGTCTCTTTGCGGTCGTGTTGTGTCCTTTTGTGGTTCTAATGTAGTCGGTCATGGGATCGTCATGCCAACGTACAGCTTTCCCAGAGGTCGTCATGGCGACAAAGCGGCTGACTCAGCGGGGTGAGAACCAGACCTGACCTGAAACTAAACCGTCCGTCAGAGCGACAGCTGCTCATTGATCGAGCAGCTCCACACTGCTGCCTTTTCATTGGACATTCTTCAGTGACGTGGGAGAAGCCGTCTAGCTGTCTGTCAGAGGAATCGGGGGTCTCGATTGGCTCTCCGGGAGCGGAAACGGATCTCTGACAGTTTGGAATTGATGCCAGAGCCAATGACTCCTCGCTTGGCGAGAGGAAACCGAGCCAAGATGGCGTCTGAGGGACAGAGAGGAGGACAGTGAGAGGACAGACGGATTAAAGGGGACATTCTGCTGGACTGTCTCAACTCACTGAAGATGGCATTGATCTTGTGCGGGTCCAGAGCGCTGCGCTGTGGGTGGAAGGCGGGTCGGCGGCTTCGCCCGCCTCGCAGGTTGCTGTTCATCAGGGTGTTCATATCAAACACTCCCAGCAGCAGCAACCTCGCCATTGCTGTGGGAGACGGCGCCTGATTGGCTGCCTGCCATGAGCGGACATCACAGAGAACACCAGAGCCTGGATACACCTCCACCTGGCTCACCTGGATGTACAGGCATAGGTAAGACACAATGACCAGGTGTTAACAAGGCATTAACAAGCTCTCACCTGGACACAGGAAACCAGTACAGACAGTTTCAAACCAGATCAGATCCAGATCAGTTCTGGTGTAAACCTGTTCCCAGGTGGTCTTACCTGTCCGTTGATGTGTCCAGCGGTGCACTGGCTCTCGGAGCAGCTCCTCCTCAGCTCCTCCATGTCGGTCTGGCTGCAGAGCGGCGCCTCCTCCCCCATGTGGCTCCCCAGGCCCAGGTCCGGCACCTCCTCGTCCTCGGAGCCCAGCGGGCCCCAGGAATCCAACAGGTCCCCGCCCACCTCCTCCTGGACCTGCTGGACGTGGACCTGGGGACTGAAGTCTCTGTCCTGATTGGTCGCTGTGTGGTGGTGATGCGAGTACGAAGTGTAACTGTCGGTCCTGCCTGTTGCCATGGAGACTGAGTGATGACTGTTGACCTGGCCCAGCGTCTGCCACATGGTGGACAGAAGCCCAGGGATCTCTGGGAAATGGAGTCATATCAAATGTCAACTTCCTGTCTGAACCTGAGAGTGCTCTGATTGGTCAGCTGTGGACAGGTAGACCAGGTGCCATGGATCTGGACTCACCATGAACCAGCATGTTGTTCAGCCTCTGGTTCTCCGCCGACAGCTCCGCCTTCTCACGCTCTAGCTCTCGAACCCGTGAACGCAGGAAGTGAAGCTCAGCGGTCTGTGAAGGCGTCAGGGCCGACATGCCTGAGTCACCTGACACACCTGACTCCACTTTCACCACCTGCAGGGGGGGCAGGGCGAGGGGGGACGTTGTTTGTTCATAAAAAGACTAAAAAACTAAAAGTCTGTTCACTGATTGGTTCGTGTCACAGCCAATCCAGTCCTGATCAAAGTTCTCTTGTTTCCATCTTATTTATTCTCACATGTTGTTGTTTATGTTGATAGTTATTGATCATTCTATTTGTTCTCCTTCTTTTATGACCGTATTAACATTTTATTTATTTTAAAGCCGCTACAAGGAACTTTTAACTGGATATGCAAAAGTCTCTGGTTTCTGCTGATGTCTGTGCGTGACCTACAACAGCAAATGAGACCATCGGTGTGAAGATAAGCTATTTCTATATAGTGTATATCCATACCTTTAGGAAACTGTCTCCGGGTCTGCCCCAGGTCGCTTCCAGGACGAAACGATTTACAGCACTCAGACGGCACACGTCATCTTACCTAGCTGCTTACATTTATAGTGACTCTCATAAACAGTCGCTATTCCTCCTCCTCGACCTGATGTCCCCGGGGAGTTAAAATAGCAGCAATCATCAGGTAAAAGTTCTGTGAAAGCACTGGACTCACCAACAGTCAGCCACGTCTCAGTCACACAGAGAAAATCCAATCCTCTGGAAGTCAGGAAATCCTTCAGGATAAACGTTTTGTTTTGGCGCTCACACCGGAGAGGTGGAGCTGGGGCGCGGCAGAGATGAGCTGGGATCACCAATAGGAGCGGGGGCAAAGTTTACCCGTCTTGTTGTTTCATTCATCCCCAAAACATCTAATCTAATGCACTGAAGAGAACTGTAATGTATAGAGCAATAGCATATTGGAATAGGCTCCCGCCAAATATAATTAGATAGACAATAAATTGAGATTTAAAAAGAAATTAAAAGAAGCCATTATTGGTAAAGAAATTGTGTTTAGTTAGCAAGTTGAAATTGCAGAACTGTAATGATTTTTTGTTTCTTTGAATGAGGTGTGTTGATTGTACATTAAGAGTTATTAGAAACACTGAGTATTTCTGTTTGTTTTGTTTTATTTTAAATGTGCAATTTGTTTTTGTATTTTATTGTATTGTTTCATTGTATTAAGTTTTTATTTTGATTGTACTGTATATATGAGTGTCTGGACCCCAGGAAGAATAGTCTTCACTTGGTGAAGACTAATGGGGATCCATAATAAAACATAAAACATGCGCGAGCCAGGTAAGTGTCTTTACCACAATACGCGCAAGAGCTCATGGGAAATGTAGGCTTCATTCCGGCAAAACACTACAGCTTTTGTCCACAGGGTAGCCAAAATCAACTCAAAATGAAAGTTCCTTGTAGGGGCTTTAATGATCCAGTAGAATAAACAAACAAACAATCTGTTGATGTTTTGTTTTTTAGATTTTATTTATTTTTATATTTCTACATTTTCACCTGTTTAATCAAGACTGACTGATTGATTGGTTGGTTGGTTGGTTGATTGATGAACTGACTGACTGATTGATTGATTGATGAACTGATTGATTGATTGATTGATTGATTGATTGATTGATTGATTGATTGATTGATTGGTTGGTTGGTTGGTTGGTTGGTTGGTTGGTTGATTGATATGTGTCACAGTGCTGCACATTGATCTGTTTCTATATAATATAACTTAACTTAGGCTGACCAAAACGTCCTCTTTTGCCCGGACATGTCCACTTTTGACGTTCTGCCCGGGGCGTCTGGGGGTTTTTATAAACTGATGATGTCCGGTTTTCCTTTTGTGTGTGTGTGTGTGTGTGTGTGTGCATGTGTGTGTGTGTGTGTGTGTTAGAGTGCAGCACAGGCGGCATATTTCTGTCCGAACCCGTCTGAACCCAACATTATTTAATGACTAAAGCACTGAGTTTGTGTCACACAGTTGTTATGGTTACAGGCTATTTAACAAGCCGGGCGTGCGCCGTGGGTGCTCTGCGGAGAGAGACACCTCCGTGTTTGAGACGGGAGTGGGCGGCGGGAGGTCCGAGGTGGCCACAATAAAAGGCCACTCTGAAATGTGCAGTTTTGCTTTATTTGGGGGGGGGGGGGGGGGGGGGGGGGGGTTGTCAGAAAACCAGTCAGTCAGTGTGACCACCATTTGCCTCACGCAGTGCAACACATCTCCTTGCATAGAGTTGATCAGGTTGTTGATTGTGGCCTGTGGAATGTTGGTCCACTCCTCTTCAATGGCTGTGCCAAGTTGCTGGATATTGGCAGGAACTGGAACACGCTGTCGTATACGCCGATCCAGAGCATCCCAAACATGCTCAATGGGTGACATGTCCGGTGAGTATGCTGGCCATGCAACAACTGGGATGTTTTCAGCTTCCAGGAATTGTGTACCGATCCTTGCAACATGAGGCCGTGCATTATCATGCTGCAACATGAGGTGATGGTCGTGGATGAATGGCACAACAATGGGCCTCAGGATTTCGTCACGGTATCTCTGTGCATTCAAAATGCCATCAACAAAATGCACCTGTGTTCGTTGTCCATAACATGCGCCTGCCCATACCATAACCCCACCGCCACCATGGGCCTCTCAATCCACAACGTTGACATCAGCAAACCGCTCACCCACACGACGCCACACATGCTGTCTGCCATCTGCCCTGAACAGTGAAAACCGGGATTCATCCGTGAAGAGAACACCTCTCCAACGTGCCAGACGCCATCGAATGTGAGCATTTGCCCACTCAAGTTGGTTACAATGACGAACTGCAGTCAGGTCGAGACCCCGATGAGGATGACGAGCATGCAGATGAGCTTCCCTGAGACAGTTTCTGACAGTTTGTGCAGAAATTCTTTGGTTATGCAAACCAATTGTTGCAGTAGCTGTCCGGTGGCTGGTCTCAGACGATCTTGGAGGTGAACATGCTGGATGTGGAGGTCCTGGGCTGGTGTGGTTACACGTGGTCTGCGGTTGTGAGGCTGGTTGGATGTACTGCCCAATTGTCTGAAACGCCTTTGGAGACGGCTTATGGTAGAGAAATGAACATTCAATTCACGGGCAACAGCTCTGGTGGACATTCCTGCAGTCAGCATGCCAATTGCACGCTCCCTCAAAACTTGCGACATCTGTGGCATTGTACTGTGTGATAAAACTGAACATTTCAGAGTGGCCTTTTATTGTGGCCAGCCTAAGGCACACCTGTGCAATAATCATGCTGTCTAATCAGCATCTTGATATGCCACACCTGTGAGGTGGGATGGATTATCTCGGCAAAGGAGAAGTGCTCACTAACACAGATTTAGACAGATTTGTGAACAATATTTGAGGGAAATGGTCTTTTGTGTTTATAGAAAATGTTTTAGATCTTTGAGTTCAGCTCATGAAAAATGGGAGCAAAAAAGTGTTGCATTTATATTTTTGTTCAGTGTAATATGAGTCTGATCTTTCTGTGTGTGTGTGTGTGTGTGTGTGTGTGTGTGTGTGTGTGTGTGTGTGTGTGTGGACTGTAGCTACCGGGTGTTGTCTCACCGTCGGCCCGGTGCTGCCGGTGCTGTGTGTCCGCTGCAGGACGCTGCTGTCCGGACCGTCCTCCATGTGGAGACACAAACAGGGGCACTGACGGAGAGCCGGTAATTTTCCGGTGATGTTCCGTTAATGTTCCGGTACCGCTGTCTGCTGCTGCTGCTCAACAAAAACACACAAAGAAGACAACTTTATTAAAATTCATAAATACAATAACTTCCGGTGCCGCTCCGTGACGTCATCATCACGTAACCGCGCTGTAGTTTTACAATCAGGTTGTACCGTTCATGTGTGCGTGTGACTGACCTACAATACCCAGAGTGCACCGCGGCAGGCAAACTGTAAACACACATGGAGATTGAAGGACGAAGGGACCGATGATCGGTGAGACCTGTTCGCTTCTACTGTGGTTCTGCTGTGTTCTGCTGTGTTACTGCTGCATTCTACTGTGTTACTATTGTGTTCTACTGTGTTACTTCTGTGTTCTACTGTTACTGCTGTGTTCTACTGTTACTGTTGTGTTCTACTGTGTTACTTCTGTGTTCTACTGTGTTACTTCTGTGTTCTACTGTTACTGCTGTGTTCTACTGTTACTGTTGTGTTCTACTGTGTTACTTCTGTGTTCTACTGTGTTACTGCTGTGTTACTGTTGTGTTCTACTGTGTTACTGCTGCGTTCTACTGTGTTACTGCTGCGTTCTACTGTGTTACTATTGTGTTCTACTGTGTTATTTCTGTGTTCTACTGTGTTACTGTTGTGTTCTAATGTGTTACTGCTGTGTTCTACTGTGTTACTGCTGCGTTCTACTGTGTTACTATTGTGTTGTACTGTGTTACTTCTGTGTTCTACTGTTACTGTTGTGTTCTAATGTATTACTTCTGTGTTCTACTGTGTTACTTCTGTGTTCTACTGTTACTGTTGTGTTCTACTGTGTTACTTCTGTGTTCTACTGTGTTACTGCTGCATTCTACTGTGCTACTATTGTGTTCTACTGTGTTACTGTTGTGTTCTAATGTGTTACTGCTGTGTTCTACTGTGTTACTGCTGTGTTCTACTGTGTTACTATTGTGTTGTACTGTGTTACTTCTGTGTTCTACTGTTACTGTTGTGTTCTACTGTGTTACTTCTGTGTTCTACTGTGTTACTTCTGTGTTCTACTGTGTTACTATTGTGTTCTACTGTGTTACTTCTGTGTTCTACTGTTACTGTTGTGTTCTACTGTGTTACTTCTGTGTTCTACTGTGTTACTGCTGCATTCTACTGTGCTACTATTGTGTTCTACTGTGTTACTTCTGTGTTCTACTGTGTTACTTCTGTGTTCTACTGTTACTGTTGTGTTCTACTGTTACTGTTGTGTTCTACTGTGTTACCTCTGTGTTCTACTGTTACTGTTGTGTGCTACTGTGTTACTTCTGTGTTCTACTGTGTTACTGCTGCGTTCTACTGTGTTACTATTGTGTTCTACTGTGTTACTTCTGTTTTCTACTGTTACTGCTGTGTTCTACTGTTACTGTTGTGTTCTACTGTGTTACTTCTGTGTTCTACTGTGTTCTACCGTGTTACTTCTGTGTTCTACTGTTACTGTTGTGTTCTACTGTGTTCTACTGTGTTACTTCTGTGTTCTACTGTGTTACTGCTGCGTTCTACTGTGTTCTACTGTGTTACTGCTGTGTTCTACTATGTTACTGCTGTGTTCTGCTGTGTTCTACTGTGTTCTGCTGTGTTACTACTGTGTTCTGCTGAGGTTCTTCTGTGTTCTACTGTGTTACTTTTGTGTTCTACTGTGTTACTGCTGTGTTCTGCTGTGTTACTGCTGTGTTCTACTGTGTTACTGCTGTGGTTCTACTGTGTTCTACTGTGTTCTACTGTGTTACTGCTGTGTTCTACTGTGTTACTGCTGTGTTCTGCTGTGTTCTACTGTGTTACTGCTGTGTTCTACTGTGTTCTACTGTGTTATTGCTGTGTTCTACTGTGTTCTGCTGTGTTACTGCTGTGGTTCTACTGTGTTCTACTGTGTTACTGCGGTGTTCAACTGTGTTCTACTGTGTTACTGCTGTGTTTTACTGTGGTCTACTGTGTTACTTCTGTGTTCTACTGTGTGACTGCTGTGTTACTGCTGTGTTCTAATGCAGTAATGCAGTAACAGTACTCAGTATTCTCAGAGTAATGTAGTCACAGTACTTCCTGGTTGTATCAGTGTTCGTCAGGTATAACCTGGGCCCAGGTGTGGCCGTGGAGCTGCAGGAGGATGCGAGCGTGGCAGAGTTGAAGGAGGTGGTGGGGAGTCAGCAGGGAGTCCGACCTGACAACCTCAGGGTTCTGTTCGCTGGGAGGGAACTGAAGAACACCTCCACCCTGCAGGTGAGGACAACCTGAGGAGAACCTGAGGGACAGGAAGAGACAGAGGAGGCCTCACCTCCTCCTTTCATATTAATTATTATCCCTTCCTCCTCCTCCTCCTCCTCCTCCTCCTCCTCCTCCTCCTCCTCCTCTTAGGGCTGTGACCTCCCGGAGCAGAGTACAGTCCATGTCGTCCTCCCTCTATCAGGTTCCTCCTCCTCTTCACAGCTCCTTCTCCTGCCGGAGCGCCTGGCTCAGGCTGAGGAAGAGGAGCAGAGCAGTTTGACCAGGGTGGACCTCAGCTCCTCGCGCCTCCCCTCCACCTCCTCTGGCCTGGCTGTGATCCTGGAGGGGAGCGATGGAGGAGGAGCCCAAGTAGCAGCAGGAGGAGGTGACAGGGAAGAAGAGGAGATGAGAGAGGAGACAAGAGAGGAGGCACAGACTGCAAGCCTGGAAGGTCAGTGTCACTACTCCTGCTGTATGTCAGTACTCCTGTGGTATGTCAGTACTCCTACAGTATGTCAGTACTCCTGCTGTATGTCAGTACTCCTACAGTATGTCAGTACTCCTACAGTGTGTCAGTTCTCCTGCTGTATGTCAGTACTCCTACAGTACGTCAGTACTCCTATAGTATGTCAGTACTCCTACAGTATGTCAGTACTCCTACAGTGTGTCAGTTCTCCTGCTGTATGTCAGTACTCCTACAGTATGTCAGTACTCCTGCTGTATGTCAGTACTCCTACTGTATGTCAGTATTCCTGCAGTATGTAGGTACTCTTGCTGTATGTCAGTTCTCCTGCAGTATGTCAGTACTCCTACAGTATGTCAGTACTCCTGCTGTATGTCAGTACTCCTACAGTATGTCAGTACTCCTGCTGTATGTCAGTACTCCTACAGTGTGTTGTGTGTCTCACTGTGTGTACCTATGTATGTACAGGTGGGCGTGGCGTCTATGGATTCAATGGGTGTGGTCACAGTACGTTCTTTGTGTACTGTAAAAGTTGTCGATCGATCCAACCAGGAAAACTCAGAGTTTGTTGCCGAAGCTGCAGACAGACAACGCTGACCCTCAGCAGGGTGAGTCAGCTGATCCCTGACTCTGATGATGGTGATGTTGATGATGATGGTGAGGATGATGGTGATGATGGTGATGGTGATGATGGTGATGATGATGATGGTGATGTTGATGATGATGGTGAGGATGATGGTGATGATGGTGATGGTGATGATGGTGATGATGATGATGATGGTGATGTTGATGATGATGGTGAGGATGATGGTGATGATGGTGATGGTGATGATGATGATGATGATGATGATGGTGGTGGTGATGATGATGATGGTGAGGATGATGGTGATGATGATGATGATGATGATGGTGATGATGGTGATGATGATGGTGATGATGGTGATGGTGATGATGATGATGATGGTGATGATGATGATGATGGTGGTGATGTTGATGATGATGGTGAGGATGATGGTGATGATGGTGATGATGATGATGGTAATGATGATGATGGTGATGATGATGATGATGATGGTGATGTTGATGATGATGGTGGGGATGATGGTGGTGATGATGGTGATGGTGATGATGGTGATGATGATGGTGATGATGATGATGGTGATGTTGATGATGATGGTGATGATGATGATGATGATGGTGATGATGGTGATGATGATGATGATGATGATGGTGAGGATGATGATGGTGATGATGATGATGGTGATGATGGTGATGATGGTGATGGTGATGATGATGATGGTGATGATGGTGATGGTGATGATGGTCATGGTGATGATGATGATGGTGATGATGGTGATGGTGATGATGGTCATGGTGATGATGATGGTGATGGTGATGATGGTGATGAGGATGATGGTGATATTTATGATGATGGTGACGATGATGGTGATGATGATGATGATGATGATGATGGTGATGATGGTGATGGTGATGATGATGATGGTGATGTTGATGATGATGGTGAGGATGATGGTGATGATGGTGATGATGACGATGGTGATGATGATGATGATGATGATGATGATGGTGATGACGATGACGATGGTGATGATGATGATGATGATGATGATGGTGATGGTGATGACGATGGTGACGATGGTGATGATGGTGACGATGGTGATGATGGTGATGATGATGGTGATGATGATGGTGATTATGGTGACCTGTCTCTCTCAGGGTCCGTCCTGTTGGGAAGACGTCCTCCTCCGAGGTCGTATCCACGGCGTGTGTCAATCAGAGAGTTGTCATGGCAACGAAGCGGTAAGAGGGCGGGGCTTCTGTGTCATAGAGCCGTGATAGTTCAGTGTGTTCATCCAAAGGCATTCAGTGTGTGTGTGTGTGTGTGTGTGTGCAGGAGTTCTACATGAAGTGTGCGTCCCATCCGACATCAGAGGACGATGTCTCCGTGGCGCTCGACCTCATCATGACCAACAGCAGAGACGTCCCGTGTATTGCCTGCACCGATGTCATGTAACACACACACACACACACACACGCATACACACACACGCATACATACACACACACACACACACAGACACAGTGAGGTCATCACACGCTGAGGGTACGTCTGCTGTCCAACACGTCTGTGTGTGTATCCCACAGGGACGTGGTCCTGGTCTTCCAGTGTTCAGAGCGTCATGTGATCTGTCTCGACTGTTTCCGTCGTTACTGTCAGACCCGACTCAACGAGCGCCAGTTTGTTCATCATCCTGTGATTGGCTACTCGCTGCCGTGTGCCGGTAAGACGTCACACCGTGGACTCAATATGTTATCAATACAATTGATACAGCCATCTGACGGGGTTCAAATGTTTTAAATATGTTTTAATACATTTAAATGGTTGTTTTTTTTAAAATACTATATAATTTATTTCATAAATGTGTTAAAATCATTTTTAAAATTTAGTTTTTTAATGTCATTTTTTTAATTTTCTTCTTTCTTTTCCTTTGTCTGTGTTTAAACATGTGACATGTGACATGTGCAGCCGGCTGCGTCGACTCTCTCATCAAAGAGTTACATCACTTCAGGATTCTGGGAGAGGATCAGGTGACACCGTCCTTCTTCCTCCTCTTCTTCTTCTCCTTCTTCTTCTATAGGGCCCGGGCAGGCAATCCTGCTTGGACCCTCTTGTTTTCCTGCTCGTTCTTTCTTCTTCTTCTTCTTCTTCTTCTCCTTCCGAGGAAATCCTACTTACCATGCGCGATAAATCACCAAACTTTGCACAAAGGTCCCGTCCCATGCCAGATTTGCCGAGCTGCAAACACAAGTCAGTAGTCTTCATGATGGCGCTACAGCAAGTGTCTAAAGTTCAAAACTGTGAAAATTCACAACACATCGACTGTATGTGCTACAGCTCCGTAACTTTCACCAAAATGTAGCCCCGATACTGAAGAAACTTTTGTACATTTAAACCTATTGCAAATTATGAAGTTCATCACTCTTTTTTTTCAAAAACTGTAAAATTTCGTAAACCGTTCTCCTCCCTTAATTTTTGCTCAGTTGACACCAAACTTGCTACAGAGCATCTTCAGACTGTCCTCCACAAACTGTCCTCACAGATTTCTGATTTATCAGAAACTGAGCCTACAGTGCATCAAGATGTTTGACTGTAAACAGTACTGTAAACATATAATTGCAAATTCTTGCCAAATAAGTTTTCAATGTTCATGAAAAAAATTGATGACGTTTGGCAAATATCAGAATTATATATCAAAAACTAAATTTTTGACAGCATTTTGAATTCTGTCCTCATGTGAACCATTGCTGTCAATGGGAATACTTTACACATCAGTTTTTCACTTATGGAGATAATCAGTCTTTGTTAAAAAAAAAAAATCAAATTAACAACATCTCCATGCTGTCAAGATGAAAGATGTGTTTTTTTTCAGATTTTTGTCTTGATAACTGAATTTATGGCAGCAGTTTGAAATCTGCCTTGACAGCTGCTGTCATCCTGGTGGCTGGCTTACTCAGCCACAGATGAGTTGTCACTGGCTGATTAGCTCAGTCAGATAGAAGATGCTCCTTGGTGTCAGAGGTTGTGAGTTCAAGCTTCAACTGATGCAAAATGTACATTGTAATGGCAACTTTTTTGTTGTCTTCCTATTCTGCCTCTTGTTGCTCAGAATTTCCTAAATTTGCCTAGAATTGCCCAGCCCTGACCATTGCTGCGCAGCAGCTATAATCTTCTCCTTCTTCTTCTTCCTTTTCTTCTTCTTCTTCACACACTGTCAGAGGATTAATATATACACACTTAATTTGTACACACTCTATATACACATTTGTTTTTTATCTTTGTTTATATCAGTGAAGGATGAAGATACAGATGCTTCACTCTTTATTTAAGAGACCAAACTGTCACATTAAACTTAATTTAAATCAAACTTTGTTTAAATCGAACTTTATTTAAAAGCAAACTTTATTTACATTAAAGCTGCAGGTAGAAAGCCTGAAAACGGTTGATTTTTGAGTCTCATCTGAGTTAGGTTTTGTTCGTCTCCGCCCTGAGCCCCTCCTACCAGACGAGCATGCGAGTATTTTATCCTACTTGGTTCTATTTCTCCTTCTTTAGAGGCTGAACATAGAGCCATGGTGAGGTGCAGAAACCTATTGTTTGTCTCAGACCACTTGATTTACATTATGCTTAGAGGATATTATAAAATTTTTACTCAATTATACCAAAACAATGTTGCCTACTGGAGCTTTAAATTGTATTAAAAATCAAACTTTATTTAAATTACATTTTATTTAAAATCAAACTTTATTTAAATTACATTTTATTTCAATCAAACTTTATTTAAATCAAACTTTATTTAAAATCAAACTTTATTTAAATAAAATTTTATTTAAAATAAAACTTTATTTACTTTGCATTTTATTTAAATCAAACTTTATTTAAAATCAAACATTATTTACATTAAATTGTATTAAAAATCAAACTTTATGGGACTTCCGGTGATGGCAGACACGGAGTAGACGCTTCTACCCCGCTCTCCCATACTCTTTACAATTTTATTCTTGTTAACCCAACTCATCTCTACCAACAAACTGGTTCATTGCTCTAAGACCTCAACGTCATATCGCCTCCTGAAATGGCAAATAAGCACTGAAAACAAAGTAAAAAAGACCCCAGCGAGACAGCTGCTAGCGAAGTTAGCATGGCCGCGCTAACCAGCCTTCTGGAAGGGCACAAGGCTGACCTAGCAATGGAGTTCAAGGCATCCTTTTCAGCGCTGGAGGCCAAAATACATCTCGTACAAGCTCCTGTGTCCAGCCACGGCCAACGAATTACATCTCTGGAAACTAATGCGGACTCAGTAGATGAACGCCTGCTAAGTCTGGAGGCTTTGTGTGCACAGCTAACGGCTATCAGTGAAAAGCTAAAACGGTGGACCTGGAGGCTCGAAGCTGCCGTAACAACGTTTGTATTACAGGACTTCCTGAGTCGATTGAAGGACCGCGACCAACTGATTTTTTTCTCCACACTGCTGACTCAACTTCTGCGTGAGGAAATACTACCGACACCACCCGTGCTAGATCAAGCACACAGATCCCTGGCCCCAAAATCCAAGCAAGGCGAGAAGCCAAAGTCGGTCATCGTCCGCTTCCATGATTATCAAACCAAAGAAAAGGTTCTCCATGAGGCCCGTAAGAGGAGATCTGGGCTGCAATATCAGGGTAAACCTGTGGTCTTCTTTGAGGTGACCCCAAGGTGATGGAGCAACGGGCTGTATACTGAAGTTCTAATCAAATAATTATTGGAGGAGATTTCAACCACGTTCAAGATACAGACCTCAACAGGTCCTCCACCAAACAGTCTACATTGTCTAAATCAGCCAACGCTTCAAAGTTTCATGCAAAACAGTTAGGCCTAGCTGACCCCTGGAGGACTGTGTATCCTTCCAGAAAAGCTTTCTCCTTCTTCTCTCATGTTCACCGGTCATACACGCGGATTGATTTCTTCCTGCTTGACAATAGATTATTACATGAGACACTGTCGTGCGACTATCACACTATAGTAATTTCAGATCATGTCCCAGTTTCTTTACATATCAATTTTTCTCAGGGCAGACCACCCACCAAACTCTGGAGATTTAACTCTCATTTATTATCTGAACCAAAATTCAAAGACTTTGTAGCCTCCCAAATTCAGCTCTTTTTTGAGATAAACGACACACCAGACATTAGTAGTGACATACTCTGGGAATCTTTTAAAGCCTACCTACGCGGACAAATTATGTCTTTCATCTCTGGTTTCAGGAAGTCGGAGCGCTCCAAATTGAAAGAAATCCAGAGATTAGACGCCCGATACTCTGCTGATCCCTCTGACACACTGTATAAGAAACGAGTACAACTCCAATCACAATATAATCTGTTGTCTTCCGGTCGGACAGAGAAGCAGCTGCTACTCACAAAACAATACTTTTTCGAGATGGGGGACAAAGCAGGCAAACTCCTGGCATATAAAGCATGGGCTGAGGCGGCATCTAGACTCATACCGAGGATTAAGCTGGATTTGGATGAAGTTACACCCGATCCCACCACTATAAACAACGCCTTTGCTGACTACTATTCTAGATTGTATTCCTCCGAAACCTCCTCAACTGATTGGGAAGGCCCGAACCCTCTTGACCTGCGTACGTACCCACAAATTGATTTAGCAGCTGCAGTAGATGAGGGTGCACCAATCACTGTGTCTGAGGTTAAAGAAGCGATGAAAGCCTTACAGAGTAATAAATCACCCGGGCCCAACGGTTACACCACAGAGTTTTTTAAGACCTACTCTACATCTTTAGCTCCAATTCTAGTCCGAGTTTTTAATGAGGCCCTGGAAAAAGGTCGACTGCCACTCTATCAGAAGCTTCAATCACCATATTGCTGAAAAAGGATAAAGATCCGCTACTGTGTAGTAGTTATAGGCCAATCTCTCTCCTGAACGTAGATTTCAAAATTTTAGCGAAAGTGTTAGTCAGTCGCCTCCAGAGAGTTATGCCAGTTTTAATCAATCCAGATCAGACTGGCTTCATTTCTGGGAGGCACTCATCCTCAGACACTCGGAGGTTATTCAACATTCTTTACTGCCCTGCTACCGACTCTCCTGAACTCGTTCTATCCGTTCTATCCCCTCAGTCTCTGTCAATGATCTGGTTCATAGTTTCAGCTCTAAAGCTATGAATATTATGGACAATATTGCCCCCATGAAGGTCAAAGTTGTCTCTGGTAAGAAAAAACCACCATGGAGGAACGCCACACGGATAAAAGCTCAAAAAAAGAAAATGCAGAAAAGCAGATGACTACAGTCCCCTATATCTACTAAATAAGTGCATTGACGAAATCAATACGTGGATGTGCCAGAATTTTCTACAAACAAAAACACAGAAAAAACTGAGATAGTTGTTTTTGGCCCCAAAGAACAAAGATCAATAGTCAGTGCTCACCTTGACGCCATGACACTAAAACCTACAAATCAAGCCAGAAATCTTGGTGTAGTTCTGGACTCAGACCTAAATTTCAATAGTCACATTAAGACAATTACTAAATCAGCCTACTACCACCTTAAAAACATAACAAGAATAAAAGAATTTCTGTCTAAACAAGATACAGAAAAACTTGTTCATGCTTTCATTTTTAGCAGGCTGGACTATTGTAACAGTGTCTTCACAGGCCTGAGTAAAAAATCAACTGCAGCTTGTCCAGAACGCTGCTGCCAGAGTCCTCACCAACACCAAGACAGTGGAGCACATTACACCAGTGCTTAAAGGGATAGTGCACCAAAAAATGAAAATTCAGTCATTATCTACTCACCCATATGCCAACGGAGGCCCTGGTGAAGTTTTAGAGTCCTGACATCCCTTGCAGAGATCAGCGGGGGGAGCGGCTAGCACATCTAATGGTAGACCGTGCCCCAGACTAACATCCAAGAACGCAAAATTGAATCCACAGAGTATCTCCATACTGCTCATCCATAGTGATCCAAGTGTGCTGCAGCCGCGACATAAAAAGTTGTTTCGACAAACGTCATATGAACTCTGTTTTTAGCCTCACTGTAGCCTGTAGCTCTGCACTACAGTCTTTTAGCAAAGGACAGCGCAACGTGTCTGAAGACTTTGAAACTGAGGAGGAACAGCATTTCTTTGTTGAGCCGTATTTGTTTGAGCCCGAGTATACGCACGGAACTCAGGCTACTGGACGAAGCAGCTGCCGCAGCTCATGAGCCTAACCCTCAGCCAGCCGCAGAATACCGGAGTCGAACACTGGAAACCTGGTGGTGTAGTTGTTTCAAATGCAAAGCAATGCCAACGGATGAAGAAAGTCTTTGCTGCTCAGACTGGGAATTGGCGATGCCTGCACTTGAGAATCTGGACATCAGTACTGACGAGACTGCTGCTCTTCAGAGACCGTGCATCATCGATCACCCTGAGCGCGCACACGTGAGTGCGGAGCACAGAGAAGCAGTCAGAGCTACAGGCTACAGTGAGGCTAAAAACAGTTCATATGACGTTTTTCGAAACAACTTTTTATGTCGTGGCTTCAGGACACTTGGATCACTACGGATGAGCAGTATGGAGATACTCTGTGGATTCAATTTTGTGTTCTTGGATGTTAGTCTGGGGCGCCGTCTACCATTAGGTATGCTAGCCGCTCCACCCGCTGATCTCAGCAAGGGATGTGAGGACTCTAAAACTTCACCAGGGCCTCAGTCGGCATATGGGTGAGTAGATAATGGCTGAATTTTCATTTTTTGGTGCACTATCCATTTAAGTCACTGCACTGGCCTGACTCCCCGCCTGTGGAACAAACTTCCAGAATATCTGAGGTCGGCTGAAACTGTCAGCTCATTTAAATCAGGGCATAAAACATTACTATTTACTGCAGCTTACCAGTGAACTAGATATGTAACTTATTGTTAGGATAATCTGTAGTTATTGTTTTTATATTTGTCTGCTGTTGCTTTTGCTTTATGTTTGCTTTTTAAATGCATTTTCTGCACTGTTTTTAACTATTTACTGTCTTGCTTTTAGCTTTTGTTTTTAATGATTTATTGTTCCTTTAATGTTTTATTTTAATGTATTTCTCTTGTAAAGCACATTGAATTGCCTTGTGTATGAATGGTGCTATAAAAATAAAATTGCCTTGCCTTGGATGCTGAAAAAGCATTTGATCGCGTACAATGGAGATAGTATTTTATGTTGTCAATAAATTTGGCCTCAGCCCCGGTTTTGTGGAATGGATTAAACTCTTATATCTCCTGTAGCTTTGGTAAATACTAATGGTATAAAGTCATGCTTGTTTCCTTTGCACCGGGGCACCCGTCAAGGTTGCCCCCCTTCCCCATTATTATTGGGCCTAGCTGTCGAACCCCTAGCCATTTGGCTGCGGAACAAGAATAGGTTTGAGGGTGTCATACGCCGCGGCCATCTCCATAAACTTTACTTATATGCAGACAACCTCCTGTTATATATTTTGAACCCTGCTTCCAGTCTTCCTATAATTTTGAGTATATTTGAGAAATTTGGAAAGTACTCTGGCTATAAGCTGAACCTGGGAAAGAGTGACTACATCCCCATTTACCCTGCTGCTGACTGTCTCCCTCAAGGTTCCTTCCCTTTTAGAAAAGCTACAGATGGTTTCAAATATCTTGGGGTCCAGGTGACAAAATCATTTACCGAACTATTCTCCAAAAAATTTTAACCCACTGCTCGACCGTTGTAAATCAGATCTTACTAGATGGTCCTCACTCCCAGTCTCATTAATTGGGCGGGTCAACCTGATTAAAATGTCATTATTACCACAATATCTTTGTCTTTTTCAACATATACCTATTTACATAAGGAAGACCTATTTTTCAAAACTTGACCAGTTAATAAGCTCCTTTCTTTGGGGTAATAAGCGGGCACGAATCAGTCGAGCAGCCCTCCGACTTCCTAAGTCCCAAGGTGGACTAGCACTCCCAAACTTTTGCTACTATTACTGGGCCTGCAATGTTAACAAGCTCCTCTTTTGGAACATATGTAAAACAGTAGACGAATGACCGCGGCGGGCTTTGCTTGAGATCTCCTCCTCACACTTCTGTCTTTGGTCAGTGGTATGCTCTCAACTGCCACTGTCATTTAAACAGGTTAGTCTCAATCCAATTGTAACAAATACACTAATGATCTGGAACCAGTTCAGGAACGCATTTGGCCTCCACACACAATCATGTCAATCACCAATTTATCGTAATCACCGATTTCTCCCCTCATGCTCTGACCCAGCTTTCCGTACCTGGTCTGATAGAGGCCTGGTGACTATTGATGACCTCTTTATCGAGGGCATTTTCTCTTCATTTACTGACCTGGTTTCAAAATTCAACTTACCAAATACTCACCTATTCCGTTTCATTCAGATAAGACACTATGTGAAATCTTGTTTTCCCCAATTTCCAAATAGACCACCAGAACCACTGTTAGACCAATTCTTAACCCTCAATACTAAACGGAAAGGGCTTATAGGAATCATATGCAACTACATCCACAGACTGTCTCCTAATCGTTTGAATTCTCTGAGGACTGCCTGGGATTAGGACCTCAAGATTCCTTTGTCTGATGAACAGTGGGAGAAGATACTTAATAGTGTTCACTCAGCTTCTATTTGTGCGAGACACAACCTCCTACAATGTAAAATCCTGCACAGAGTTTATTTTACTAATGCCAAACTGGCTAAAATAGGACCTGATAGGACAGACACTTGCAATAGATGCAGACAGTCACCCGCTGACTTCGGCCACATGTTTTTGACCTGCCCGCTACTGTCTCAATTTTGGACTGCAATTTTTGAAACAATTAGCAAAGTAGTAGGCCAAACTATAGTGCTTGAGCCTCTTACTGCCTTCTTTGGAATCCCAACCTCAAATCCACAAGGAAAATCATTGCATTCACCACCTTGCTTGCTCAAAGACTCATTCTTCTAAAATGGTCTCACTCTGCCCCACCTACTCATAATAAATGGATTCAGGAGGTATTGCACTGCATTACACTAGAAAAGATTAGGTTCTCCTTGAAAGGTTCGTTAGATACCTTCTACAAGACATGGCAGCCCTTTCTAGTACACATTGACTCACTGACTATTGCTGCAGAAAGTAACTGAGCCCCACCCCCCACCCCTTTTTATTTATTTATTATTATTATTTAGTTTTTTGTTTTTTCTCTTATTTATTTATTTATTCATTTATTTATTTTTAATTATTAATACCTCCCTGTCGGTATTATAGCTGTTTACCTTTTAATTGGTATTTTATTTGTGCATGTCCGATTGTCCAGGGTCTGTGATGATATGAATGGATGGAGTGAATGTGTGGTATCCCAGGGTGGGTGGGACGGAAATGGGATGGGACGGAGGGATTGTTTTATGACAGAACCATTTTTTGTCATGAATGTTGACTAATTGCCTGTGACTTGTTGGGTTCTGTGAAAAATCAATAAAGAAAGTTTGAATAAAAAAAAAATCAAACTTCATTTAGATGACGTTATTTAAAATCAAACTTTATTTAATTTACATTTTATTTAAGTCAAACTTTATTTAAATTAAATTTTAGTTAAAATCAAACTTTATTTGAAATACATTTTTTTTACATTAAATTTTATATAAATTAAATTTAATTAAAAAATCAAACTTGATTTAAAATCAAACTATATTTAAATCAAACTTCATTTGAATTAAACTTCATTTAAATTAAACTTTATTTAAAGTCAGTGTGTTTGTGTCTGTCAGTATGGGCGGGTACCTGCAGTACGGCGCGGAGGAGTGCCTGCTGATGATTGGAGGACTGATGTGTCCGTCGCCCGGCTGTGGGGCGGGGCTTCTTCCACCTGATGGCGGCAGGAGGGTGGAGTGTGACCGACAGCTTGGCTGTGGTTTCATCTTCTGCAGAGACTGCAGGGAGGGCTACCATGAGGGTGTGTGTCCCGCGGAACAGGCCACGCCCATAGACGAAGCCTCTCAGGTAAGCTGGCCAATCACAAAGCTCCTGACGAAAACAGGAACATATGACATCATCTCGGGCACTGAAATATATCAAACACTGCTCTTCCTCCTCCTCCTCCTCCTCCTCCTCCTCCTCCTCCTCAGGTTTTTGTGGTGGAGGAGGAGGCCTCTCAGAGGGGGAGGTGGGATCAAGCCTCCATGCTCCTCCTGCAGGAGTCGACCAAACGCTGCCCTCAATGTTCAGTTCCTGTGGAGAGAAACGGTAACAGTACAACTACTGTGTCTGTCTGTGTGCAAGTATTGTGTCTGTCTGTGTATAAGAACTGTATCTGTCTGTACTCTGTATATGAAGTACTGTGTTGTATCTCCCCCTGCAGGCGGCTGTATGCACATGCAGTGTCCTCTGTGCAGAGCTGAGTGGTGTTGGCTCTGTGGAGTCACCTGGAACACAGACTGTATGGGAAACCACTGGTTTGGATAGAACCTACTATCACGGGGGGGAGCCACTGGTTTGGATAGAACCTGCTATCATGGGGGGGGGGGGGGGGGGGGGGGGCACTGGTTTGGACAGAACCTACTATCATGGGGGGGGGGCACTGGCTTGGATAGAACCTTCTATCATGGGGGGGAGCCACTGGTTTGGATAGAACCTGCTATCACGGGGGGGGGGAGCCACTAGTTTGGATAGAACCTGCTATCATGGGGGGGGGGCACTGGTTTGGATAGAACCTACTATCACGGGGGGGAGCCACTGGTTTGGATAGAACCTGCTATCATGGGGGGGGGGGGGGGGGGCACTGGCTTGGATAGAACCTGCTATCACGGGGGGGGGAGCCACTGGTTTGGATAGAACCTGCTATCACGGGGGGGGGGGGGGGGGGGGGGGGGGGGGGCACTGGTTTGGATAGAATCTTCTATCATTGGGGGGGGGGGGGGGGGGCACTGGCTTGGATAGAACCTTCTATCATGGGGGGGAGCCACTGGTTTGGATAGAACCTACTATCACGGGGGGAGCCACTGGTTTGGACAGAACCTTCTATCATGGGGGGGGAGCCACTGGTTTGGATAGAACCTGCTATCACGGGGGGGGGCACTGGTTTGGATAGAACCTTCTATCATGGGGGGGGGGGGGGGGGGGGGGGGGGGGCGCACTGGCTTGGATAGAACCTTCTATCATGGGGGGGGGGCACTGGCTTGGATAGAACCTTCTATCATGGGGGGGGAGCCACTGGTTTGGATAGAACCTACTATCACGGGGGGAGCCACTGGTTTGGACTTAACCTTCTATCATGGGGGGGGAGCCACTGGTTTGGATAGATCTTACAATCACAGGAGAATTATTGATTTGGATTGAACCTACGAGTACGGGGGGGGGGGACTTTTGATTTGGACAGAACCAGCGATCATGGGCTAATTACTCATTTGGATAGAACCTATGATCACGGGGGCAGCTACTGATTTGGATACAACCTACCATCACAGGGGGAGAACCATTGGTTTGGATAGAACCTGCGATGATGGGGGGGGGGGGGGGGGGGGGGGGGACTACTGGTTTGGATATAACCTACGATCACGGGGGGGGGGGGGGGGGGGGGGTACTACTGGTTTGGATATAACCTACGATCACAGGGGGGAACTACTGGTTTGGATATAACCCATCATGATCACAGGGGGAAAACCACTACTTTGGATAGATCCTACAATCACGCAGGGAACCACTGGCTTGGATAGAACCTATGATCACAGTTGCCCCTCAGAGACACTGTCATAGTTGAACCACCAACTTTGATCCACCTGATCCACCTGTGTTTTCCTCTGTCACCTGGTCACAGCTCTGTGACCATTCTATAAAGAACTAGAAGAACTGAAGGTACTCACTGTGTGATGACATAACTTCCTGTCTGTCAAAATAAAATATTTATTTATTGTAAACATCATAATGTGATTGTTTTTTGTGAGACATCAACATCAGCTGATTGGACGTTTATCAGTAGTAGAATCTGTCGATAGGAAGAATCAATAACTGATTATTTCAACAACCAACTTCAATAAAATCTGTTTACATCATAATCTGATCTTTGAACTCTCAGATATATCAACGTCATCATC
Organism: Epinephelus malabaricus; assembly: GCA_037127435.1. NCBI lineage: Eukaryota > Metazoa > Chordata > Actinopteri > Perciformes > Serranidae > Epinephelus > Epinephelus malabaricus. Next base: position 209,653 of record JANUFT010000016.1, read on the forward strand.
AGCATCATGTGATGTGTGTGACATCACTGCTGGGTGTGGTTACAGGTTCCACAGAGCACTCACCTGACCTTCACCTATCAGTGATGAGTGATGAGGAAACAGATTTTCAGTCTGTTATTATAAAAGTTTAATGACACAAAGCTAAATGCTTAGCTAACAATTTTTAATGTCTGATTTCCAGGTGAGGTTTTTTGTTTTCAGATGGTTAGGATGTTGACGACAACCAACACACTCAGTACGTTTACATGCACAGTTTAATTCCACTTTTAATCAGAATGAAAGGCTATTCCGATTAAAAGTGGTCATGTAAACGGTCATTCCGATTGAAAAACGGTCATTCCAATTGAAAATTAAATCCGATTAAAGGGGATGGTTTATTCCGTTTGTCATTCCGAATGAAAGAATTTTGTGTGCATGTATACACTCATTCCTCATTAAATTCATTCCGGTCTTTCTGCGCATGCTCGTTTCCTTGCCCTTCGGGCGCAATGACGTATAATAGCGCACATAGCAACGGGCTGCATAGCAACGGGCTGAGATAGAGCAGTCAGACTTGTTGCACTCACCGGTTTCCATTCTCCACAGCACGGTCTTCTATCTCCCTTCTTCGACCTTCTACCTCCCTTCTCCTCCTCAACAGATGAAGCATTAGCAGAACAAGGTTGTTGTCGTACTGCTGCTTCAAGAATATAAGCAAAACACGCCCGAAAAACGCACTAAGAACGGCATCGTCAAACATCTTGTTGTCCGGAGCGAGGACTACAGTGTTTTCTTCCGGTAAACGTAAACCCGTAACATCCGCCCCGCCCCCTATCCAATCAGAAACCTTCCCTGACCCAAACCTTGCGCGGACCTGAATAAAGGCGATTGAACTTATCTCCCGTGTAAACCCTCATTCAGAATGAATATTTCCCATGTAAACTACCTGGAAAGACTTTAATTCATGATGATTTCATTCAGATTTATTTCATTCTGAATGAGAAGCCATCATGTAACTGTAGCCACTGTGAAACAAAGATGTTATAACAGGGTGATGTTTCCAGAGGTGGAAGGGTTAGTCCCTGTCCCTGTGGGGACGTCTGTCTCGGGACATCAGACAGAGTTCGGTCCATCAGTAAAGGGACTGTGGGGACGTCTGTCTCGGGTCATCAGACAGAGTTTGGTCCATCAGTAAAGGGACTGTGGGGACAGCTTATTGGAGGATCTATCTGTATCTGAACCAAAATCAGAGGCCGTCTTCCTCCTGATTGTTCTTCTTTGGTTTTTACTGCTCACTGTGCGTCACATGTAGGTCTGTCCTCATGAACTCTCGTCCTTCTGATTTGCTGGCTGCAGTCGTTTATATTGAATGTTACAGACTTAAATGGTCCAATCAGGGGCATCTCAGGACTGGTGTGTCCTCTGGTCTCCTCCTGGTCGTGGTGCTCCTGTTGACTCTGGAAGAGGTGCTGAGGGAGGAGGTGGGCAGAGCGTTGTCTCCATGACGACCTGTGCTGCTCACATCCTATGTGACCTCAAGTACAAAAAAAACAAAACAGGTTTAAAACTTTGGTTGTTCACACAAAACTAAACAGATCATCTCTGCTGCTGTCTTACCTCTGATAACCTCACTGCATGTGAACAGAAACAGCCAGTCAGAGTTGAGGAGTCTCTGACGCAGCACTGGTCATATGACCCCAGACTGTGTCACAATTCCGTATCTCTGTCCTCAGATCTGTTCACCAACACGTTTTGGTTTTTAACTGCAGAATGAGAACCTTTCTGAGCTGGCGGCCATCTTGGATCAGGCATCGTCCTCCAGAACTGGATCAGACCAGAACTGGACCAGAACGGCTCAGGGCCTGCGACTGCCTGTGACGTCACACAATATGAGCGGTTGTAAGATGGGGCGATGACGTGGCACGTTGTGATTGGCTGTAGTGGGTTTACCATTTTCATGGGTTTTAGCGCTTGGTGGTCTAGCGTCAGCAAAATGGAAGAAAAATCACAACTTTTACCTTGAAATCCAGTTTTTTTTAGGCAAAAGGTGAGCATCACAGCCTTACCCTCGCTTCCCCAAACCAGGAGAGCAGAAAGGCAGTGATTAGGAAAGCATCCAAAAAGTACATGATAAAGGGTAAGTCACACTGTGAATTAACGTTACGACGCTTAAATTACTTGCCAATGAAGTAACGTGTGTGTGTGTGTGTGTGTGTGTGAGTGTGTGTAAAAATAAGTCATACAGCAGGGTGAATTCACACTACAACACTTAAGACAGCTTTCAATGAAGCTGACTGTGTGTGTGTGTGTGTGTGTGTGTGTGTGTTAGGACAGATGAACAACCATCCATAAAAACTATGCCTATCCACCGAAATACTCCTGTAAGTTGTATGGGGGAACATTGTTATATGTAAACAAGACATTTAAATTTTAGTTTAGTCGAATGCACACACCATGTGTTCAATGTCTGTACATGTCTTTATTGATTAGTTTTATCTGTCAAACATAGAAGGATATTGTACAGTTCTTCAACAAGTTCATGTTTTATCTATTCTGTGTCATTGCAGTTTGTAAATGGTCACAGTGCTTTGTGAAACTGGGCCCTAAGAGTTAAAGCTTCAGTGCAGCTATAGAAAGGATCTGAGGTACTATAGCTGTCAAAGGTTTTTGAAAAACATTGGGTATGTGTATGTATGTGTGTGTATGTATATATATATATATATATATATATATATATATACATACACACACACACACACACACACATACGTATATATATATATATATATATATATATATGTATGTGTGTGTGTGTGTGTGTGTATATTTATATATACAGACTGCAGCTAGATACAAAGTATATTTCTATTGGCATGGAAACAGAGTTCCCAGTTTTCATATTTGTGATTTGTGATCTATTTGACAGACACCTATCTGTGTGTGTGTGTGTGTGTGTGTGTGTGTGTGTGTGCGCGTGTTTTCTGTCTGATCTTAGTATTTTCAAAGTATTGGCCCCGCCCCCCTCAGCTGATGCTTATTTCCGGTTCCGGGTTCTTCTCCGTTGAGCAGCCACAGAGCAGACGGAGGAAAGATGGCGGCGGCCCAGTCAGACAGAGACCCACCATCAGTTTTATGTTCGGAGTTCCTGAATTTCTCCGCCAAAGACACGGCGTCGGTAAGCTCCTCCTCCACCTGTCGGTCCCTGCTGACGTCCTCACCTCACCTGGTACCGCGTCACAGCGCGCGCTCTCACCTGCTCGACGTTTTTCTGGTTAATCTGCAACACGGAGCTAATGCTAATGCTAATGCTAATGCTAGCAGTTGTGAGTGATGTGTCAAACATCTGGATCGTAAACAGCTGCTGCAGCTGTGTGTGTGTGTGTGTGTGTGTGTGTGTGTGTGTGTGTGTGTGTGTGTGTGTGTGTGTGTCAGTCAGTCTGACGTCACGACGTCAACTCCGACTGTCGGTGTTTATAAACACACCTGCGTGTTTTTTTTTTGTATCGTTAAATTCTGTGTCACTACCGACCGGTTATTAACCGTCATAACCGTCAATCAACAGCGTGTGTCAGCCTGCACACCCTCAGTACACTCACCTGTCTTAATGTATTAGTTATATCTGTCTTTACATGACCAAACATGGAACTGAAATTAGATTTATCTACCTTTATCTCATTTATTTATTTCTATTATTTCACTCATTTATTTCCATTATCTCACTAATTTATTTCTATTATCTCATTTATTTATTTCTATTATCCCATTTATTTATTTTTATTTTCCCATTTATTTATTTCTATTATCTCATTTATTATTTCTATTATCCCATTTATTTATTTCTATTATCTCATTTATTTATTTCTATTATCCCATTTATTTATTTTTATTATTTATTTTTATTATTTTATGAATTATTTTCTAGAATTTCACTTAATTTCATTTATTACATTTATCTCTATTTCTTATCTTTATTTTTCCTCATCTCACAAACAAGGAGCCGTAATATTATTAATACTAATTTATACTGTTATTAAACAGTGAATATGATTTATGTCTGTGTGACCTCTTCTCTTTGACTTTATCACAGTGGACCAGAGGGGTATTCCAGAAAGCAGGTTTAGTGAAAACTCTTCATTCATTCAGTCCGTGTCAAAGCTTGTATCCAAGCGCATTCATTAGTGGAGATTTACCGTCTGTCACAGTCTAAATCCTGCTGGATATTAGTTTGTTACTCAGACTGTCTTAAGTTACTGACTTTATGCACATCAGTCATTTCTTTGGACATCAGGTTTTGTCTTTACATTCAAATATTACACAGCGAGAATTCACCCTCAGCTCAGAATCAAACCTCTGTCCTTTTTATATTTATTATTTTTATAACACTGTGCACAAGGATCAGACTGTCAGTCTGTTAGAGCAGCTCCCAAATGTTTATTGCACATAATGTGTAGGTCTAATTATTTACATTTTAAAAATGGGTATGAAGCTTTAGACACGTAGTATCAATGACTAATGATCTCTATCACTGATGTCATTGGTTGCACTGATGGAACATAACTCCTATAGCCTAATATTGGGGATTATATGTTCATATTTCTGAGTGAGCAGTGGTGCAGCATTTCACTGTCTTTACATTTACTACATTTGTAGCTGAAATAAAGTCACTGAATGCTGTTGAGTCAAGATACAAATAGATGTGCAACATTTACAAATCTACTGTATTTTAACCTCAACGTCTTTTCAAGTGCAAATCACCAAACATATTATTACTGGGTCAGACTGTGAGTTTACAGTCATGTCTTTATGTCTTTGATCTATAGCCTAGCCTATATGTTTTAAATCTTCTGCCTCCTGTGTTTTTCCCCATCAGATTAAATCTGAACAAATATATTATTATATATTACTAATATAATGTAATGTATCTACAGCCTGATACACAGTCAGATTCAATCACTTTATCTTCATTAAGGAAATGTAAGTCTGATAAATGATGAATAAACTTTTTTATTAACTTTATGGTTAACTTATTGACACTTTCCTCGCTCTGACTCAGGCTCTTCTTTTAAAGATAAACGTGCACCGTCTGCTACACATGCATTAATATCTCTACATCCACTGGATTAAAATGGAGGCCTGTCTTTTATTTACCTGTTGCCATGGTGAATCGTGGAGTCGGAGCTCCGTTGAGGATGGCTTTTTATTGTCGGCTTAACTCAGAGTGAACATACTCAGAGTTGACTGAACTAACTCAGATCAGCTGTTCTGGAACCGGTAACTCAGAGTTTCCCATCTCAGAGTAAATCAACTCAGAGTTCAGGGTTAGACTCAGAGTTTGTTGAACCTCCTACCTGGAATACCCCTCAGTTCAGACTGATTCTCTGAGTGTTACACATGTGAACATCTGACACTGAACACTCTGAAATCTTTGATTTTCACTTATTAATTAAATGATGTACTTCCTCCTCCTCCTCCTCCTCCTCCTCAGCAATGGCTGGCCGCGTCCGACCTGCAGCAGGAGGTGTACCGTCACTTGGCGGTGTATGTACCCAGAATCCTTTGCCTGGGTCCGAGTGGGGGCAGCAGCAGGGAGGAGCAGAGGGAGGAGCTGGCTTATCAGCTGCTCCTCCTGGCTCCCCTGGAGTGGCTCCTGCTGGGGGAGGAGCCGGCCACCGGCCTTGCCCTCCTGCAGGAGAACAACCAGCCGTCACCGCTGTGTGGTCATGTGTTCAAGGTGGGAGAGCCCACCTACTCCTGCAGGTGAGACACACACACGCACGCACGCACACACACACACACACACACACACACACACACACACACAGGTAACACACACACACGCACACTGGTAACACACACACACACATTGGGTGATCTCTAAAGGAAATGGCCACTTTAGAATGAAGATACAGACAGTACTTACTGACCCTCATGCCCACAAGAAGTCCAGTGGAGTTTTTAATCCACAAAACTCGTTCGGGGTATCAGAGCCAGCTGGAGACATAATTTACTCCACTTTTATAGCATCATTTCTCACCGTGGTCAGTTAGCCTGCCCTGCAGGCTGCTGTGTTTACATGGCAACTCACACGAGACTCGAGAACTAGCACCGCCACTAGCCATCAGCTAGTCTCCCTCACCTGGGGACACTGGTTAGTCTGTCCCAAGGGTTAATGACACACCTGGAGACACTGGTTAGTCTGTCCCAAGGGTTAATCACACACCTGGAGACACTGGTTAGTCTGTCCCAAGGGTTAATCACACACCTGGGGACACTGGTTAGTCTGTCCCAAGGGTTAATGACACACACCTGGAGACACTGGTTAGTCTGTCCCAAGGGTTAATCACACACCTGGGGACACTGGTTAGTCTGTCCCAAGGGTTAATAACACACACCTGGAGACACTGGTTAGTCTGTCCCAAGGGTTAATGACACACACCTGGGGACACTGGTTAGTCTGTTCCAGTGTGTGTTCACTAAATGATAGGAATGATTCTGTCTCTGGAGGATCCTTTCTTGGGATGACTCATCCTACAACGAAAGGATTCTTCACTTTTAGAAACACCCACTGACTCCTTTTAGTGATGTCGCATGACACACAGAAGATCTGACCAATCAGATCAAAGTCTGAATGTCTCCCCCTTCTGTTCCTGAGATATGATGTTAGAACAAGATGATGTCACAGTCAAGCTGACCGTTGTCTGTCATCAGGGGGTACCTGGTGTGTAACAGGGTTTGGGTGGGCAGAGCCTGACAGGTTTGATAAACAGACTGTTGTTTGTGTTCAGGGAGTGTGCAGCCGACCCAACCTGTGTCCTGTGTATGAAGTGTTTCCTGGGAAGTGTTCACAAAGAGCATCGATACAGGGTGAGTACACACACACACACACACTCAGACAGGTGGAACAGGTGTTGGATCAGACAGATAACGATAAATGTGATGTTACCTGATAGTAAACTGTATGACTGAAGCCGAGGTGTTCAGACTGGACTCTACTGACTGAGTCTCGTTCATCATAATGTGTGTGACAGACTTCCTGTGTTTGACCCCGACGCTAATGTTAGCCTAACATTAGCCGTCTCACTGTGATCGAGTCCCGGTCAGAAGGTTAATGATCGGCTGACCTGCAGCGTCTCTCTGGAGACACTGTGACATCACTCTGTGATGATCAATCTGACACTGACTGTGTCTCTGTGAAGGTTTATTCATCTGTCTGTGTTAGAAACTGTTACTGATGCTGTTAGACCTCCATCATGTCTGGGTACTGTCTGTCAGCCAATCACAGACTGTGTCCCTGACTCATTGACTAATCGCAGACTGTGTCTCTGACTCATTGACTAATCGCAGACTGTGTCCCTGACTCATTGCAGACTGTGTCTCTGACTCATTGACTAATCGCAGACTGTGTCCCTGACTCATTGACTAATCGCAGACTGTGTCCCTGACTGATTGACTAATCGCAGACTGTGTCCCTGACTCACTGACTAATTGCAGACTGTGTCCCTGACTTATTGACTAATCACAGACTGTGTCCCTGACTCATTGACTAATCGCAGACTGTGTCCCTGACTCACTGACTAATCGCAGACTGTGTCTCTGACTCACTGACTAATCGCAGACTGTGTCTCTGACTCATTGACTAATCACAGACTGTGTCCCTGACTCATTGACTAATCACAGACTGTGTCTCTGACTCATTGACTAATCACAGACTGTCTCTGACTCATTGACTAATTGCAGACTGTGTCCCTGACTCATTGACTAATCACAGACTGTGTCCCTGACTCATTGACCAATCACAGACTGTGTCCCTGACTCACTGACTCATTGACTAATCGCAGACTGTGTCCCTGACTCATTGACTAATCGCAGACTGTGTCCCTGACTCATTGACCAATCACAGACTGTGTCCCTGACTCACTGACTAATCACAGACTGTTTCTCTGACTCACTGACTAATCAGACTGTGTCCTTGACTCATTAACACAGTTGTGTTAACACATTAAAAAATTTACTGAAACACCCAAAGAATGGTTTGATTTGACGAGAGGTCAGCTGACAGGAAGTATCTGATATATGCCCCCCCTTCACCTGTCAGGTCCACAAAGACAGTCTGAAACACTTCAGCTGAGAGTCTGTCTGCTGCATGTGACACACACACACACACACACACACACACACACACACACACACACACACACACACTCTCACTGTGAAACACACTTTTGGTGTCTTTGATGAAACATCAGTAAACCTGTGAGTTTGTATTTAACCAGCTGAGTCATGTCTGGAGCTCAGTGATGTGTTTACAGCTGAGTCCTGTCTGAGATGGCTGCATCTGTAAAGTTACAAACAACAACAACAACAACAACAACACAATAAACAGATACAGATCCACAGTAAGATGTAGAAACATTCAAACACCTTCACACGGTGACCAGAACCAACAGACTGGTTCATCCTGGTTCTTCTGAGAGCTTTATAACCAGACAGAGACCAGGTCACGTAGGTGAAGGTGAGTCCAGGTGAGGCCAGCAGAGCACAGATCAGTCTGAGAACCAGGACCAAAGCCTAAGAAGGGTCCAAGATGGTCGACCATCCTGGAGTAAAGCTCACAGTGATGTGCAGTATCTGACATGTGCAGATGGATTCATGTACAACAGATCACTGTGAATTCAGATCCACTAGAAACGTAGCAGTGACCAGTGTCTGTCTGACAAACAGGACTTGTGTCTGAAGTCAGTCATCATCAAACTCAGATCTGATCATAGACACGTGTGAATGTTCATGAACGCCAAACACTCGCAACCTGACAGCACGCTAACTTACTTACTTATGCCTTACACCCCTTTTGGGGTATAGGCCGTCGACAACGGACCTCCAGAGTACCCGATCGCTGGCTTTCCTTTCTATCTGTGACCAGGTGACAGAGCAGACAAAGACAGACCTGACACATGGAGCAAACAGAGACAGACCTGAGGACACATGGAGCAGACAGAGACAGACCTGAGGAGACATGGAGCAAACAGAGACAGACCTGAGGACACATGGAGTAAACAGAGACAGACCTGAGGACACATGGAGCAAACAGAGACAGACCTGAGGACACATGGAGCAGACAGAGACAGACCTGAGGAGACATGGAGCAAACACAGACAGACCTGAGGACACATGGAGTAAACACAGACAGACCTGAGGACACATGGAGTAAACAGAGACAGACCTGAGGACACATGGAGTAAACAGAGACAGACCTGAGGACAGATTGGGCAGACAGAGACAGACCTGAGGACACATGGAGCAGACAGACAGACCTGAGGACACATGGAGCAAACAGAGACAGACCTGAGGACACATGGAGCAGACAGAGACAGACCTGAGACCACATGGAGCAAACAGAGACAGACCTGAGGACACATGGGGCAGACAGAGACAGACCTGAGGACACATGGAGCAGACAGACAGACCTGAGGACACATGGAGCAAACAGAGACAGAGAAACTTTGCTGACACTGAGACTGAAGTTATTTCAGGTGAAGCAGAGACAAGCATTTTACTTAATCTGTCAGAGGTGTGACAGGGACAGGTACACCAGAGACCTGACGGATGTCACAGGTGATGTTAACTCTTGAGTCCTCTGTAGGAAGAACCATCCATGAAGTACACACAAGACACATGATAGTACACTGTGTGTGTGTGTGTGTGTGTGTGTGTGTGTGTGTGTGTGTGTGTGTGATAAACGTGTGTGCGTGTGTGTGTGTGTGTGTGTGTGTTGTAGATGACGACGTCAGGAGGTGGAGGTTTCTGTGACTGTGGAGATGCTGAGGCCTGGAAGAAAGGTCCTTACTGCCAGAAACACACACCTACGTCCAACAACAGAGACACTGAGGAGGTGAGACACATACCTGTCTGTCTGTCCCTCTGTCTGTCTGACCTTCTGACGGTCTGTCTGTCCCTTGATGATCACTGCGGTTCTGTTTGTCCCTTCAGGATCCTGTAGCCCTGCTGCCTGCTGACATGGTTAGTCGTGCTTTCAGCATCTTCTCCACCATCCTGAAATACGCTGTGGACATGTTGACCTGGGAACAGGAGGACCAGCTGCCTGCAGGACTGGAGCCACCGTACGCGCGCGCGCACACACACACACACACACACACACACACACACACACACACACACATATACACACACATCCATAGACAGTGTTAATTCTTACAGTTACTTTAGTTCAGTCTGAAGACAGACTGCTAACTGCTAACTGCTATCAGTTAACAGCTATTTGCTAACTGCTAACAGCTAACTGCTAATAGCTAACTGCTAACAGCCACAAATCCATCCAGCAGCTCCACCATCCACAGTCAGACACACATGGCTGATTATTTACTGCTGAATTACAGCTCACAACTCACACCAACAGAAACATCCTGGTGCAGACTATTTACTGGAGTTTACCAGCCTGTGGCTCATCAGGCATCTGAAGAGAAGTACATGCTGTCAACAGTCCACCACCAACATTTACATCACATCTCGTCAAAGAAAATCAAACATAGATTTCATCTTAGTTTTTATTATCACTGGGTGCGGTTACATGATGGCTTCTCATTCTGAATGAAATCTGAATGAAATCATCATGAATTAAAGTTTTTCCAGGTAGTTTACATGGGAAATATTCATTCCGAATGAGGGTTTACACAGAGATCTGTTTAATCGCCTTTATTCGGGTCCGTGCAAGGTTTGGGGCAGGGAAGGTTTCTGATTGGATAGGGGGCGGGGCGGATGTTACATGTTTACGTTTACCGGAAGAAAACACTGTAGTCCTCGCTCCGGATAACAAGATGCTTGACGCCGCCGTTCTTAGTGCCTTTTTCAGGCTTGTTCTGCTTATATTCTTGAAGCAGCAGTACGACAACAACCTTGTTCTGCTAATGCTTCGTCTGTTGAGGAGGAGAAGGGAGGTAGAAGGTCGAAGAAGGGAGATAGAAGACCGTGTTGGGGAGAATGGAAACCGGTGAGTGCAACGAGTCCGACTGCTCTATTTCAGCCCGTTGAACTTAAAGAGGAATGAGTGTATACAAGTAAGAGAAATTCTTTCATTTCGAATTAGAAACAGAATATTCCAGCCCCTTACATCGGATTGAATTTTCAATTGCATTGGCCATTTTCATTCTGAATTAGGTGTTTACAAGATCACTTTTAATAGGAATGAACTTTCATTCGGAATGAAAAGGGAATTAAACTGTCCATGTAAACACACTCAATATCTAGTTTTAGCTCATCGTCTTGTTAAGGTCGTGGAAAAAAGGTTGTTGGTGAAAGGTTTTCATCAACAAAATAAACACTACCCCCCCCCCCCCCCCCCCCCCCCCCACACACACACACACACACACACACACACACACACACACCTGTTGACACATTATTAAAGGTAATGTACTTGCCTTTAATAATGTGTCAACAGGTGCGTTTGTCTTTAACCCTTTAAGCCAGGAGGTCGTTATTTGTCTGATCCTGTTTGAAAGGGTCTAAAATAAAAACCACAGTAACCACAACATTCATGTATCAGAAAGCTTCTGTCTTCACCTTCATCGGGGTGGACGCTCGTAATGACATCATTTTTGTTACATGTGGTGCAAAAAATATTGTGTTCATGTTTCTACTTTTTTTTTTTTTTGAGTTGAACCTGGGCTGCTGCAGCAACAGCCTTGTACATGGGGCACCTGCTCTATCCACTAAGCCACCGTCGCCCCACGCTTCCACATTTAAAATAATTTTGGATCCGTTTTTTTATTTTTTAGTAAAATCTGATGAAAAAAACATCCAGTGTTTTTATTATTTATTTTAATGACACTGTTTTAATCCTTTTATTAATTACTCTGGTTTATTGATCTAAATAATCTCTGAGCTCAAGTTGGATAGATGTTGGGATGAGAGACAACAGGAAGTGACATCACAATAAGCAGACATGTTAGAGTTTTGTTACGTTCACGTTTACTCTGACACTTCCTGTGTGTGTGTGTTTGTGTGTGTGTTCAGGGACAGAGGAGACACCTACTACTGCATGTTGTTCAATGATGAAGTCCACACGTATGAACAGGTGATCTACACGCTGCAGAAAGCTGTCAACTGCAGCCAGAAAGAAGCCGTCAGCTTCGCCACAACCGTGGACAGAGACGTCAGTACATGCTACAGTACACATATACACTGTGCATCACATTGTTACTATGGTTACTATGATATACAGGACCAGTGTGATGTTGGTTCACATCAGTCCTCACAAACATGAGGAGGTCCACGTTACATGTCGTGTTCATGTTGCAGGGCAGGAAGTCAGTTCGATACGGAGACTTTCAGTTCTGTGACCAGGCCAAGTCTGTGATCGTGGTGAGTGTCTGATGTCACAGCTGAGGGAGGAGCTGAGGGTGATAAAGGAAATCATTTAATAACTCCTCTCTACCTCCCTGTGTCCTCCCTCTGTCCTGGCTCCCTGTGTCCTCCCTCTGTCCTGACTCCCTGTGTCTTCCCTCTGTCCTCCCTCTGTCCTGACTCCCTCTGTACCTCCCTCTGTCCTGGCTCCCTGTGTCCTCCCTCTGTCCTCCCTCTGTCCTGACTCCCTGTGTCCTCCCTCTGTCCTGACTCCCTCTGTACCTCCCTCTGTCCTCCCTCTGTCCTGGCTCCCTGTGTCCTCCCTCTGTCCTGACTCCCTGTGTCCTCCCTCTGTCCTCCCTCTGTCCTGGCTCCCTGTGTCCTCCCTCTGTCCTGACTCCCTCTGTCCTGGCTCCCTGTGTCCTCCCTCTGTACCTCCCTCTGTACCTCCCTGTGTCCTCCCTCTATCCTGACTCCCTGTGTCCTCCCTCTGTCCTGGCTCCCTGTGTCCTCCCTCTGTACCTCCCTCTGTCCTCCCTCTATCCTGACTCCCTGTGTCCTCCCTGTGTCCTCCCTCTGTACCTCCCTGTGTCCTGACTCCCTCTGTACCTCCCTCTGTCCTCCCTCTATCCTGACTCCCTGTGTCCTCCCTCTGTCCTGACTCCCTCTGTACCTCCCTCTGTCCTCCCTCTGTCCTGACTCCCTGTGTCCTGCATCCTATCAGAGGAACACCAGTCGTCAGTCGAAGCCTCTCAGGGTTCAGGTGATGCACTCGTCAGTTGTTGCTCATCAGTGTTTTGCTCTGAAGGCTCTCAGCTGGTTGGGACAGATCATTCAATGCTCTGGTGAGTCTGGACTTCATTACCCAGAATCCCTCACTCTGTCTGCTTGTGATTGGTGTGAGTGTTTACCTGTTGTATTTCAGATGGTCTGAGGAGGATCCTGTGTCAGGTGGGCCTGCAGAAAGGTCCAGAAGGAGAATACTCCTCGCTGGTTGACAAGCTGATGCTCAATGACTCCAAGATGTGGAAAGGTAACTGCTCACGTATAGAACTTATATATTTATTTACTACATGGCATTGTTTAACACTGGATTCTGATTGGTCGATGACCACACTGTAGACAGTTCTGATCATAAAGTCTCAGCAGAGGCAGTTAAATCATTTTTAAAATCAGTATTTTGTGTCACAGTTTTGATTTCGGGATGATGTGCAGCGGCTCGTTGTGAAACACCTTCATCACCACATCAGTGTGCACGATGAATGTATTGTGAAAAATGGCTTGAACTGTGATTATCAGTATATTCACATGTGCTGTGCATTCACATGCTGTGTGTCATGTTGAATCAGTGGCGTCAGTCAGGTGACTTTACTGGTTTTAAAGTATTTCTCCTCTCACAGAAACCACTAAGAGTCAAACTGGTGTTTTGGATTAAACCAAACTGCCCGTGATGTGTCAGTGTTTTTGTCCTGGCGCTCTTCACAGATCTGACACCTGTTCGCCTGCCGACCTGTTCTCCTCCCGACTCAGTGACACTGTTAAAGACAACAGGGATTAATTTTATTCAATTTTATTTATAAAGCCCAATATCACAAATCACAGTTTGCCTCACAGGGCTTTACAGCATACGACATCCCTCTGTCCTTATGACCCTCACAGCTGATCAGGAAAAACTCCCCAAAAAAACCCTTTAACGGGGAAAAAATGGTAGAAACCTCAGGAAGAGCAACTGAGGAGGGATCCCTCTTCCAGGACGGACAGACGTGCAATAGATGTCGTACAGAACAGATCAGCATGATAAATTAACAGTAATCCATATGACACAATGAGAGAGAGAGAGAGAGAGAGAGAGAGAGAGAGAGAGAGAGATATGCAGGACAGACGGTAATGACAGTAGCTTACAACAACATTAATGAAAGTAATATTATAATTAATAATAATATATTAATATCTGATAGTATACATGAATGACAATAATCATAAGTGTATAATAACAGTCGAAGTATGACTAATGACTAATGATGGCAGCAGCAGCAGGAGGCATCTGGCAGGACCACGGCAGCAGCACAACCACACACATCACACTGTCCAGGCACCACTGTGATATGAATTAATCTGAGAGATAGTGGAGCACAAAGGCTCCGGAGAAGAAGCCGAGTTAGTGACATGCAGTACGGCCTAGTTAGTGACATGCAGTATAGTCGAGTTAGTGACATGCAGTACGGCCTAGTTAGTGACATGCAGTACAGCCGAGTTAGTGACATGCAGTAGGGCTGAGTTAGCAAGATGTAGTAACAGGACATGAGAGAGAGAGAGAGAGGAGGAGAGAAGGTGCCCGGTGTATTATAGGGGGGTCCTCCGGCAGACTAGGCCTAAGTCAGCCTAACTAGGGGCTGGTACAGGGCAAGCCTGAGCCAGCCCTAACTATAAGCTTTATCAAAGAGGAAAGTCTTAAGTCTAGTCTTAAATGTGGAGACGGTGTCTGCCTCCCGGACCGTAACAGGAAGATGATTCCACAGGAGAGGAGCCTGATAGCTGAAGGCTCTGGCTCCTGATCTACTTTTGGAGACTTTAGGGACCACGAGTAACCCTGCGTTCTCAGAGCGCAGTGTTCTGGTGGGATAATATGGCACTATGAGCTCTCTAAGATATGACGGAGCTTGACCATTTAATTCAATTCAATTTTATTTATAAAGCCCAATATCACATATCACAATTTGCCTCACAGGGCTTTACAGCATACGACATCCCTCTGTCCTTAAGACCCTCACAGCGGATAAGGAAAAACTCCCCAAAAAAAAACCCTTTAACGGGGAAAAAAACAACGGTAGAAACCTCAGGAAGAGCAACTGAGGAGGGATCCCTCTTCCAGGACGGACAGACGTGCAATAGATGTCGTACAGAACAGATCAGCATAATAAATTAACAGTAATCCATATGACACAATGAGAGAGAGAGAGAGAGAGAGAGAGAGAGAGAGAGAGAGAGAGAGATGCAGGTAATGACAGTAGTTTACAACAACAAGTTATAGTTCTGGCTACTGTGGTACAATATGTTGAAAGTATGTATTAATATCTGACAGTATACATGTGTGACAATAGTCATATGTGTATAATAACAGTAGAAGTATGACTAATGATGGCAGCAGCAGCAGGAGGCATCTGGCAGGACCACGGCATCAGCACAGCCACACATGTCACGCTGTCCAGGCACCGCTGTGATATGAGTTAATCTGAGAGACAGTGGAGCACAAAGGCTCCGGAGAAGAAGCCGAGTTAGTGACATCCAGAATGGCCGAGTTAGCAAGATGCAGTAATAGAATATGAGAGAGAGAGAGAGAGAGAGAGAGAGAGAGAGAGAGAGAGAGAGAAAGAGAAAGAGAAAGAGAGAGAGAGAGAGAAGGTGCCCGGTGTATTATAGGGGGGTCCTCCGGCAGACTAGGCCTAAGTCAGCCTAACTAGGGGCTGGTACAGGGCAAGCCTGGGCCAGCCCTAACTATAAGCTTTATCAAAGAGGAAAGTCTTAAGTCTAGTCTTAAATGTGGAGACGGTGTCTGCCTCCCGGACCGTAACAGGAAGATGATTCCACAGGAGAGGAGCCTGATAGCTGAAGGCTCTGGCTCCTGATCTACTTTTGGAGACTTTAGGGACCACGAGTAACCCTGCGTTCTCAGAGCGCAGTGTTCTGGTGGGATAATATGGCACTATGAGCTCTCTAAGATATGACGGAGCTTGACCATTTAGAGCTTTATAAGTTAACAGTAGGATCTTAAATTCATTTCTGGATTTTACAGGGAGCCAGTGCAGAGAAGCTAAAACAGGAGAAATATGATCTCGTTTCTTAGTTCCTGTTAGTACACGTGCTGCTGCATTCTGAATTAGCTGGAGAGTTTTTAAGGACTTACTAGAGCTACCTGATAATAGAGAGTTACAGTAATCCAGCCTTGAGGTAACAAAAGCGTGGACCAATTTTTCTGCATCTTTTCGGGTCAGGATAGGCCTAATTTTCGCAATATTATGCAGATGAAAAAATGCAGTCTGTGAGGTTTGTTTTAAATGAGAATTAAAAGACAAATCTTGATCAAATATTACTCTGAGATTTCTTACATTTCATTTCTTTATTCAGTGGTCAGTCTGTGTCAGCAGAGAGACATTAAACCTTATACTTCATTATGTGTTCATTTATCCTGAGTCACATGACCTCATCACAGTGTTCAACAACGGTTTCACATATCACATGTTGTCCTGATCAACACTACGTCTGTCTGTCTGTTTGTTTGTCTGTCTGTAGGAGCAAGGAACATCTACCACCAGCTGCTGATGAACAGCCTCCTCATGGACCTCAAATACAAGAAGATCTTTGCTGTCCAGTTCGCCAAGGTAACACACCTGATGAACACACCTGATGAACACACCTGATGCACAGCGAGCGTCTTGTACAGTCACAAAAACAGGAATTCATGCTGAATTATGTGAACAGCGTTTCTTAGCGTCCCCATGTTTGGTCCCCCCTCTGTTGGGATACCTAGCACACAGATCTGGTACTAAAAGGTGGAGCTAGAAACCCTGCAGTCTGATTGGTCAGTAGAGGACGGTCACTCTGGTTTTATGTAACCTCTGTTCATACATCAGTAAACTACAACTATAAAATGACTTCATTCACTTTAAGGTGGAACGTATACTGTCATGTTTTCCAACATTTTATTTATATTTATGACATTTTGTAAAAATTTTATTGGACACATTTCAGTATCTCAACTTGGAGCTTTCCATTATTTTTTATTGTCTCTCTTGGATGACACACACTTTTAGTAATGACTTTAAAAATATAGATTAATTTGGAGCGGATTATGTGAAGGTCATATATTCTAATCCTCACTTCCTGTGGGCTACAGCAACACTAAACCCCTGAGCTTGCCTGAGAAGGACTAAATGCACAAAGCTGCTATTTTTAAATATCCCATGGAGAGAGACTCTCACTGCAGCCTGTTCTATTTTGTTGTGAAAATGTGGGCGTGCAGCCTCGTTCTGTGGACGATAAACCAGGTGCAGACTTCCATCTGTGTCACCGCTGATGAGGAAATACAGCGAGTGCTGGACGGAGCAGTGAGTGACAACAACCCCGCCCACATTTAAGAGGACTGTCTGAACAGACCGAGGGTCTAGGTACCATGTCTGAAGGCTTACTGCTGGTTCCAAACTCAAAGTGTTAGGTGTTAACGAAGCTTAACAATTCACCAGTTAATGTTATGAGTTTCGGCTTGAAATCGTCTACAAAGCGACTGATCAAGCCGTGCAGTGTCCGGAGCGCTGACTGTGCATCAGGTGTTTTTTTAACACAGGAACCTTCAGTGATCAGTGATGAAGAAAATCTGAGTATGATTATTGTTTTATTTGTCAGGTTGTTGTTGCTCTGACTGAATTACTGAACGTGTCTTTGTTCTCTGCTCCGTCTGTCCACACTGACTCTCAAAGAAGCTTCTCTTAAATCACAGCTAACAAACAGGTCACTGTTACTAATCAGGACGACATTTATGTTCATGTGATTTGTTTTATTTCCTTCAAACCACTATAACATCAGACTTTGTTCTTGTGTTGATTTACTGAAGTCAGTTTTACACTGCTGGTACGTTACAGCTGATTGATTAGTCTGTTGGTATTTATCACAGGTAATATTCAATCAGTAAAATTAATTCACCGAAGTGATTTCCATGTCTCCTTCATTATGGGACAGTAAATACAGTTCTGGAGTTTGAATCTGACTCATCCAGTTTAAAGTGTAAGAGCTGTACAGTGAGCAGCCGTCACGTAAGACATAATCAGAGAAATAAAATAAATATATTCAGCTGTGAGTTCACACAGTTAGTAGCTTATTTACTGTCGCCGCTCCTCTGTCGCCTCAACTGATACAACAGTGTTGTGTTTTACTGTGATACCTATAAAAATTCTTCAGACAAGAGTAGGTGGCACAGATCAATCAATTTTAAGCGTCAAATTATGAGCTGAACACGTCGTATGACTGATTTGATATGAGCACACAGAGCCTGAAGCAGAAAGTGATCAGAGAAAACCACCGTCATGGTTCCTGTTGTCTCTGACTGAGGCTGCAGGTTTGTGGAGCTCTGATTATAAACACGAGGTGATGTTGTTAACATGGACATATTGATACACCTGAGCCCTGCCGACTCATGGTGACGCTGATGTTTGACCTGTTTGTGTTGATACACATGAACACAGTGTTGTTGGTGTTTTTGCCACTGAGCAAGTCTTGTAGGCACAGTTTTTCCACTGTGACCTCATTATCTCTGCTCGGCGTGTCTTAACCTCGTTCAGTCCAGATTAGCCTCCAATCCCTGAGAGCAGCAGGATGTGACGTCATCATTTAGATAAAGTAACAAAAGCCACTGCTGGTTGAAGTGGTCCCAGTGGGTGGACATCACTAACCAGTGGGTAGACATTAGTAAACAGTGGGAGGACATTAGTAACCAGTGGGAGGACATTAGTAACCAGTGGGTGGACATTAGTAACCAGTGGGAGGACATTGGTCACCAGTAGGTGGTCATTAGTAACCAGTGGGAGGACATCAGTATCCAGTGGGTGGACATTACTAAACAGTGGGTGGACATTAGTATCCAGTGGCTGGACATCAGTATCCAGTGGGTGGACATCAGTAACCAGTGGGAGGACATTAGTCACCAGTAGGTGGTCATTAGTAACCAGTGGGTGGACATCAGTAACCAGTGGGTGGACATCAGTAACCAGTGGGAGGACATTAGTAACCAGTGGGAGGACATTAGTCACCAGTAGGTGGTCATTAGTAACCAGTGGGAGGACATTAGTCACCAGTAGGTGGTCATTAGTAACCAGTGGGAGGACATTAGTAACCAGTAGGTGGACATCAGTAACCAGTGGGTGGATATCAGTAACCAGTGGGCGGACATTAGTTACCAGTGGGTGGATATCAGTAACCAGTGGGTGGACATCAATAACCAGTTGGAGAACATCAGTAACCAGTAGGTGGACATCAGTAACCAGTGGGTGGATATCAGTAACCAGTGGGCGGACATTAGTTACCAGTGGGTGGATATCAGTAACCAGTGGGTGGACATTAGGGAACCAATGGGTGGACATCAGTAACCAGGGGGAGGACATCAGTAACCAGTGGGTGGACATCAACAACCAGTGGGTGGACATCAGTATCCAGTGGGTGGACATCAGTATCCAGTGGGTAGACATTAGTAACCAGTGGGTGGACATTAGTAAACAGTGGGTGGACATCAGTATCCAGTGGGTGGACATTACTAAACAGTGGGTGGACATTAGTATCCAGTGGCTGGACATCAGTATCCAGTGGGTGGACATTACTAAACAGTGGGTGGACATTAGTATCCAGTGGCTGGACATCAGTATCCAGTGGGTGGACATTACTAAACAGTGGGTGGACATTAGTATCCAGTGGCTGGACATCAGTATCCAGTGGGTGGACATTAGTAAACAGTGGGTGGACATCAGTATCCATTGGGTGGACATTAGTAAACAGTGGGTGGACATCAGTATCCAGTGGGTGGATATTAGTAAACAGTGGGTTGACATTAGTAACCAGTGGATGGACATCAGTAACCAGTGGGTGAACATTAGTAACCAGTGGGAGGACATCAGAAACCAGTGATGTGTCAGAGAGGTAACCAGTCAAACCAGTATAGGGTCAGTAACTTCATGAAACACCTGGTTGCTATATCGGTGTCTAGGTTTAAATTTGGGGTTGGGGTGGATAGTGGGATGGCGGGAGGGCGTCGGCCTGGCAGCAGCGACCTCTGACCCAGAGGTGAAATGTCGTCCCCCCTCTAGAACTACAGACGGCTCCAGACAGATTTTATGGAGGACGACCACGAGCGAGTGGTGTCAGTGACCTCCCTGTCTGTTCAGCTCTTCACCGTCCCGACCATGGTGAGTACTCCTGCTCCTCCTCCTCCTCCTCTGCACCTCCACACACCTGTCTTTCTCTCTGTCTTTGTCTCTGCCTGTCTGTCCTTCCTGCTGGTAGAGTTATGAATGCTTGCAGAGTGACTACGTGACTGACGACCACGACCGTGAGTTCTCCATCACTGACCTGTCAGTACAAATATTCACCGTCCCGTCGCTGGTGAGTTCAGTCTGTCTGTGTTGGAGGTGAGAGATAACACGTTCACCACTGTAACTGAGCTGATGAACACATGAACGGGACCAATCAATCTTCATTCAGCATTGTTTATTTTATACAGTGTTGTGATTTATTATCTCGACTCATCTTAAAACTTTGATTTATTTAGTTTGTTTTATAAATCTATGACATCATCATCAGGTATGATTCATTAAGTTTGTTAATCCAGTTCTTTTATGGGTCATTCTATATAAATGTGTGTCATCTGTAAATGAAATAAATCTGATCCACGTACAAACAGTGATGGGCCTCACACGGAGCCCTGAGGAACTCCACAAGTTCCCTCCACTAATTTATATGTACTATCATTAATCTGAGCAGATTTTAGAGGAAGTTACATCACCTGGGGGGTATTCCATCGTGCAGGCTAAAGGCAAATCCAGGCTTAAATGGCCAAGTTTGGCTAATGTGAGCCAGAGTTCTGTTCCATCAAAGTGGCTAAAATTAGCCTCACATCGGTAACCATGGAAACCATGGTTCTGGCTAAGCCTGATACATCGAGCTAAACTCCGGTTTCCGTTCCATCAAACTGAGCCACAACTCCGTTCCATCAAGGTGCTTAACCTGAATCCCAGCCTAGTAACCATGGTAACTTATGCTGCCGGGCAGTCCTGGTCTGTAGCAGGATTAAGGTGAGGATTAGCTCCATCTATGATCAACAAATGTTCAGTAGACACCTAAAAGACAGTTCTGCCAGAGCTTTACACACTCACAACTGTCATGATAAAATAATATGTAGATCATAAAATATATAACATCATTAATCAAAAAAAATTAACTATTAAAAAACAAATTAAAATGTAATAAAAATAAGATAATTAAAAAAACACAACAGTAAAGCCAAAATCAATTTAATAAAAACAAAACTATAATAAAATTAAACTGAGGCATTAAAAAAAGATTGTACATGAATATGTGATTGCCCTCCCATCTCCACCCCACTCTGGGCCAAATTCACAAAGAATGAACTGTGGCCGCTGATAGCACCTTGAATTGCATTTCATTTGCACCCGCAGTTTGCTCCATCTTAACGTCCTTTTCACAAAGCATATTGCGCTAATGATATACCAGCGCAAACATGCCCACAAAGTTTGGCAGCTGAGTGCAGTTTGCCCCTGATTTGCCCCTGATTGCAATTAGCCACATGGCAAAGTATAAATGCTGGCTTTGCACCAAGAACACCGTGGCAGAACAATGGCAGACTTTGTTTGGCAAAGTACTGAATACTGTATACTCTCATGTAGTGATGTCTGCTGGTGAGTCAGTCTAACAGTGTCGAAAGGGTTGAGGCTGTGGATTTGACCAAGTTTGACCACTTTATCACTATTCCCTCTCACCTGTAGCTGGTTTTTCGTTATCTTTTGAATTTAATATGAATTATGGAAACGTTTTTGTTCACGTTTGTTTCCCCCATTTCGTAAAATAAATTACTGAAAGTTGCTTCTGAAGTGCATGACAGAAGTGTGTTTTGAGAACGACCGCAGACGGTCACCTGTTCAATGCATCAGTATCTTCGGATGCCATTAAAGTAATAATGATTATAATAATAATGTCAAAATATTATTTACAGACTGATTTAACAGACGATCACTGCTGCCACGATCACTGGAAAGTCTGGGCGAGAGGCTTCCACAGCGGAGTGCCCAGTTTGCACCAGCTTTCTAAAGACGTTATTAGGGCACTCAAACTGCGTGTGGCTATTAGCACTGGTGTTAGTGAATTAGACATTGTTTATCAATGAGGCTCATTTGCATAGAAATGGGCAATTTTTGCACCAAATATATGCATATTACCTCATTTAAATATGTGCAAATACACCGGAGCACCGAGACACAATCTGCTTGGCAGCGCAGTTAGTGAAGCATTTCACCCTCTGCGCGTGCTTTGTGAATTAGACAGTATCTGTTTGCTCCATTTTTACCGGTTTAGCGGCCACAAAAGCCACGCAATCCTTTTGTGAATTCGGCCCTCTGTTTCCAATTGGCTAGCAAATTCACAGCCGGTTGAGGTCAACTGACACTGGCCATATAAAGAGTGCATCCAAGAGAAGGAGAGGGACACACCCAGAGAGACACAGAGACAGCAGGATATTCTTATATTTTATCTTGACCTGCTGCCAAGTCCTCCTCTGGCTACTGAGCCTGCTTCTGTTGAGACATCACAGTGAGGGATGAAGATGGGACACACACCACTGAGGTCTGTCTGTTCCTCATCGTATAGCACATGCCATACATTTAAGGGGATTTTCCTTATTTTGATATAATCAGGGATAGAGCTTACAGTTGACTCCCAAATGATGAGAATAGATAACTGATTCACTCTCACCTGCATTCATGTAATAGTTTTCCTCATCTCCACTGAACTGATGGATTTGCTAAATGGAATTTTCTACAATCAATAGATACATGTCATGTGATTATTTCCTATAAACTGATCATTTCAGAAATGTCATAATCTACAATCAATGATGTGATAAATGTAATGACTGACATAAAATAGTTTGATTAAATGCATCATCTGAACTTTACATAGGAATCAGTAGATAAATGTGATAAACAGTCTGTCACTAATATTAATTTACACGTGGTGAATTTCATTAGGCATACTTGAACTGTCAGATTTAATAGGTGTTCTTATCTACATATATTTTGTCCCTTTGATGCAGGGTTTATAGAACATGATATTATGCTGAAATGCTGATTTTTCTTTGTCACTTACACATTTTGCTTGTCGGCAATATTCTGCCACGCCACCTCCCTTGCTTTATTAATCTGCAGTATTGCCTTTGTTCCTAATCATTGTCCTTATAGTCCTCATACACTTCCATCAGGAGCATTTGCTCCGCCACAGAAAAAGCCTCCGCTCGCTCCTTTCCTTTGCTTTTTGACACTCTGCAACATGTTCGGCACTCGACTAGTTTGGGCTTTTTATTTCCCTGGGTGCGTGCATGAGTTGAGGCTTAACAGGTGAGGCTTGAATTAGCGTCAGTTGGAGCCAGCTGGTTTCACTTGATGGAACGGTTTGGCGCTAGATTGGGAGTTGGCGTTTAGTCAAAATTTAAACCTTAGTCTGGATATTCTTAGCTACGTTGATGGAATACCCCCCTGGTGTCCTTACAGCTCTGTATGTTCATATAATATCTGAGCGATGGTCAGATCTGTCTGATGAAGGTGACCAATCAGGACACATTAACTCACCTATGGTGTGAAAAATCAGTTCAGTTTCCCCTAAAGGACCGGCTGTGTTCTGTCTTGGTGTGTGTGTGTGTGTGTGTGTGTTTGTGTGTCTGTGTGTCTGTGTGTCTGTGTGTGTTTGTGTGTGTGGCAGGCTCGGATGCTGATGGTGGAGGAGAACCTGATGACCACCATCATCAGGACGTTTGTGGATCACCTCCGTCACAGAGACCTGCAGGGACGCTTCCAGTTCGACCGTTACACCGCCCAGCAGGCCTTCAAGTTCGGACGGGTCCAGAGCCTCATCGGAGACCTCAAGTTAGGATCAGTCACACACTGGTCACACACTGGTTACACACTGGTTACATACCAGTTGTTAAAGGTTTTCCTCAGTGGGTGTGTCAGATGTAATGAGGGAGGATCATATGTAGTCACGTGTAAAAGGTGGACTGATGATTCCTTAAAGGATAACTTTAGTATTTTTCAACCTGGGCTCTATTTCCCCATGTGTACGTGTGCGTATGATTCATAGGTACAACTCGTTCTAAAATTGGTTCAGTATTGAGGGAGGCGGATGCAGCCGGCAGGCGCGAGGTAGATATGGGGGCAAATGTGTCCCGTATAAGTTTGCACATTAAAAGTGCTTTTTTTCGCCACTGACCGGTTCAGATCGCCAGTGCTATCTCTGTAAATAGCATACTAAGCGTTTCCCTGACCCTTCACCTCCTCCCGGCTGTGATGTCATCTCGCGAGAGCTTTGTCTGTGAGGCAAATTGTGATTTGTGATATTGGGCTTTATAAATGAATTGATTGATTGCTTGTTGCCGGAAGAAAACAGGGTACGATATATACGAAGGCAAAGTATGCAACAGTAAATGTGCGTCTCAATTCTAGGTATCAGTATTACATGGCCGCCTCCTCCAATTTATTTTGGGCACATGAAAAAAGGTATCCAGCACTGCCCTGTTGATCAGAGGGGGGAAATCCTCTAACGTAGTTACACAGCGTAGTTTCTGTATCATCCCAGGACACATCAAGACCATGAATATTGGGCAACAGGTCCCACTCGTTGCAACACAGACATTCTTCCTCTGTGGGCATGGAGTCACAGCAACCACAGGAGCACCACCGGTCCTCAGAGATTCACGTTCGTGCAGCCGCTGCTTCACCCTCATCTGCTCATTGGCCCTCTCTCTCTATCCTCGTCTGCTCTTCAATTTGTTGGAGCTCCTCGTCCGTATACTCGGGCTCAAATAAGTACTGGCGGCCATCGTAATAAAAGGGCTCATCTTCATTCTCGAAATCGGGTAAATATGCAGCCATGATACGGATGCAGTAAAACTCTCAATTGTACGCCGGGACAACCAGCGCCACTCTGAGTGGCGCACAGCATGGCTCCTCTGTTTTCTTCCAGCAACAAGCAAAGCTCTCGCAAGATGACGTCACAGCCCAGAGGAAGTGAAGGGTCAGGGAAATGCTTGGTATGTTATTTACAGAGATAGCACTGGCGATCTGAACCGGTCAGTGGCGAAAAAAAGCACTTTTAATGTGCAAACTTATACGGGACGCATTTGCCCCCATATCTACCTCGCGGCTGCCGGCTGCATCTGCCTCCCTCAATACTGAACCAATTTTAAAACGAGTTGTACCTATGAATCATATGCACACATACACATGGGGAAATAGAGCCCAGGTTGAAAAATACCTAAGTTATCCTTTAAATGATCACAAAAACCAGGAACAAACAAACAATGACATAAAGCCTCTGAAGACACGGAGACGAGTTGCTGAGTTGGACAGCAGGTTGACGGTGTGTCTGTGTGTCCAGGTACGTCCTCATCAGTCGTCCCTCTGAGTGGAGCCAACAGCTCCGAATCAAGTTTCTAGAAGGTCTGGACGCTTTTCTGGAGCTGCTCAAGTGTATGCAGGTAAAGCATACCTGGAGACAGGACACACCTGTACCTGGACAGGTCTGTCTCTGTCTCTGACCCTGTGTGTCTGTCTCTGTGTCTCAGGGTATGGACCCAGTGGTGAGACAGGTGGGACAGCATATAGAGATGGAGCCTGAGTGGGAGGCAGCGTTCACTCTGCAGATGAAACTGACTCATATCATCTCCATGATCCAGGAGTGGTGCTCCACGGACGTAAGACTGGACTACACACCACACTACACACTGTGTACTAATACTACACACTGTGCTAATACTGCACATTGCACTGATACTACACACTGTACTAATACTGCACACTGTACTAATACTACACACTGATACCACACACTGTGCTGATACTACACACTGTGCTGATACTACACACTGTACTAATACTACACGTTGTGCTAATACCACACACTGTACTAATACTACACACTGTACTGATACTACACACTGTGCTAATACCACACACTGTACTGATACTACACACTGTGCTAATACCACACACTGTACTAATACTACACACTTTGATAATACCACACACTGTACTAATACTACACACTGTACTGATACTACACACTGTACTAATACTACACACTGATACCACACACTGTGCTGATACTACACACTGTGCTGATACTACACACTGTACTAATACTATACGTTGTGCTAATACCACACACTGTACTAATACTACACACTGTACTGATACTACACACTGTGCTAATACCACACACTGTACTGATACTACACACTGTGCTAATACCACACACTGTACTAATACTACACACTTTGATAATACCACACACTGTACTGATACTACACACTGTGCTAATACCACACACTGTACTGATACTACACACTGTGCTAATACCACACACTGTACTAATACCACACACTGTACTAATACTACACACTGTACTGATACTACACACTGTGCTAATACCACACACTGTACTGATACTACACACTGTGCTAATACCACACACTGTACTAATACCACACACTGTACTAATACTACACACTGTACTAATACTACACACTTTGATAATACCACACACTGTACTGATACTACACAATGTGCTAATACCACACACTGTACTGATACTACACAATGTGCTAATACCACACACTGTACTGATACTACACAATGTGCTAATACCACACACTGTACTAATACTACACACTGTACTAATACTACACACTGTGCTAATACTGCACATTGTACTGATACTACACACTGTACTAATACTACACACTGTACTGATACTACACACTGTGCTAATACCACACACTGTACTGATACTACACACTGTGCTAATACCACACACTGTACTAATACTACACACTGTGCTAATACTGCACATTGTACTGATACTACACACTGTACTAATACTGCACACTGTACTAATACTACACACTGTACTGATACTACACACTGTACTAATACTACACACTATCTACTAATACTACACACTGTGCTAACACTGCACATTGTACTGATACTACACACTGTACTAATACCACACACTGATACCACACACTGTGCTGATACTACACACTGTACTAATACTACACACTATCTACTAATACTACACACTGTGCTAATACTGCACATTGTACTGATATTACACACTGTACTAATACTACACACTGATACCACACACTGTGCTGATACTACACACTGTACTAATACTACACACTTTGATAATACCACACACTGTGCTGATACTACACACTGTACTAATACTACACACTTTGATAATACCACACACTGTGCTGATACTACACACTGTGCTAATACCACACACTTTGATAATACCACACACTGTGCTGATACTACACACTGTGCTAATACTACACACTTTGATAATACCACACACTGTGCTAATACCACACACTGTGCTAATACTACACACTTTGATAATACCACACACTGTGCTGATACCACACACTTTGATAATACCACACACTGTGCTGATACCACACACTTTGATAATACCACACACTGTGCTGATACCACACACTGTGCTAATACTACACACTTTGATAATACCACACACTGTGCTAATACCACACACTTTGATAATACCACACACTGTGCTGATACTACACACTGTGCTAATACTACACACTTTGATAATACCACACACTGTGCTAATACTACACACTGTACTAATACTACACACTTTGATAATACCACACACTGTGCTAATACCACACACTTTGATAATACCACACACTGTGCTGATACTACACACTGTGCTAATACTACACACTTTGATAATACCACACACTGTGCTAATACTACACACTGTACTAATACTACACACTTTGATAATACCACACACTGTGCTGATACTACACACTGTGCTAATACTACACACTTTGATAATACCACACACTGTGCTAATACTACACACTGTACTAATACTACACACTTTGATAATACTACACACTGTGCTAATACTGCACACTGCACTGATACCACACACTGTGCTAATACTACACACTGTGCTAATACTACACACTTTGATAATACCACACACTGTGCTAATACTACACACTGTACTAATACTACACACTTTGATAATACCACACACTGTGCTAATACTGCACACTGCACTGATACCACACACTGTGCTAATACCACACACTGTGCTAATACTACACACTGTACTAATACTACACACTTTGATAATACCACACACTGTGCTAATACTGCACACTGCACTGATACCACACACTGTGCACTAATACTGCATAGTCTGTACCCTTCGTTCCCCCTGTGTCCATAACTGTCCTGTTTGGTCAGGTTGGTTTGTGCAGGTGTGAATACACCAAAACAACCGGACCAAGACCTTCTTGAAGAGGTGGTCTTGGTCCGGGTACAGACGAACTCTGGTGCAGTTGGTTTGTGGTGAGAACGTGTTCTGACCTCTTACAAGTGTACTCTTCTTCAACAGTTTGTTTACTTCCTGGATTTGTCCCACATGGACCAGTGTTTCCCCTAGGTTTACAGCTTTTTGGGGGGGTCGGATAAGAAATCAAAAATTTTGCTCAGGTTCAGCCCACTTGACAGGCTGCTGTGTTGTGCTATGGTCTGTTTAAGTGCTGGAATTTGTTATTTACGTGACAGCACCTGAACGCAACACAGGCTCAGCTCCATTGAGTGTGCCATGCTGCGGGTTCGGGCTGGACTCGGTTATAATTGTCTTGGACCCGGGTCAGGTTCGGTCAGGAAAATGCAGCCCGAACAGCGCTCTAGTGTGCGTGTGTGTGTGTGTGTGTGATACAGAGAGCAGAGGAGAATTGTAAATGCGTGACCATGTAGAGACAGAAATGACATGCTGTCGTGTAAATAAGTTAAGTAACATAAGGCTATTTAGATAGTTTAATAAAAGGACAAGGTATAGACCTGTTCCATAGGAAAGGTGACCTTAGATGACCTCCCTTATATAATGATAGGGGAAACACTGGAAATTCTGACCAATCAAGAACAGCTTTCTGATCTGACCAGTGTGTGTGTCTGTGTGTCTGTCTGTCTGTCTGTGTGTGTGTGTGTGTGTGTGTGTGTGTGTGTTTCAGGAGCACGTGCTTATCGAGGCCTATAAGAAGTGTCTGAGCGCGCTCAGTCACTGTCACAGCGGCCTCCCAGACGGTGAGCAGCCAATCAGCTTAAACCTGGCGGGTCACAGCGTGGAGACGTTCAGGTACCAGGTGTCTCAGGACAAAGTGTCCATTCACCTGCCGCTCTGCAGACTGCTGGCAGGTGAGTGTCCCTCAGACTGTCAGACCAATCAGCTTCAGGTTCTGTAGGACCTGTCAGGGTCCAAATGATTGACAGCAGGTTATAATGCTGGTTGATGACATCACTGACTGCTGACTCCTCCCCCCTCTGAACTGACAACAAAACAACAAGTCTCACTGTCTGTCTGCTGCAGCACAAACCGACTTAACCAATGGGTTAAGATACTGAGCGTCATAGAAGAGTGTGGTCTCAGTTTGACCCGGGGTGTCTGCAGGGTCAGACTGATTTGAGAGGCGGGCCTTCTGTGGTGGTCATGACAACAAGTTAACAGTCAGTAAACAATGGAGGAGAAACTGGTGGTAGTGGTTGCTGGTAGGGATGGGTCACGATTTTCTTATTTTCGAATAGTCGTTTTATTTTGAAAAATCGATTTTTTTAATGCGACTATTACTATTCACTGTCTTATTTCCCCCCTTTATTTGACATGCAATTCAGCTCCTAACCGCACAAGGACAGTATAGGATTGCTACAGTGATGTGAGATGGGCTACCAGCTAGTTTGATGCTCTTCTACAAACAGGAGAAACATGCAGAGACTACTACAGTCATCAAAAAGTTCCATGTGGAACAACTTCAACAAAATAAACGAAAATGAGGTGCAGTGCAAACTCTGTGAGGCAAAGTTTGCGTATCACAAGTCTATAACAAGTATCCACAGTCATTTGAGAGCAAGGCATGCAGGAGGTGGCGAGGGACCGTACGGCCGGGCTAAGCAGCGTGACACCTCTGCAGCGCGAGTCCCGTAGCAGCTCGCCCCCGTTAATCAATTACAACGGCTCCACTGGCAACGGGAGCAGCGCGACAACCCCCGTCTGTCTTCTATTTTTGTCACGCTACGCTCCTCTACGCGACCCTCCAGCAGATAAAAACTACATGAAATAGTGTGCTAAACGAGCACAGTGTGTTTTTAAATTAATAAACCATTATCAGAGGTGATATGTGATGATTTTTTTTTTTTTTTTTTTTACCCATGTTTATCCGTGACATTGTGTAAATGTCCGTGGCGGACGGCACAGTGTTACACCACACTGACGGCGTTCTGTGACCTAACCCAGATGAGTCATTCAGAGAGGGTTTGGTCAGAGAGGGTTTGGTCAGAGAGGGTTTGGTCAGAGAGGATGTGGTCAGAGTGGGTTTGGTCAGAGAGGGTTTGGTCAGAGAGGATGTGGTCAGAGAGGGTTTGGTCAGAGAGGGTTTGGTCAGAGAGGATGTGGTCAGAGAGGGTGTGATCAGAGAGGGTTTGGTCAGAGAGGATGTGGTCAGAGTGGGTTTGGTCAGAGAGGATGTGGTCAGAGAGGGTTTGGTCAGAGAGGATGTGGTCAGAGAGGGTGTGATCAGAGAGGGTTTGGTCAGAGAGGATGTGGTCAGAGTGGGTTTGGTCAGAGAGGGTTTGGTCAGAGAGGATGTGGTCAGAGAGGGTTTGGTCAGAGAGGGTTTGGTCAGAGAGGATGTGGTCAGAGAGGGTTTGGTCAGAGAGGGTTTGGTCAGAGAGGGTGTGATCAGAGAGGGTTTGGTCAGAGAGGGTTTGGTCAGAGAGGATGTGGTCAGAGTGGGTTTGGTCAGAGAGGATGTGATCAGAGTGGGTTTGGTCAGAGAGGGTTTGGTCAGAGAGGATGTGGTCAGAGAGGGTTTGGTCAGAGAGGATGTGATCAGAGTGGGTTTGGTCAGAGAGGGTGTGATCAGAGTGGGTTTGGTCAGAGAGGGTTTGGTCAGAGAGGGTGTGATCAGAGTGGGTTTGGTCAGAGAGGATGTGATCAGAGTGGGTTTGGTCAGAGAGGGTTTGGTCAGAGAGGATGTGGTCAGAGAGGGTTTGGTCAGAGAGGGTTTGGTCAGAGAGGATGTGATCAGAGTGGGTTTGGTCAGAGAGGGTTTGGTCAGAGAGGATGTGATCAGAGTGGGTTTGGTCAGAGAGGGTGTGACCAGAGTGGGTTTGGTCAGAGAGGGTTTGGTCAGAGAGGGTGTGATCAGAGTGGGTTTGGTCAGAGAGGGTTTGGTCAGAGAGGATGTGATCAGAGTGGGTTTGGTCAGAGAGGGTTTGGTCAGAGAGGGTGTGATCAGAGTGGGTTTGGTCAGAGAGGATGTTATCAGAGTGGGTTTGGTCAGAGAGGGTGTGGTCAGAGAGGGTGTGGTCAGAGAGGATGTGGTCAGAGAGGGTGTGGTCAGAAGATGTGGTCAGAGAGGGTGTTGTCAGAGAGGATGTGGTCAGAGAGGGTGTGGTCAGCTCAGCAGTGGTGTCCTCGTGGAGTTCCTGATGTTTTCTGCACCCTGAGCTGAGCGTGGAGTCAGAGGGTCTGATTGATGAATCATCAATAAACCTGTGAGCAGATCTGCATGTTAAAATCCCTGGTAATAAAATCCTTTATCAGATTCATGAACGCTGCAGGAAACTCAAGTCTGATTGTAGACACGTTCAAGTCTGATTGTAGACACGTTCAAGTCTGATTGTAGACACGTTCATAATCGCCAAACAATCATAAACTGACAGCACGCTAACGCTGAAATAATCTGAGATAACGTTTATGTCTCCTATGGCTTGTCTGTGGTAATTAAAGATAAATGACAGTTTGGAGCTGCACTGCATTCAGAGGGATGTGGAGGAGGAGGAAGGGGAGGAGGAGGAGGAGGAGGAAGGGGAGGAGGAGGAGGAGGAGGAGGAGGAAGGGGAGGAGGAGGAGGAGGAGGAGGAGGAGGAAGGGAAGGAGGACGAGGAAGGGGAAGAGTTATTTATTCAGAAAACAAATAAAACGCTGATGTGTTTACTCCTCAGGTCTCCATGTTCTCCTCAGTAGGACTGAAGTGGCGTCTCGTTTCCCCGAGCAGCTTCCTCTGGTCAGTGACATCATCATCATCACATGTAAACTGTATCATTCCATCACTGTTAACATGTGTGTGTGTGTGTGCAGGGTGAGCTCAGCCCCCCCCTCCTCATCGAGCTCCCCCTCCGCTGCCTGGTGCTCTGTGCCCAGGTGCATGCTGGGATGTGGAGGAGGAACGGGTTCTCTCTAATCAACCAGGTGAGTCCTGATCAGACATCCCATAATACTCATCCAGCAGGTCCCCTGTGTTTGACACTAACAGCAACTGCCATCTCCTCTGTTTGTTTGTTTGTTTGTTTGTTTCAGATTTATTATTATCACAACGTGAAGTGCAGAGTGGAGATGTTTGATAAGGACATCATCATGCTGCAGGTACAAACAACAACAACAACAACAACACCAACAGCAACAGCTGTTTGTTTATTTGGTGTGTGTGGTCTCCTGAGGGTGTTTATTGATTGTTGTTTGTTTGTTTATGTGTAGGCGGGGGCGTCCATGATGGATCCAAACCACTTCCTGATGATTGTCCTTAGTCGGTTTGAACTGTTTCACATCTTCAGCTCCGCAGACTGTCGCAAGAGGTTCAGAGAGGCCAACAAGGTCTGTGCTGATTCTACTTTGACTCTCCTGTGATTCTACTGTGATTCTACTATGACTACTGTGACTCTCCTGTGATTCTACTGTGACTCTACTGTGACTCTCCTGTGATTCTACTATGACTACTGTGACTCTCCTGTGATTCTACTATGACTACTGTGACTCTCCTGTGATTCTACTGTGATTCTACTATGACCACTGTGACTCTCCTGTAACTCTACTGTGATTCTACTGTCACTCTACTGTCACTCTACTGTGACTACTGTCACTCTACTGTGACTTTACTATGATTCTACTATGACCACTGTGATTCTACTGTGATTCTACTGTCACTCTACTGTGACTACTGTCACTCTACTGTGACTTAACTATGATTCTATTGCGACTCTACTGTGATTCTACTGTGATTCTACTGTGACTTAACCATGATTCTATTGCGACTCTACTGTGATTCTACTGTGATTCTACTGTGACCCTACTGTGATTCTACTGTGACTCTACTGTGATTCTACTGTGATTCTACTGTGACTCTACTATGATTCTACTGTGATTCTACTGTTACCCTACTGTGATTCTACTGTGACCCTACTGTCACTCTACTGTCACTCTACTGTGATTCTACTGTGACCCTACTGTCACTCTACTGTCACTCTACTGTCACTCTACTGTGATTCTACTGTGACTCTACTGTGATTCTACTGTGATTCTACTGTCACTCTACTGTATGTCTGACAGGATGTGGTCCAGCAGAACAACACTCTGATCGAGGAGATGCTTCATCTCATCATCATGGTCATCGGTCAGTCCGAAACGTTATTTAAACAGTGTCACTCACACCATCAGAGACATGGTTACCATGGAGACGTGTTAGACAGGTGGAAATATAGGATGGACAGTGATGAAGTGTGTGTGTGTGTGTGTGTGTGTGTGTGTGCGCGTGCGTGCAGGTGAGCGGTATGTGTCAGGTGTGGGACAGGTGGAGCCGTTTGATGAGGTCAGAAGAGAAATCATCCACCAGCTGTCCATCAGACCCATGGCTCACAGTGAGCTGGTTAAAGCTCTGCCAGAGAACGTGAGACACCTGTCTGTCTGTCTGTCCGTGTGTCTGTCTGTCCGTGTACGTGTGTCTGTGTGTCTGTGTGTCTGTCCGTCCGTGTCTGTCTGTCTGTTTGTCCGTCCGTCCGTGTCTGTCTGTCTGTGTGTCTGTCTGTCTGTCTGTCTGTCTGTCTGTTTGTCCGTCCGTGTCTGTCTGTCTGTGTGTCTGTGTGTGTGTCTGTCTGTCTGTCTGTCTGTCTGTGTGTCTGTCTGTCTGTTCGTCCGTCCGTGTCTGTGTGTCAGTCTGTCTGTGTGTCTGTCTGTGTGTCTGTGTGTCTGTTCGTCCGTCCGTGTCTGTCTGTCTGTGTGTCCGTGCGTCTGTCTGTCTGTGTGTCCGTCTGTCTGTCTGTGTGTCTGTCTGTCTGTCTGTGTGTCTGTCTGTCTGTCTGTCCGTGTACGTATGTCTGTCTGTCCGTGTACGTGTGTCTGTGTGTGTGTGTGTGTCCGTGCGTCTGTGTGTCTGTCTGTCTGTCTGTGTGTCTGTCTGTCTGTCTGTCTGTCCGTGTACGTGTGTCTGTGTGTGTGTGTGTGTCCGTGCGTCTGTCTGTCTGTGTGTCTGTCTGTCTGTCTGTGTGTCTGTCTGTCTGTCTGTCCGTGTACGTATGTCTGTCTGTCCGTGTACGTATGTCTGTGTGTGTGTGTGTGTGTCCGTGCGTCTGTCTGTCTGTGTGTCCGTCCGTCCGTGTCTGTCTGTCCGTGTGTGTCCGTGCGTCTGCCTCCAGTTAATGTCTCTCTTGTCATATTTCAGGGTAATAAGGAGACAGGTCTGGAGAGAGTCATTGACACTGTGGCTTCATTCAAGTTAGTTTCTCTAACATCACCTTAAATGCACATGGTCACCTGAATACTGCTGTCAGTACTGACAGTGTGTGTGTGTGTGTGTGTGTGTGTGTGTGTGAACAGGAAACCAGGTGTAACAGGTAGAGGTCTGTACGAGCTGCGTCCTGAGTGGAACAAACACTTTAACCTGTACTTTCATCACTACAGCAGAGCTGACCAGTCCAAGGTACACGCACACGTACACACACACACACACACACACACACAGGTGTTGACAGGTGTGTCGTCATGGTAACAGAGAGTGTGGTGTGTTGCAGGCTGAGGAGGCTCAGAGGAAGCTGAGGAGACAGAACGGAGAGGACACAGGTAAACAGTGAGACACAGGAACAGCAAGTAGCCTGAGTGATGATGTCACATTGCTAATGTGTGTGTGTGTGTGTGTGTGTGTGTGTGTGTGTGTGTGTGTGTGTGTGTGTGTCTGCAGCCCTCCCCCCCCCTCCCCCCCCCCCCTCTCTGTCCTCTGTTCGGCAGCCTGGTAAACCTCCTGCAGTGTGACGTCCTCTTGGCTGTAGAGGGCGCTGTGCTGCAGTGGGCCGTGGAGCCCAGCGGGGGGGGCTGGACCGAGTCCATGCTGCAGAGGGTGAGACACAATCAGACAAACAGGCGGGGGGGGGGGGGGGGGGGGGTCAGCATGATTAACTGTGCGTGTACTTCCTGTCCTGTGTGTCCAGGTGCTTCACCTGGTGGGTGTGGCTCTGTTGGAGGAGCAGCAGCAGCTGGAGAGCAGCAGCGGAGATGATGACATCACCTTTAACTACACCTGCAAGATCACACGTAAGTTCACACACACCTGAGGACACTGGTTAGTCTGTCCCAAGGGTTACATCCAACAGTAGGATTTTAAATTCAATTCTGGATTTTACAGGGAGCCAGTGCAGAGAAGCTAAAACAGGAGAAATATGATCTCGTTTCTTAGTTCCTGTTAGTACACGTGCTGCTGCATTCTGAATTAGCTGGAGAGTTTTTAAGGACTTACTAGAGCTACCTGATAATAGAGAGTTACAGTAATCCAGCCTTGAGGTAACAAAAGCATGGACCAATTTTTCTGCATCTTTTCGGGTCAGGATAGGCCTAATTTTCGCAATATTACGCAGATGAAAAAATGCAGTCTGTGAGGTTTGTTTTAAATGAGAATTAAAAGAC
Source organism: Epinephelus malabaricus (assembly GCA_037127435.1). NCBI lineage: Eukaryota > Metazoa > Chordata > Actinopteri > Perciformes > Serranidae > Epinephelus > Epinephelus malabaricus. The sequence continues at coordinate 245,599 of JANUFT010000016.1, forward strand.
AAATCTTGATCAAATATTACTCCGAGGTTTCTTACGGTAGTGCTAGAGGCCAGAGCAATGCCATCTAGAGAAACTATGTCATCAGATAAAGAGTCTCTGAGTTGTTTGGGGCCAAGAACAATAACTTCAGTTTTGTCTGAATTTAACATCAGGAAATTGGTGCTCATCCAGGTTTTTATGTCTTTAAGGCATTTAATGTCATCACTCTGTATGCTCGTAATGATGTCATCACGCTGTGCGCTTGTAATGATGTCATCACTCTATGCTCGTAATGATGTTATCTGTGCGCTCGTAATGATGTCATCACTCTGTACGCTCGTAATGATGTCATCACGCTACGTTTGATGTGATTACAGCACAGTGGCGGCAGAGGAATAAATAATGAATCATGGTGGGGTATTTTTTTCTCTGCTCACAACTAACATATTTTATTTATGTTTCTATTTTTAAAATCTTTTGCGACCAAATGTGTTAATTTTGTAAAATCTGATGAAAAGTTTCATTTTTGTTTATGTTTTAACAACAGATTTTTGATTCTGAGTCGTTCAGAGTTTAGGGAGGTGAAGTGTTTGCAGTTACTCAAGGAAGTGACATCACAGACAGCACAAGTATCAGTGTAGGCTCTGCTGAACTGTCTATGTGTCAGAGTGTAAAGGGTTAAAGGTTCTGACACCTGCAGGTGCCCTACATCATCACCTGTCTCACTGTGTTCTGTCCCACCATCTCCTGTCTCACTGTGTCCAGGTCCAGGTGAAGCTCCCAGTACTTCAGGAAGTGTCCTGGCTCTGTTGGAGAGTCTGCAGAACGCTCCTCACCTGGAGGTCCACAAAGACATGATCACCTGGATCCTCAAGGTGAGCTCTGATGTCACTGTGAGGTCACAGCTTGCAGGTTAACGTCTCCTGTTTAATCCACCTGGTGTGTTCCTTCAGTTTACACATATTGTTCCATCAGATATGACCTCATAATTGAGAACCAATCACAAGCTGAGAACTAAGAAGTTTAAAAGAACGAAACTGAACGGGACACAACACCTGTAAACATCTGTAAACAAACACCTGTAAACACCTGACTCTCATCCCTGATTGGACGGTGGATATTTCCTTCCATAGTTGTGTTGGTGAAATGAAACTGGTCCTCAGGGCGTCCCACAGGGCTCCGTCCCACAGGGCTCCGAGCCACCGGGCCTTCATTCCACAAGGCGTCTGTTGCACAGGGCTCCTTCCTGGGCCCCTGTTTATCCTCAGTCACATCATGGAGTCTGTGTCTCAGGGACTGTCTGTCCTCTGGCGGTTTGACTTTCGGGTGGTGATGTAATGTGTGTTTGTGTGTTCAGATGGTGGCGAACATCAAGACGATGAGAGAACGAACATCCTCTACCTCCACCATCACCATCAGCCCAGGACAGGAACTGGAGGAGGTAAAACTTTATTAGCATCAGAAGACTTCCTCCTGCTGCTGCTTATTGTTTCTGTCAGAATGAGATCAGTACTGATTATTGATCAGCTGTTGGGTGGTGTCGTGACCCTGCAGACGGTGCGAGACAAAGATAAGGCGGAGAGGAAGAGGAAGGCGGAGATGGCTCGTCTGAGGAGAGAGAAGATCATGGCTCAGATGTCGGAGATGCAGAAACACTTCATCAACGAGAACAAAGAACTGTTTCAGCAGAGTCTGGAGGAGCTGGAGGCGTCCACGTCTGCTGCTGCGGACAACAGGTACACCTGGACACACCTGTAAACACCTGTATACACCTGGACACAACTGTATACATCTTTATACACCTGGACACACCTGTAAACACCTGTATACACCTTTATACACCTGTATACATCTGGACACACCTGTATACGCCTTTGTACACCTGTATACATCTGGACACACCTGTACACACCTGTATACGCCTTTATACACCTGTATACACCTGTATACGTGTTTATACACCTGTATACACCTGTATACGTGTTTATACACCTGTATACGCCTTTATGCGCCTTTATACACCTGTATACACCTGTACACACCTGTATACGCCTTTATACACCTGTACACACCTGTATACGCCTTTATACACCTGTACACACCTGTATACGCCTTTATACATCTGTATACACCTGTATACGCCTTTATACACCTGGACACTCCTGTATACACCTTTATACACTTGTATACACCTGGACACACCTGTATACACGTCTATACACCTTTCTACACCTGGACACTCCTGTATACACCTGAACACACCTGTATACACGTCTATACACCTTTCTACACCCGGACACACCTGTTTACACCTTTCTACACCTGGACACACCTGTATACACATTAATACACCCGTATACACCTGGGCACACCTGTATACACCTGGGCACACATGTATACACCTGGACACACCTGTATACACCTGTATATACCTGTATACACCTCTATATACCTACATACCTGTATGTGCCTGTATATACATACCTGGACTAGGGTTGTCATGAGAACCATTACTTTGGTACCAAGCCAATGCCAACACGAAAAATACATTGGCACCTGTTTTTTTTTTTTTTTTTTTTGGTACCGGAAGTACCGGATACAACTTTGCCCTCATCGGGCCGTGTCGATTCCTGTCGGAACTGACGGTGGCAGTATACGCACATCAGTCTTTGCAGAGGATGTGTGCCGAAGAACGCCTGTTTTCTGTCGTCTTTTGCAAGAAACAATGGCTTCTACAAGTGCTAGAGCTTAGATCGGGCCCAAAAAATCCAGCCCACCCCAACCCCACCCAAGCCCAGGCATGTTCTGTCCAAGCCCAGCCCAGCCCTTTAACTGTAATTATGAGCCCGAGCCCGTTTAAAACCCTTTTTTAAGGATACGAATGTGGACATTGAAGGCTGACTCTCGTCTTTCTTTCCATTGCAAGCCATCAAGTGGCGCCATCAAGGGGGGGCCACGGCCCCAAACCCCAGGTGTGATAAGTAGTTGGTTCCATAGCCTAGGCCTATTATGAGGAGCCCGACCCGTCCAAGCCCGAGGATAATTACGGTCGGGTTGGGTCTGGGTTGGGTTCAGGCTCGGGCAGAGAATCTAAGCTCTAACAAGTGCTGCTGGAGCCACAACACCTCGGCTTGTCGAAAAGTCAGGTAGTAGGAGTTGTGTGTGGAGATAATTTTCATTTGAGGCAGATGAAAGCGGATTAATTATAAACTCGCAAAAAACAGTGTGCAAACGGTGCCTTATAAGTTTCTAGACCAAAGGAGGAAACTCTTGAAACCTGGCTAAACACTTAAAAGTCACACCTGTTCTTCTCTATGGATTTTCTCTGCAACCGTTCGTCATAACAAGAAGCCACATATCATGTGAAATAGGGGAACCGCAGCTTTCCGACAAGACCAAGCACTTGTTGGTAGTCCAGTGTTTTCACAACGAAAAGAAATGATGAAGTTACACTAAAATGATGTATAACAGAGCTTTCATACAGCTTACATTACTCTTGGATGGATTACTCGTGAATGCAGGCTCGCACAGAAATGCCACGCATATCACATGAAAGCACAGGACCAGAGCTTTCCAGTGATACCACACACATCGTTGTGCTGTCATCCCATCATGCCATAAATCCAGATCAATTGTCTACAAAATAAAAACCTGATGAATTTCTTTACAATCTATTATACAGATCTTGTTATCAGTCACTTCATATAGTGAGGAATAATATTATTGCTATTTTTCTGTGATCTTAGATGTAAATATTGCATGTTTCTTTCAGATAAAACACATTTTTGACTTGTGAATGAGTCAATGGAATTTCTTGCAATAATGAAAAAATACTGGCAATCATGTCCGCCTGGCACAAACCACATGTTTTGGACAGCTGTGAAGTGACAGAATGTCCCACCATCATGGTTCTTATATTGTCAGATTCCAGAGAGTCTCCCCTCTTCATATATGGCAGAATATGTCATTTTCCAACTTGCTATCCTGAGATACATGTAAAAATGTAAGAATTTAGTCACACAGATTTGTTTTTTTCATTGATATAAAAATTAATATAAAATACAGGCACATAGAAGGACATGAAATGATGGCAAATCTGGTTAGCCCTGATTGTCCTGAAAAAAACAAGATATAGCATGTGTATGTACCCCAAAAAAGGCCTAGGGCCCATAGGGTTAAAGAATTCAAGGTGAGTGAGTTTGAATTTCTGTGTTTTGATTTTTATCGTGGTATCGAATGAGTATCGAGAATCGTGGAAATTCACTGGTATTGGTATCGACTACTGAAATTCTGGTATCGTGACAAGCCTAACCTGGACACACTTGGATACACCTTTATACACCTGTATATACCTGGACACACCTGTATACACCTGTATATACCTGTACATACCTGTATGTACCTGTTTATAAATACCCTGAATACACCTGCAGACAGCCGTGCACACAGATGTGGTGTAGTCACACAGGTGATGAAGGTTTCTCGTCTCATCCGAGAATATTAAAATGTATCTTCTTCTGCCCCCCCCCCCCCCCCCCCCCCCCCCCCCCCAGTCCTCCCAGTTCAGACTCCACCTGTATCTCACAGGTGTGTGTTGGTCCCAGGAGGGTGGGCAGAGCTGAGCGCCGGCAGCTGGTGACCTGCATCCTGTGTCAGGAGGAACAGGAGGTCAGAGGTCATGGCAGAGCCATGGTGCTGGCAGCATTCGTCCAGAGGTCCACAGTTCTGTCCAAAAACCGCCACCCGCAACCTCCCTGACCCAGGTGGGCGGGGCCTCAGTATGACATTAGTAGGACAGCAGCCAATTAGTGTTAACTAGTGTTGATTGACAGATGTGTGACTGTGTGTTTCAGAGCATCACAACCCACTGTTCATGCACCCTGACCTGTCTCTGGGGATCCACACCGCCAGCTGTGGACACATCATGCACGCCACCTGTTGGCAGAGGTGAGAATCTGCCGCCACACACGGGACTGACAACACGCCATCATTCAGAGGGCGAACATCAAACAGGAAATACTCACCTGTCTGTGTGTTCAGGTACTTTGAGGCAGTGCAGCTGAAAGAGCAGAGACGACAGCAGCGTCTGCGAGGTCACACCAGCTACGACGTGGAGAACGGCGAGTTCCTGTGTCCACTGTGCGAGTGTCTGAGCAACACTGTGATCCCCCTGCTGCCACACACACACTCACCTGACCACAGGTACACACTCACCTGAGCACAGGTACACACTGCGGACCTCAGGTACACACTCACCTGACCACAGGTACACACTCACTTGACCTAGGTACACACTCACCTGACCACAGGTACACACTCACCTGACCACAGGTACACACTTCGGACCACAGGTACACACTCACCTGACCACAGGTACACACTCACCTGACCACATGTACGCACTCACCTGACCACAGGTACACATTCCGGACCTCAGGTACACACTCACCTGACCACAGGTACACACTCACCTGACCACATGTACGCACTCACCTGACCACATGTACGCACTCACCTGACCACAGGTACACATTCCGGACCTCAGGTACACACTCACCTGACCACATGTACACACTCACCTGACCACAGGTACACACCCACCTGACCTCAGGTAGACACTTACCTGACCACATGTACACACTCACCTGACCACATGTACACACTCACCTGACCACAGGTACACACCCACCTGACCTCAGGTAGACACTTACCTGACCACGTGTACACACTCACCTGACCACAGGTACACACTCACCTGACCACAGGTACACACTCACCTGACCTCAGGTACACATTCACCTGACCACAGGTATACACTTCGGACCACAGGTACACACTCACCTGACCACATGTACACACTCACCTGACCACAGGTAGACACTCACCTGACCACGTGTACACACTCACCTGACCACATGTACACACTCACCTGACCTCAGGTAGACACTCCGGACCTCAGGTATACACTCACCTTACCTCAGGTACACACTCACCTGACCACATGTACACACTCACCTGACCAGAGGTACACACTCCGGACCTCAGGTACACACTCACCTGACCACAGGTACACACTTCGGACCACAGGTACACACTCACCTGCCCACAGGTACACTCTCACCTGACCACAGGTACACACTCACCTGAGTATCTTTTTCTCTCAGTGTCGATCATCCCAGTTTGGAGGCGTGGCTTAAAACGACCAATCAGCAGATAGCAGCACTACACTTTGCCCACAGGAAGCAGTGTGACGGTCAGTTACCTGTCAGTCATTAAGAGGGGCGGACTCATATGTTCCAGGTCTGTGTGTGTGTAACTGTGTGTGTGTGTGTGTGTGTGTGTGTGTGCGCGTGTGTGCGTGCGTGTGTGTGTGTGTGTATTTCAGGTGTGGCAGAGGGGGCGGAGCCTGCTGTACCTGAAGGATTCAGAGTCGACTTCTCTCCACAGTGAGTCAGCACTTGTTTGTACTTCTGTTGTTTCTCTGTACGTCTGTCAGGACATGATGTCAGCAGGTGATGATGTCACTGTTTCCCTCAGGAACCCGTTCTCCAGCAGCGTCAGTGAGATGATCACCACGTTCAGCATGTCCACATACAAGGTGGGACTGAAGGTGAACCCCAACGAGCAGGATGCCAGAGTCCCAGTGCTGAGCTGGTCCACCTGCGCCTACACCATCCAGAGTATAGGTACACACACACCTGAGAGGTCATAAGGTACACACACACCTGAGAGGTCATAAGGTACACACACACCTGAGAGGTCATAAGGTACACACACACACACACACACCTGAGAGGTCATAAGGTACGCACACACACCTGAGAGGTCATAAGGTACACACACACACACACACACACACACCTGAGAGGTCATAAGGTACACACACACACCTGAGAGGTCATAAGGTACACACACACACCTGAGAGGTCATAAGGTACACACACACACACCTGAGGGGTCAGAGGTACACACACACACACACACACACACACACACACACACACAAACACACACCTGAGAGGTCATAAGGTACACACACACCTGAGAGGTCAAAGGTACACACACACACCCCTAAGAGGTCATAAGGTACACACACACCCCTGAGAGGTCAGAGGTACACACACCCACACCTGAGGGGTCAGAGGTACACACACACACCTGAGAGGTCAGAGGTACACACACAAACACACCTGAGGGGTCAGAGGTACACACACAGACACACCTGACAGGTCAGAGGTACACACACACCTGAGAGGTCAGAGGTACACACACACACACCTGAGGGGTCAGAGGTACACACACCCACACCTGAGGGGTCAGAGGTACACACACACACACACACACACACACACCTGAGAGGTCAGAGGTACACACACACACACACACACACACACACACACACACCTGAGAGGTCAGAGGCGCACACACACCTGAAAGGTCATAAGGTACACACACACACCTGAGAGGTCATAAGGTACACACACACCTGAGAGGTCAGAGGTACACACACACCTGAGAGGTCATAAGGTACACACACACACACACACCTGAGAGGTCATAAGGTACACACACACCTGAGAGGTCAGAGGTACACACACACCTGAGAGGTCATAAGGTACACACACACACACACCTGAGAGGTCATAAGGTACACACACACCTGAGAGGTCATAAGGTACACACACACCTGAGAGGTCAGAGGTACACACACACCTGAGAGGTCAGAGGTACACACACACCTGAGTGGTCATAAGGTACACACACACACCTGAGAGGTCATAAGGCACACACACACCTGAGGGGTCAGAGGTACACACACACACACACACACACACACACCTGAGAGGTCATAAGGTACACACACACACACACCTGAGAGGTCATAAGGTACACACACACCTGAGGGGTCAGAGGTACACACACACCTGAGAGGTCATAAAGTACACACACACACACACACCTGAGAGGTCATAAGGTACACACACACCTGAGGGGTCAGAGGTACACACACACACACACACACACCTGAGAGGTCAGAGGTACACACACACCTGAGAGGTCATAAGGTACACACACACACCTGAGAGGTCAGAGGTACACACACACACACACACACACACACCTGAGAGGTCATAAGGTACACACACACACACACCTGAGAGGTCATAAGGTACACACACACCTGAGAGGTCAGAGGTACACACACACCTGAGAGGTCATAAGGTACACACACACACCTGAGAGGTCATAAGGCACACACACACACACACCTGAGAGGTCATAAGGTACACACACACCTGAGGGGTCAGAGGTACACACACACCTGAGAGGTCATAAGGTACACACACACACACACACACCTGAGAGGTCATAAGGTACACACACACCTGAGGGGTCAGAGGTACACACACACACACACACACACCTGAGAGGTCAGAGGTACACACACACCTGAGAGGTCAGAGGTACACACACACACACACACGCACACCTGAGAGGTCATAAGGTACACACACACACCTGAGAGGTCATAAGGTACACACACACACACACACACACACACACACACACACACACACACACCTGAGAGGTCATAAGGTACACACACACACCTGAGAGGTCAGAGGTACACACACACCTGAGAGGTCATAAGGTACACACACACACACACACACACACACACACACACACCTGAGAGGTCATAAGGTACACACACACACCTGAGAGGTCATAAGGTACACACACACACACCTGAGGGGTCAGAGGTACACACACACACACACACACACACACCTGAGAGGTCATAAGGTACACACACACCTGAGAGGTCAGAGGTACACGCACACCTGAGAGGTCATAAGGTACACACACACCTGAGAGGTCATAAGGTACACACACACACCCCTGAGAGGTCATAAGGTACACACACACCCCTGAGAGGTCAGAGGTACACACACCCACACCTGAGGGGTCAGAGGTACACACACACCTGAGAGGTCAGAGGTACACACACACACACACACACCTGAGGGGTCAGAGGTACACACACACACACACACACCTGAGAGGTCAGAGGTACACACACACACACACACACACACACACACACCTGAGAGGTCAGAGGTACACATACACACACCTGAGAGGTCAGAGGTACACACACACACACACACACACACCTGAGAGGTTAGAGGCGCACACACACACTTACCTGAGAGGTCAGAGGCACACACACACCACAAACTCTTGAGAGGTCAGAGGTACACACACACACACCTGAGAGGTAACAGGTACAAACACACACACTCACACACACCTGAGAGTTCAGAGGTACACACACACTTGAGAGGTCAGGGGTACACACACACACACACACACACCTGAGAGGTCAGAGGTACACATACACACACACACACACACACACACACACACACACACACACGAGAGGTCAGAGGTACACACACACTTGAGAGGTCAGGGGTACACACACACACACACACACTTGAGAGGTCAGGGGTACACACACACACACACACACAAACACACACACACACGCACACACCTGAGAGGTCAGAGGTACACACTCACACACCTGAGAGGTAACAGGCACACACACACACACACACACACACACACACACCTGAGAGGTCAGAGGTACACACTCACACACCTGAGAGGTAACAGGCGCACACACACACACACACACACACACACACACCCGAGGGGTCAGAGGTCATGCTGACTGTGCGTTTCTTTGCAGAGCGCCTCCTGATGGACGATGAGAAGCCATTGTTTGGAAGTTTACCTTGCAGACAGGTAACACACTCAGTCTGTACAGGCTGTCTGATTGGACAGGAGGGGTTGGGTGGTGGGGCTTCAGAGGTTGAGCTGATCAATCGCAGTCAACAGGAAGTCAGCAGGTTGTGTCTCAGGTGGGGGTGTGTCACAGGCTAATCAGAAACAGGAAGTCCTGTCATTCTGTTCACCTCAGGTACATCCTGACTGACACTATGTCAATGTGAAGACATCAACTGTGTGTGTGTGTGTGTGTGTGTGTGTGTTTCAGGACGACTGTCTGAGCTCTTTGACCAGGTTCAGTTCTTCCTGTTGGACTGCTGCTCCACTGACGACTGTTCAAACACACTTCATCAGGCTGCTCGCAGGTAATACACACACATACATACATGCACATACATGTTAACAGTTGTATATGTTTGTAACATTGGTGTGTTGGTTGTAGCCCTGGTTCCAGACTCTCAGGTTGAAGACACCGTCTGTATTCTCGACATCGACATGTTTCACCTGCTGGTGAGTTTCATCACTACATATTTTCCCAGTATAAGTCCAGTTAACTCTCAGAATAAGTCCAGTTAACTCCCAGTATAAGTCCAGTTGACTCTCAGTATAGGTCCAGTTAATCCTCAGTATGAGCCCAGTGAACTCTTGGTATGAGTCCAGTTAACTCCCAGTATAAGTCCAGTTAACTGTCAGTAATAATCCAGTTAACTCTCAGTATAAATCCAGTTAACTCTCAGTATAAATCCAGTTGACTCTCAGTATAAGTCCAGTTAACTCTCAGTATAAATCCAGTTGACTCTCAGTATGAATCCAGTTAACTCCCAGTATAAGTCCAGTTAACTCTTGGTGTAAGTCCAGTTAGCTCCCAATATAAGCCCAGTTAACTCTCAGTATGAGTCCAGTTAACTCCCAGTATGAGTTCAGTTAACTCTCAGTATGAGTCCAGTTAACTCTCAGTATGAGTCCAGTTAACTCTTGGTATAAGTCCAGTTAGCTCCCAATATAAGCCCAGTTAACTCCCAGTATACGTCCAGTTAACTCCCAGTATAAGTCCAGTTAACTCTTGGTATAAGTCCAGTTAGCTCCCAATATAAGCCCAGTTAACTCCCAGTATGAGTCCAGCTAACTCCCAGTGTAAGTCCAGTTAACTCTCAGTATAATTCCAGTTAACTCCCAGTATAGGTCCAGTTAACTCTCAGTATAAGTCCAGTTGACTTTCAGTATGAGTCCAGTTAACTCTCAGTATGAGTTCAGTTAACTCTCAGTATGAGTCCAGTTAACTCTCAGTATAAGTCCAGTTAACTCCCAGTATGAGTCCAGTTAACTCTCAGTATGAGTCCAGTTAACTCTCAGTATGAGTCCAGTTAACTCTCAGTATAAGTCCAGTTAACTCCCAGTATGAGTCCAGTTAACTCCCACTATGGGTCCAGTTAACTCTCAGTATGAGTTCAGTTAACTCTCAGTATGAGTCCAGTTAACTCTCAGTATAAGTCCAGTTAACTCCCAGTATGAGTCCAGTTAACTCTCAGTATAGGTCCAGTTAACTCTCAGTATGAGTCCAGTTAACTTTTGTTTGTTTGTTTGTTTGTTTATTTGCACTTATAAAAAAAGAAACATTACACAGATAAGAAAGAAAATAAGACATGATGTGCAGGAGAGGTCATAAAAAAACCCAAATGGGCTTACAAGCGGCCCCCCCTCCTAACAAATAACAATTGCAAAAACTATATAAGCTTCGGACATAGGCTTACGTCTGAGCTTACACACACACACACACACACACACACACACTCAAATTAATGCAATAAATGATATCTCAGAATCAAATTATACCTCAGAATACAATTAAATAATCCAAAGATATATTTGAATGAAATAAGAATAAAACGAAAAGCACAAATGTGTTAAAAAATCGTTAAACTCTGCTTCAGCCTTCTTTTAAATGCAGATAATGTTGAGCATGTTTCACTTAGATGTTTTAAACTGTTCCACAGCACAACACCTTGGTAGACAAATGAAAATTTTGCAACAGCGGTTCTACAGAAGGGGATATGCAAATCATTCCTCTTTCTTGTGGAATAAGAATGATAATAAGAATTAAACCCAAAATAATTATAAAAATGCTTGGGCAAAGAAAATGGAAAACATATGACTTTGTACATCAAGATTCCTGTTTGATACTTATTCACATCGTAGATTGTTAGTATTTGTAATTTTTTAAACAGAGGTGCAGATGGAGCTAAGTATAGAGAGTTAGTGGCAATTCTTACAAAGTATTTTTGGAGTCTATGAATTGGCTGTAAGTAAGAGGGATGAGTGCTAGCCCAGATTAAATTGCAATAAGAGATATGAGGATACATTAAGCTGTAGTACAAGGTTAATAAAGTACTTATTTTTAAATAGGGTTTAACCTTTTTTATGATACCTAAGGATTTTGAGACCTTCTTGCACACAAATTCACAATGATTCTTAAAACAAAGTTTCTCATCAATATTGACGCCTAAAAACTTTGCTGATGAAACCTTGGAAAGTAAGTTGTTATTAATATAAATTTTAGTTTTTTCTGGATTGTAATTCTTATTCTTGTTCTTAAAAATGATGAAATTAGATTTTTTGACATTAAGTGATAATTTATTTAACTGAAACCACTGAGCAAATTGAGTGAGCCCAGAATTTGCTTTATCAATAAGTGAATCGATATTACTGTCAGTAGCAAAGAGATTGGTGTCATCAGCAAATAAGATAGGTGACAAAGTACTCGACGCTTTTGGTAAATCATTAATGTATATCAAAAACAACAAAGGACCCAAAATGGACCCTTGTGGAACGCCACATTTCAGAACATCCCGCTGTGACAGTTCATCATTAAAAATGACATATTGTTCTCTGTTGTGCAAATAATTTTCAACCCATTGCAGAATCTTATTTTTAAAACCATAACAAGACATTTTTGATAATAAAATTCTATAATTCACGGTATCAAAAGCTTTTGATAAGTCTAAGAAAATTCCTAGAGCGTATTCATTTTTCTCGAAAGCATTTGAAATCTTTTCTCTAAGATGCAAGAGAGCCATATATGTAGAACAATTCTTTCTAAAACCATATTGGTGCTCATACAAAATATTATTGGCATCCAGATGCTTCAAAATTCTAACATATACCAACTTCTCAAGTATCTTAGAAAAGCAAGGGAGAATTGATATAGGGCGATAATTCGAAAATACAGATGGATCACCGGCTTTAAACAGTGGGATGACTTTGGCAAGTTTTAAATCTTGCGGAATAATACCAGATTCAAGTGATAGAGAAAAAATAAATGTTAAAGGAACAATAATTGCGGGTGCAACTTTTTTAATCAGATAGGCTGTAATTTCGTCATGGCCAGCAGAAGAGTTTTTAAGGTTCTTGATGATTTCAAGTATTTCTGAAGGCTTTATTGGTTCAAAATTGTTTAAGGAAGGATAACCTTCATTTATAAAGTTAGAAGGAGCATCATGAACATTTTCAATATGCTTTGCAAGACGTGGTCCCACATTTATGAAGAAATTATTAAATTTATTAGCAATTTGTGTAGGCTCTGTTATCGTTAGTGTGCCATCCTGAAATGTAGGCTGGGATGGAGTAGAGGAGTTTTTCTTGTTGAGTAATTCTTTTAAAATATCCCATGTAGATTTTGAATTATTTGATGATTGGGTAAATAAGTCACTATAATAATTACGTTTAGCATTTCTAATAAGGTGATTGTATTTATTCCTATAATTTTTGTATGTAGCACAATTTAGAGGACTAGGGCTTTGTAAATACCTTCTATACAACTTGTTTTTCTTTGAAGCAGATTTCCTAAGTTCTACAGTGAACCATGGTTTGTTAAGGTGTGCGGAGCTTCCTTTGCCTTTAGAAATAAAAGGAAAACATTTATCAAAAACAGAATAAAATTTTGCATAAAAATTGTTATAAGCCATATTCACATCAGAAACTTCATACACTGTTTCCCAGGACATCTTTGCTAATAAACTTGAGAAGTTGTTAATGTTATTTTCATTGAAATTTCTAAAACAAGTTCTCTTTGACTTCTTTGTAAACTGTTTGTTGAGTATAGAAGAAAACTGAAAAACAGGAAAATGATCAGAAATATCTGTATAAAGGATACCAGATTTTATGACATGAGTCAAACCATTAGTAAAAATATTGTCTATCAGTGTAGAAGATAGGCTAGTTATTCTTGTGGGATTGCAGATAAGGGGATAAAAATAATTTGAGGACAGTATATTTATAAGATCATCTATGTGCTGTTTGTTCTTGTCCAAAAGATTAACATTAAAGTCACCTAATAAATAGCACAGTTTACCCTCTTTGTCAACAAGTTCCAAGATATTTAGAACACATTCATTAAAGTTGTTAATATCTGTATTAGGAGGACGATATATACATCCTACAATCAATTTTCTTTTCTCAGATTGCACCTCAAGAAAAACACATTCAGTATAACACCCATGAAACTTCATTTCCAAGTCAGATCTCTGTTTGAATTCAAGATCGTTTTGAACATAGAGAGAGACTCCTCCACCTCTACTCCCTCTATATTGGTGAATGGCTGTGTAACCATCGAATTTAAAAAGTGAATGGGTGTCATCATTAAGCCAAGTTTCGGTCAATGCAATTATAGAGAAAATGTGGTTCAGTGATGAAAGATAATGGAAAAATTTATCATAGTTTTTTGGGAGACTTCTTATGTTCAAATGGAGGGAAGAAAAAATTTTGGACTCTTTGCAAGATGCAGTGAAAGAGTTAAACTGGTCTTCAGAAAAATAACTACATGTAGAAGGATCATAAATATTAGACTGTTTCCTGTCATATGTGTTAGCATTTGTTGGTGCATATTCTGATGAAAAGAATAAATCAGGATTAAAGCAAGTATTAAAGACCTTGTCATTCTGTGGCTCAAATGGATGAAAAACCAAGTTGTTATTGTTTGTTAAATTTGGATAGTCACTACCAGAACACAGATTAATACACAATTTCAATTGTTTTTTCCTCGGTGAACACGGAGCATGTTCTGCCATAAGATAAACAGCAAACTGATGACATGGTCATGGGTGCCTGGGCAACAGATTAATGTTCATCCTCCACATTTGAACCAGTGAGCCGCTCTCTCGTTGGACGCTCGCTCATGGGTCGCACTATGAGTCTATCGTAGTTCAGATAGGCCCATTCCCCCCTTGCTCTTGCAGCTCTCAACTCAGGTAGCAGTTCTCTTCGTTTTTCACGCACAGTCTCTGAATAATCTTCGTTGATGTAGATATGTGAGCCTTTCAGTTTGTTTGCTTTTGAAAGTATGAGCTGTTTGTCTCAGTATAAGTCCAGTTAACTCCCAGTATGAGTCCAGTTAACTCTCAGTATAGGTCCAGTTAACTCTCAGTATGAGTTCAGTTAACTCTCAGTATGAGTCCAGTTAACTCTCAGTATAAATCTAGTTAACTCTGGGTGTCCTCATATCCCTGCAGGTTTACAGTGTGTTGTCGTACAACTCAGTTAACAGTCTGGACCAATCAGGACAGAGAGTGGGAGACTCCGCCCACCTCCACCTGCTTCACCTAGTCACTGTGGCTCACCTGGTTCAGATCCTGCTCACCTCCACCACAGGTGACTCTCACACACAGACACACACACACACAGACACACACACACACACTGCAGGTACTTTTTGGGTTTCTCACCTGTCTGCCTGTCACCTGTCTTTCTGTCCCTCACCTGTCTGTCTGTCTGTGTCTCACCTGTCTGTCTCACCTTTGTTTCCCTCACCTGTCTGCATGTGTCTCATCTGTCTGTCTGTCTGTGTCTCACCTGTCTGTCTCACCTTTGTTTCCCTCACCTGTCTGCATGTGTCTCATCTGTCTGTCTGTCTGTCTGTCTGTGTTTCACCTGTTTGTCTGTCTGTGTCTCACCTGTCTGTCTCACCTTTGTTTCCCTCACCTGTCTGCCTGTGTCTCGTCTGTCTGACTGTCTGTTTCTCACCCGTCTGTCTGTCTGTCTGTTTCACCTGTTTGTTTGTGTCTCACCTGTCTGTCTGTCTGTCTGTCTGTGTTTCACCTGTCTGTCTGTCTGTCTGTCTGTCTGTCTGTCTCTCTCACCTTTGTTTCCCTCACCTGTCTGCCTGTGTCTCGTCTGTCTGTCTGTCTGTGTCTCGTCTGTCTGTCTGTCTGTCTGTCTGTCTGTGTCTGTGTTTCACCTGTTTGTCTGTGTCTCACCTGTCTGTCTGTCTGTCTGTCTGTGTTTCACCTGTTTGTCTGTCTGTCTGTCTGTCTGTCTGTCTGTCTCTCACCTGTCTGTCTTTCTCACTTGTGTGTGTGTCTCCAGAGGAGGTCTGTATGGATCAGGACAGTGGGGGATCAGAGGAGGAGCTCACCTGTCACCTGTATGACACACTGAGGACACACCTGGGCAGGTGAACATGTAAACAAATATAAACACACCAGTAAATTAATAAACATTAAAGGGCCAGTGTGTTATATTTGGCATGGTTTATTGTCAATCTGAATCTGAATATTCTACCCATTAATATGTTTATACAAGTGTATAATCGCTATAAAATAAAATTCGTTTGGTTTTCGTAGCCTTATAATTATGCTTTTATATATATATATATATATATATATATATATATATCTCAACGGCCTTGCTTTAGAGAGGTCGCCATCTTGCGCCGCCATGTATGTAAGGCAGCCCAAGCGGACAATCCAGCCAGCCAGAGAACGTGTTCTGTGTGTATAAATGAACCAACGAAGACAGCGGAAGGAAGGAAGAAGGAGGAGGAAACAGCAGAGAGTGTTAGTAGTTTGTCGATGGAGAGTAGTGAAAAGTTTTTTTAGTTATAAAGTTTGCGAATGGACCACACTTACCACGCAACAGGAGAGAATGAACCTGAACCGTCATCTGCGAGGAAAAGAAGACGCAGCTTCACTCCTTGTGATGCACTCTCTGCGGCGCTTTTCCTCCTGATGATATATCTCCCCAACAATGGCAGCAGTAGCACCGAATCCCATTCTGTGCATTCAGCCTCTCTTCTCACCCGCTCAGCATCAAACACATGGAGTTCCTCATCTGTATGCTCCGGCTCAAACAGGTATGGCTCTGGGTCTGTGTCCGCTACAAGAAACTCTTCAAAATCTCGTTCAGAGTCGTCCATTGCAGCTACTATAGTCCAGAGATATTGCTAGGCTAAATAAACAGCTGAGCTCTGTTTACAGGCTACGCTGTCAGTCAGTGTGCGGGCTGGAGATTGGTGGAGCAGTAGGATGGTAAACGAGTATGTGTGTAAAGTTATGAAGTGTGTCTGTTAAGCCAGAAGAGTCAGAGTTTGGGACGGAGTGGAGTGTTACCGGAGTTTCTGGAGTGCTCAAATAAACGGGCCTTTTTCCTGAACGCTCCTCTGGTCTCCTGCTCGTGAGGGATTCACTACAATATCGTAACATGGTTTAGATTTCTAAATAAATATTCACCTCGTCGCTAGATAGACCTACTCCTGAAAAACTCGTGCGCAAGGCTTTTTGTCCCTACGAGGCCACTGTCATTTACCCGACGGGAGGGGTGAGCGAGTGAGCCCTGCAATCTAGAATTTGACCACTGATGTCACTGTTTTCAACCCATTTTACACACTGGGCCTTTAATATATGTTAAAACAAGTGAAATCAGGAAATTCAGGAACATATTTTATTATTTATTATTATTGATGTGTTTGTTTATCACGCAGTAATCTGATTACTCTGTGTGCGTGTGTGCGTGTGTGTGTGTGTGTGTGTCAGTGTGTTACCTGAGGTGACATCAGGCTGGCAGCTGGTTCGTTGTGTTAAATCTGGCGTCCTGCCGTTCCTCCGAGCCGCCGCCCTCTTCTTCCACTACTTGAACTCTACAGCGCCCCCTGCTGACCTGCTGGGTAACTGCTACACACAAACAACAAGACAAAACAACAACAGGACAAAACAACAATGGGGGGGGGGGGGGGGTACTCTTCATCACACAGGTGTTTGTGTCAGAAGATCAGAGTGTCTGCAGGGGGCGGAGTCAGAGAAGCTGATGGTTTCATGATGTCACTGTTCACCGTCCATGAACAGGAAGTACAGTGACATCATCACTGTATATGACCTGTGTGTGTGTGTGTGTGTAGTTACAGGTCCTGGTCAGTGGGAGGCGCTGCTCAGCTACCTCAGTCTGCCCTCCAACCTGCTGCAGCTTTACCACAGTCAACACACACTGCTGGAGCCCCTCATACACAGGTAAGACACACACACACACACACACACACACACACACACACACACACTGCTGGAGCCGCTCATACACAGGTAACACACACACACACACACACACACACACACACACACACACACACACACACACACTGCTGGAGCCGCTCATACACAGGTAACACACACACACACACACAAACACACTGCTGGAGCCGCTCATACACAGGTAAGACACACACACACACACACAGATAAAGGAAGTGGTGAAGATCAATCAAGAACCCTCGCCTTCAGGTGTTCCTGTAAATATGACATCAGATCTGACCTCTGCTGATCGTTACGTGCCGGAGCATTATGTCATCATCTCATGGTGTCATCAGATAACCAATCAGAGCAGGTATATGGGGCTTTTATTTTGACATGTTATTAGACAGGAAGTGACACAATCACAATCAGGTGTGACTGTTTCAGGTGACTCTAACTCTTCACCTGTGCTCTGTGTGTGTGTGTATTACAGGTGGTGCTGTCATCCAGGTGTGAGACAGACGCTGCAGGGGGGCGGAGTCATCGTCAGGTTCCCCAGAGAGTCCAACCGACTGATCGACCTGCCAGAGGACTACAGCGTCCTGATAAACCAGGCGTCCAGCTTCACGTCAGTACACACCCTGTACACACACACAGATATACATATGTATATATATTAGTGCTGCACGATTAATCTAATCGCAATCATGATGTCAGGCTGTGCGATGACTTAATCACAGAAAAGGCTGCGATTTGCGATTTAATGTAAATAAATGTCAACGTGTGTGCCTGTGAACGTGACTGCCTCTCCTGTAGTGTGTGGAGTTTGTTGACATCACGCCCACAAGCTATCCTGGTGTGTGCAGCACGTATGGTCAGGTGACCAGCCGGCGTGCAGCAGTGACCAACACAGATGCTGAAGAAGAGCATGAGCACGACCGTGAACAGGCTGAGTTGGTGGCAAAAAAAACGCAACGTTTATTACATGGCGATACTTTGGATTCAGGTACGGTGACGTTGAACAGAAAGACGTGCTGTGTAAAAGTCTAAAAGTTAAAGTCGCCACGTCCTGCGGCAACACTACCAATCTATATCAGCACTTGAGACAGCACAGGGAAACGTAGGAAGAGTGCATGTGAGAGAAAGACGAGCCATGTAACGTTCAAGACAAAGAGACAACTGAAAGACACCAGAGCCTCATAAAACAACATCCACATCACTCTACATTCACTAAATGTAGAGTCTGTATATAGAGACTACGGCCCACTTGACATGCTGCTGTGTTTGTCATTTACGTGACAACGCCTGAACGCAACACAGGCTCGCACCACTGTGTGTACAGTGTCGTGCTGTGCTGCTGTGTGAGCAGCGTGTTTGACTGTGCTCAGTCTGTTGATGGTCATTAACACACTGTCTGTCCATAACAATAACTCTGTCAGGTCAGTGCCCCCTGATTTAATGTAGGGAAACACTGAATCAAGCAACAAGACTCATGATACCATTTATTTATTATATTGTAATCACAATCGCAAATCGCGATATTGTCCAATCAGATTGCAATCGCACATTTTTATCAAATTTTGCAGCACTAGTACATATATGTATCTGTGTGTGTGTGTATATGTTTACATGATGATGTCACCTGTTGTCGCCTGTGCAGGTGTCCCCGGTCAGGTGGAGATAAGTCTCAGGCCCCCACCCTGTGTCTGGTGTGCGGCTCCATGTTGTGTTCTCAGAGTTACTGCTGTCAGACGGAGGTGGAGGGCGAGGACGTCGGAGCCTGCACCGCCCACACCTTCACCTGTGGAGCAGGCCTCGGCCTCTTCCTCAGGTAACACACACCTAATCGTACCTATGACAGCACTGAGACTGTGGGCCATCCTCTGACCCGTCACTTTCTGTTTGTGTTTGTTTGTTTGTGAGCAGGGTCAGAGAGAGTCAGGTGTTGTTTGTGGCAGGTAAAACTAAGGGCTGCTTTTATCCTCCACCGTACCTGGACGACTATGGAGAGACCGACCAGGGCCTTAAGTAAGCCCCGCCCACACACACCCCACCTGTCACCTCTCTGTCTGTCTGTTTGTTTATTTGTTTGTGTATTTGTGTTCCTGCAGACGGGGGAACCCCCTCCACCTGTGTCTGGAGCGTTACAGGAAGATCGAGCGTCTGTGGCGTCAGCACGGCGTCGCTGAGGTCATCGGTCACGCTCAGGAGGCCAATCAGACGCTGGTCGCCATCGACTGGCAGCACCTGTGATGTTCGATTGGCTCGCTCCTTTTTTGCCCTGCCCCTTTTTTCAATAAAGATCCTTCCTCTTGACCAATCAGCTTCCTGCAGCCCAGCGCTGAGCTCCAATCAGCTTTCAGGGATTTTTTCAGCTCCTGACCTTTGACCTTTGACCCTGTCCATGTTTCACTCCACCAGTCAGAGAGAGGCAGTGAGACAGACCCCGCCCCCTCTGCTCACACACAGGAAGATGTTTTCAGATTTTATTCAGTTTAGGTTTTGGAGATTTTCTGTTTTTTCTTTCCTTTTTTTTTTTGATAGGAAGTTGAACCAAAGTGAAGCCCAGCCCCCCTGCTGATGTCACTGACAGGTGATCCTGTTACATGATGGGAAAAACTGGGGTGTATGTCACCAACAACCAGCCAATCACAAAGCTGCAGCCAAGGCTGATGGGTAGTGTAGTGTTCAGAGACTCTTTTCTTTGGTCCTCAGTTGGTTTCCATGGCGAAAGTTGTTTGACAGATGATTTTGATCGCATCGATGACATCACAGTGGGAGTAGTGATCGGTGTAAAAACATATCAGCTGCGTATCGACGAGGAAGAGACATCACGTCATGTTTTAGTTTTGTTGTTTTATTGTTTTTATTTACAGGGCTTTGTGGTTGGTGGGTTTGTTCTGGAGGAGCGGTGTGTGATGTCACTTCCTGTTAGGATGAGTTGTTTTTTATGAGTTTGTCCAGAGTCAAGCAGCGAACAGAAACATCTCCTTCATTTATTTATTTATTTATTAGTTTATCTGAATCTGATTTTCTTTTTTTTTGGGTATAAACAAACGAACGTGTCGGCAGCATGTCGCCGCCATCGTGATTGCCGCTGTGTTAATATGTGAATTCTTGTATAAACCGTACATGTATGATATTGTATATGAACTACAAAACCAATAAAAACTTTAAAAGCACTTCCTGCTTGTGTTCGCTCTATTAATAATGTTACACTCTGATTTCTGATGACGTGTTTTATCAGGACACCATGTGACAGCTGCGTTCATGGAGTCAGTGTTCGGACTGTTTCTCTACAGTCCAGATCAGACTGAAGATTAAATGACAAGTAAAAAAAGGAAGCTGCTGTCAGAGCTGCATGTTGACAGGAAGTGACCACCAAGAGATGGTGTATCATCTCTAGTCAACAACTCTCTGTGCTTCTGATCTGTAACGTTGACAGGAAGTGACCACCATCAGACGGCGTATCATCTTCAGTCAACGACTCTCTGTGCTTCTGATCTGTAACGCTGACAGGAAGTGACCACCATCAGACGGCGTATCATCTTCAGTCAACGACTCTCTGTGCTTCTGATCTGTAACGCTGACAGGAAGTGACCACCATCGGACGGCGTATCATCTTTAGTCAACGACTCTCTGTGCTTCTGATCTGTAACGCTGACAGGAAGTGACCACCATCAGACGGCGTATCATCTCTAGTCTGATTTGCAGCTTTTCAGACTTATTTTGTGGTTGAATATAATTTGTAGTTTCTCAAAATCTGAACGAGGATAGTGATAGTGAGATACTCGTTACAGTGATGAAACAAAACCAGCGTCAGATTGATAATCATTGATCATCATGATCATGATTCATATACAATACGCCACTATAATATAAACTAGAAGATTTTGCAAGTTTGAGGGGTGCCTGCTACTGCCACACAGTAGGAGGAAGTACATACAGCGGGTACTACAGGTACTGTATACTTCGGGTACAACATACTGTAGGTAATGCATAATGAAGTACATGTTCTTTACTCTCCTCAGCTCCTCCTGGAGGACCCCGAGGTGTTCCCAGACCAGATGAGATCTATAATCCCTCCAGTGTGTTCTGGGTCTGCCCCGGGGCCTCCTACCAGCTGGACCAGGAGGACCCTGATCAGATGTTGAACCACCTCAACATGTGTAGAAGCGAAAATCGGTGCCTGGAAGTGGGCCAGATGGCTCCGACCTCGTCTTCTACTTCTCCTGCAGATCATCCTCTGAGTTGATTTAGTATCTTAGGTTCAGTTGGCTGACACTTAGAGAAACACTGGAGTCAAAGAGAATCAGGTGCAATCGAGTTTAATGTGTCACAAGCATCAACACATACAACTCTATGAGTCAGGCTCCAGAGCAATACTGAAGTTTCACTCTCTGCGCTCTCCCTTTTATGCTAGTGAAGATTCGAGAGAATCTCCACCCTTTTCCCTTAGTCCTTCCTACTTGCGTTTGAATCTATTGGTGGCAGGTCTTTTTCTTTTTAGCCCTTTTCCATCTAGTCCATATCTATTGGTGGCAGGCCCCTTGGGCCCTTGTCCAATCATGACCTAATGGTGTAATCTCCAGGCCTGGAAATCCCCAAATTCTCCCACCATTAGATTCAAGCCTGGTTTCACTTTATTTTTTAAAAACATATGAAACCTGGGGACTTTCTTTATACTGTCCCCTGTGCTTTCATACAATGTTAACTTTAGAGTGTGTGTCATGCTATACAAACATTAGAGTGTGTGTGTTATCATCAGACAGTACATGGTGTGGTATGTGTGTGCTTTTCAACATGAATACATAACCTTGTGTTATGAATACATAGACTTGTATAACAGTGTTTTATCACACATAGATGCATAACAAACAGTTTTATAGGAACTTATACATAAAATATTGTTATATGAACTTTTACTCTTAATCAACTTATGCAGTATAACACCTTTACCTGATTAAAGATTAAATCTTACACTACACATGAAGGAGCAGCGGCTCTACTCCGAGCTCCCTCCAGATGTCTGACTCCTCCCCCTATCTCTAAGGCTGAGCCCAGACACCCTACAGAGGAAACTCATTTCAGAAGCTTGTATCTGTGACCTCATTCTTTCAGTCACTACCCAGAGCTCATGACCATAGGTGAGGGTTGGGACGCAGATGGACCAAACTGCCGATCCATCTCATGCTCCATTCTACCCTCACTGTGAACAAGACCACAAGATACTTGAACTCCTTCTGTTAGTTCAGAAACTTTCTCCCAATCCAGAGGGAACAATCCACCACAGTGACCGCAGACTGATCATCATCTCAAACTTGTTGTGATGTGATTGGCTGGTATGTTTCCATGGTAACAGCCTTCACTGCCCCAACAGCGCCACGTCTGTCACAGGAATTTTCTGGTCTTCTGTTTGCTGAGTGGACGGATGATGACTTCCTGTGTGTGAGGATCACTTGCAGCGAGGGGGGATAGGTGAGCTGCTGAGGTGTTGCGCTCTGTGAGGAGGAAGCTGCTGCTGCTTAACATCAAACCAATTATCGTTAAGTCGGCGGATTAAAGGCGCAGCTGATCTGCTGTAATGAGATCAGAGCCGATCACAGGGTCAGGATGACGAGCTGCTGCCCGCTCACACTCACACTTTCTCTCTGCAGGAAACCAAGAGACCACCACACGTCTGACGGCTGGATGTGAATATGAGGTTTGATCTGCGCCCCCAGCACTATGGACTGTCCTGACCTGCAGCTCGGCATTATGGGTCTGAAAGCAGGCGTTCTGAGCAAGTCTTTCTGTGACGGATTAAAACTCTGAAACTCTGACAAGTTCTTGAGTCACTCTTCAAACAAACTCTTTTCCTGTTGGTACCTGACATTTGGTGATTTTGGTTGTGGTCGCACTGAGACGGTAAGATGCCGTTCATGCCAGTGAAGTTCAACCTGCAAAAGCGGGTGAAGCTGGCTCAGGGTCTGTGGATGATCTACTGGCTCTCTGTCATCGTGGGCATCCTCATCTTCAGCCTGGGCATCTTCTTCAAGATCGAGCTGCGGAAGAGAAGCGAGATGATGGACAACAACGAGAGCCACTTAGTGCCGAACCTGCTGATCCTGGTGGGCCTGCTGGCCTGCGGGGTCAACGCCTTCGGAGGAAAGGTGTGCCACGACTCTTTGGACCCCATCAAGTTCGCCAAGTGGAAGCCGATGCTGAAGTCGTACCTGCTGCTGTGCTGTGGCTTCAACGCGCTGCTGCTGCTGACGGCGCTGTTCTGCTTCCTTATGCAGTTCGCCGTGTACCTGACGCTGGCTGAGGGTCTCAAGAACAGCATCAAGTTCTACAAGGACACTGACACGCCGGG
>JANUFT010000016.1:275000-300572 GCA_037127435.1 Epinephelus malabaricus
TTTTTTGGCTTGTCATCTGAAAACTGGTGCTAAGCTAACGCTGGTTTCTGTCAGTAACAATTAACACTCAGGTCGTGGTCTTAAAGCTTAAATGAAGCTTCTCTGTAAATAAGAACCATCGTGTGTAAAATAAAAACCTGTCAGTCTGACACAGTCTGATGAATTAAAATCTGTAATATTATGGCTGGACTTAAAATATACAAACTGTCTGAGGAAACAAACATTAACCAGTGCACAAATATTAGGAAGGTAACAGTCCGATTCTGCCAGGTGATGTCACCTGATACCTGACAGGTCATTAACAAAGAGACGGTGATGTCATCCTGCTCCTGACGCACAGAGACGACATCTGTTTACAGACCAGTAACAAAGAAAACATCAGTCAACATCAGTAACGTGTGTTTTTACTCTGGAGGAAGGATTGTTCAGTCAGAGGTGAAAACGGACACAGTTGTCCTGTTGCTGTCTAACGTTGTTCTGACGAAGTGTCCTGATCTTCTTCCTGGTCTCCAGAGGATGAAACCACAGGATCTTTCCTTCCATCCTTAGGACAAACTCTACATGTGTTTCTGCGCTAACAGTGCAGACTCTGAGAGATTCTCGTCTCATAGGCTTCTCCGGAGCCTTTGTGCTCCACTGTCTCTCAGATTAACTCATATCACAGCGGTGCCTGGACAGCGTGACGTGTGTGGTTGTGCTGCTGCCGTGGTCCTGCCAGATGCCTCCTGCTGCTGCTGCCATCATTAGTCATTAGTCATACTTCTACTGTTATTATACACATATGACTATTGTCACACATGTATACTGTCAGATATTAATATATACTTTCAACATATTGTACCACAGTAGCCAGAACTATAACTATAATATTATTACTTTCATTAATGTTGTTGTAAGCTACTGTCATTACCTGCATCTCTCTCTCTCTCTCTCTCTCTCTCTCTCTCTCTCTCTCTCTCTCTGTCTCATTGTGTCATATGGATTACTGTTAATTTATTATGCTGATCTGTTCTGTACGACATCTATTGCACGTCTGTCTGTCCTGGAAGAGGGAATCCCCTCCTCAGTTGCTCTTCCTGAGGTTTCTACCGTTTTTTTTTTCCCGTTAAAGGGTTTTTTTGGGGAGTTTTTCCTGATCAGCTGTGAGGGTCTTAAGGACAGAGGGATGTCGTATGCTGTAAAGCCCTGTGAGGAAAATTGTGATTTGTGATATTGGGCTTTATAAATAAAATTGAATTGAATTGAATTGATACTGTTGTTTATCATTCTCCTTCATCAGAGGAACAAACCTTTGACCTCCTGAAGTCACCGTCATGTTTTCGTCCTGTTTAACTGAAGTCAACGACACAGATTTACAAACTCGATGGTGCTGATGGTGATGATGATGATTAGACTGAAATGAACTGAGACTGACTTTGAACAAGTGAACTGTTTTCTCCTGATTGTGGCGCCAAAGTAAAGGTCAAGAGGTCACCAAAATTAGTAAAAACTTATGAAAACCTTGAAACGGAGCCTCTGTCTGACTCACTGTTCACATTTCTAATCAAACTATAGCAAAGAGACTCAACATTACCTCAAAGTGTCTCTTCCTGTTCATTTTGCAGTTGATTAACATCCAGAAAACAAATGTAAGCAGTAACTTCAAAAAGAGGCTCTGGTCCAGGGTTCAGGTGGATTCAGCAGGGTTCAGGTGGATTCAGCAGGGTTCAGGGGATTCAGGGTGTCCTGATAGACCCACTCAGTGATCCATCCCTACACCCATGACTG
This sequence comes from Epinephelus malabaricus, assembly GCA_037127435.1. Lineage (NCBI taxonomy): Eukaryota > Metazoa > Chordata > Actinopteri > Perciformes > Serranidae > Epinephelus > Epinephelus malabaricus. The sequence continues at coordinate 276,768 of JANUFT010000016.1, forward strand.
TGCCGTCCAGCTGGGCAGTGTGTCTGACCTCTGACCCCTGACCTCTCTGTACTTAAAATTAACTGACTGTCTCTGTCCTGCAGTCGTGTCCTCAGTAATGTGGAGGGGAAGTACCTGATGGACAGTGTCCCATTCAGCTGCTGTAACCCTGGCTCCCCTCGGCCCTGCATCCAGCACCACCTGACCAATAACTCCGCCCACTATGACTACGACCATCGCATCGAGGAGCTCAACATCTGGACCCGAGGCTGCCGCGAGGCCCTCTTCGCCTACTTCAGCAGCATGATGACCAGCATCGGCGTGCTCATCATTGCCACCATCTTCCTGGAGGTAAGGCTCCACCCTCAACCCACTAAAGCCAATCAGCATCCAGCCTGGGCCACACTGTGGCTTAAAGGAACAGTTCAGCGTTTGGTGAAATCATCTTCAGATCCTCAGATAAGACTCTCATGTCTGTATGCTGAATATGGAGCAGCAGCTGGTTAGCTTAGCTTAGCACAAAGACTGGAAACAAATTGTTGTAATCGTAAGTGCTATATCGTAGGCAACTGGACTTGGACGTGTTTCTTGAAGACGTTTCGCCTCTCTTCCAAGAAGCTTCTACAATGACTGGTTACTGGTCTATGACCACTACGACTCTGCAAGGGTTCCCACCCACACAGGGTTTTTAGCCTGCAACTTTGTACCAGTCATTTAGAACTGAAGAAGCTTCTTGGACGAGAGGCAAAACGCCTTCAAGAAACACAAGCAAGTCCAGTTGCCTACGCTATTAGCACTTACGATTACTGGAAACAAATGAAAACAGCCTGGCTCCACCTCCTCTAAAGCTGGTAGACACGATCTGTCTGGTTTGTTTTATCTGAAGTATAAAAACAACAGTTTGAAGTTTTACAGGAAGTCTTTAGACTGGAAACCAGTCATGTCGAGTCATCAGTCTGAACATTGAAACCTTAGCAGGAAACAGAAGAAGAGATGTTCACCACATGTTGAACTGTTCCTTCAACAGGGAAGGCCTTCAATTAACCAATCCGTGAGATGAGAGCCTGATGAAAGCTGATAGGACTTGGTTTAACATCTACAAAGAGGACACTAATAACTACAAAGACACATTTAAACTACAAACAGCCGCTAAACAACTACCAGAATGCTCGAAAGAAGAAAGACACACTTAACTACAAAGAGACACTAAACAACCACTAAGACGTGCTAAAAAACTACAAAGACAAACAACTACACAGATACACAACACAACAACAGAGATACATTAAACAACTACAAAGATACATTAAACTACAAACAGATGCTAAACGACTACCTGGAGATATGCTAAAGAAAAAACTGCAAACGTAGGCAAATCTTTAAACGGATGCTAAACAACTACAGATGCAACTACAACGAGATGCAAGGCAACTGCAAAGAGGCCTTAAACAACTACAAAGATTCACTAAACAACAACAAAGACACATTAAACTACAAACAGACGCTAGGGGGCGGCTGTGGCTCAGAGGTAGAGCGGGTCGTCCACCAATCGAAAGATCAGCGGTTTGATCCCGGGCTCCTCCAGGCTGCATGTCGAAGTATCCTTGAGCAAGATACTGAACCCCAAATTGCTCCCGATGGCTGGTCCATCGGGTGTGTGAGTGTGTTAAAACTGAGTAGCAGGTGGCACCTTGTATGGTAGCCTCGGCCACCGGTGTATGAATGTGCGTGTGAATGAGGGTGAACGTGACTCGTAGTGTAAAAAGCGCTTTGAGTGGTCACTAGATGACTAGAAAAGGCGCTATACAAATGCAGGTCCATTTAAACAACTACAAAGACATAACAATGTGCTAAACATCCACAAAGATACGCTAAACAATTACAAAGATACATTAAACTACAAACAGGCGCTGAACAACTACAAAGAGATGCTTGACAACCATAAGGACACGCAAAACAACTACAAAGATACACTAAACAACTACAAAGATATGCGTAACTTTCAAACAGATGCTAAACAACTACAAGAAGATGCTGGACAACTACAGAGATATCCTAAACAACATCACGGATACAGTAAACTACAAACAGACACTAAACAACTACAAACAGATACTAAAGACCACAAAGAGGTAATTCAGCATTTAGAGGAACTTCAGCGCCACCAGTCAGTCTGAGCTCTAACCTGATTGGTCAGTGATCTTTAATTAAACCAGCCAATGAGAAGAGAGTCTGATGAGCGCTGATATGACTGTGAGTTTGTTTTTTCTTATTCTGCTCTGAGAGATTTTTATTCTTTTATGAACTCAAATTCACCAATGATCCCCAGGTGGTCTGAATGACCTGGCCCAGCATCGGCATGAACTCAACATGCTGGAGGAGATAACTCAGGCCGCATCTGGCTGCCCAACTCGCCTGAAGCTTGAATGATGAATGATGGCCCAGAATCAGGCCAAATAACCTGGCCTGACTCCGGCTGCCGATGCTTCCACCTCTGGGCCTTTATCAGAATCTTTGATTTCTGTTTCTTGATCTCTGATGTCAAGGCCATGATAATGTTGTGAAAGTATCTGATTGGACAGGAGGCCCAGGGGGTGGGGCTGGTGAAGGGAGCAGCACTTTGAGTACAAACAGCAGGAAGTGAAGAAAAGGTTTCTGTTTCTGTTTGTTGTGAGATAAAAGAAAAGTGAGGACTTTCTCCTGGAGGTGAACGCAGGATAACTGCTCTTCTTAATCTGATAATCACAGCACACCTGCAGGAAATTAACCAAAGCCACCTTAAATGCTCCGGGTTAACTCTGTAATTGATTAGCCACTGATTAGCATTAGCGCTGAACGAGCAACGGCTTCGTGACAAACAACAACGGGCTGATCACCGCTCACACCAGACACCATTTTTAAAAAGGCTGATTTTAAGATGTCTCATCAAACTGTGTCTGATCGTGCACTGAAATCTGTCTGGAAACATTTAGTTTCATGTTCCTTGTGTCAGACAATGTTTTCTAATGAACACTGAAGCGTTCAGACGAAGCGTCACACTGAGATTCAGTATCCATCAAATGTGGAGTCATGAGAGGAAGAAGCAGAGGTGTTCAGGTGCCACAGTGGCAGCGTATTAAGCCGCTGAGTGGTGGTCAGGCTCACCGAGGATCAGGAACTATTCTGGGGGGGTTAATCTGCCTCCAGCAGCAGCAGGTTGCATTCTGGGAAGCTCAGGATGAGGGGACAGTTACTGAGAGTGAAAAGCGATTGGTTATATGGGTCAAAACAACAAGTTTGACCTGAAGCGTCACGACAGGCGGATTTAAGAACAACATCCTGAACTCAATCACTCTGCTGCTCTCAGATCAGGTTGATTCTCTGTGACCAATCAGAGGCCTTGTCACTGTCAGTAGATGGCACAAAAAGTGTCCACGATCGAGGACAACAGGTCTGAAGCAGGATGAAGTGTAATGTGCAGCAAACCCAGAATATGATGTCCTCTAATGAGGACACAGGGTCTCAGTTGGTCAATGGTCGACTAGTCCTGTGTTCCTTTCTAATGCAAACATCTGTTAGAAAAAATCTTTGCGTAGAAAAAAGCTGCATAGTTTGTTCCTCAGACTGTAGGGACTGACATAAAGGGAACATGCCTGTAAAGGGGAGACTTGAGAGGACCTAAAGAACCCATTTTTGTTCAGATATCTCGAGGTCAGAGGTCAAAGGTCCTCTGTGTTAATGGCCCTGTGGTTTTTCCCCTTGCCAAAATGTAGCCTAACTTTGGAGCACAACACTTGATCCAGGCGTAGCCTTGAATCGAGGGAACTTGCAAGACAGTGGAGCACAATGGCTCTGGAGAAGAAGCCGAGTTAGTGACATGAAGTCGAGTAAGTCAAATGAAGCCGAGTCAGTGACATGAAGCACAGTTAGTAAATAAAGAAGAACAGACATTTCAGATTCTCAGAGAGAAAAGGAGAGAAGGGGCTCTGTGTATCATACGAGGTCCCCTGGCAGACAAGGTCTTTAACAGCCTGACTAGGGGTTGGTCCAAGGCAAGCCTGAACCAGCCCTAAATATAAGAGCCAACCCTAACTATAAGAGTCAATCCTAACTATCAGAGATACTCCTTGCTATAAGAGACAGTCCTGACTATAAGAGCCATCCCTTACTACAAGAGTCAGCCCTAACTATAAGAGTCAGCTCTTACTATAAGAGTCAGCCTTACTATAAGAGTCAGCCCTAACTATAAGAGCTGGTCCTAACTATAAGAGTCAGCCTTACTATAAGAGTCAGCCCTAACTATAAGAGCCAGTCCTAACTCTAAGAGTCAGCCCTAACTATAAGAACCAGTCCTAACTATAAGAACCAGTCCTAACTCTAAGAGTCAGCCCTAACTATAAGAGTCAGTCCTTACTACAAGAACCAGTCTTAACTATAAGAACCAGCCCTAACTATAAGAACCAGTCCTAACTATAAGAACCAGTCCTTACTCTAAGAGTCAGTCCTAACTATAAGAGTCAGCCCTAACTGTAAGAGTCAGTCCTAACCATAAGAGCTAGACCTAACTGTAACAGTCAGTCCTAACTATAAGAGCCATTCCTAACTATAAGAGTCAGCCCTAACTATAAGAGTTAGCCCTAACTATAAGAGTCAGACCTAACTGTAAGAGCCAGTCCTTACTATAAGAGCCAGTCCTAACTATAAGAGTCAGCCCTAACTATAAGAGTCAGACCTAACTGTAAGAGCCAGTCCTTACTATAAGAGCCAGTCCTAACTATAAGAGCCAGCCCTAACTGTAAGAGCAGAACTGTCTACAGACTGTACTAATGGTATGTTTCTGTGTGTGTGTGTGTGTGTGTGTGTGTGTGTGTGTGTATGTCAGTCGGCAGACATGGCCGGGTTAAAGTACCTGACCACAGCTCTTGAGACGATGGAGGACCCAGAGAACCCGGAGTGTGAGAGTGAAGGCTGGCTGCTGGAGAAGGGAGTGAAGGAGACGTTCGGCGAGCTGCTCACCAAGCTGAAGACAATGGGCAAGGCCAACCAGGTGGAGGAGGGCGCAGCGGAGCCTGCCACCTGAGAGCCCCGCCCACCACAAAGAACTGGGGTCTCCCCCCTCCTCCCCCCCACCCTCACCTCACCTCCGTCTGCCTCTTCCCCAGAAACCAGGGAGTGTGAGAGGAGAGGTTTCTAACCATCATCTGTACATACGCCATTGTTACAACACCACACATACACACACACACACACACACACACACACACACACACACACACACACACACACACAGTGAATGTGGATATATTTTCCATGTGTAAATATGTTGAACAGAGTTTATTTTTAAACAGGAGGGACAGAAACCTGCTGCTGTAAATAAATCATCTGGGTCTGGGTTTGAAATTATAAACAAATATTACAATATTAAATTACAATTATTAACCCCCCACCCCCCCCCACCCCCCACCCCTCCTGTCAGACACCATCAGGTCTGAGAGACGTAGGAGCCCGACCGATACACACCAGCTCATCCCCATCCAATGTCTGAGATAGTTGCAGTTCGTCAATTTGTCCAGCAGAGGGCGCAGAACAAATCACATTATAAAATCTGGTTTGTTGATGTGAAAGACAGACGTCAGTGAACACATCATTATCAGCTGGTCCTGATGTTTATATGTCAGACATCACGTATGGATCGGGCTCTGGTCGTCACCATCGCACTGCTGACACTGTCGGTTGACATGGAAACAGACGGCCAAAACATCCATTAGAAGTAGGGTCACTCAGTGCTGCCACCACAGGTCACAGAGTGTTACTGCAATAGTCCCACAGTGACCATATGCTTCTGTGTAAACAGGGTTTCTTCTGTATATACCTGTATCGAGAGATATATACTTCTGTAGATACACAGTTATATACAGAAGTATGTACTTATGTATGTACCCTCTGTATGCTTCTGTATACACCTTTGTATATACAAGTATATACTGCTGTATATACAAAGGCGTTATACCGCTGTATTGTACCTCTGTATATACCTATATACAGAGGTACAGTACAGGTAAAGAAGTATATACCTGCATCCAGAGATATAAGCAGAGGCATTTATCTATACAGAGGTACAGAAGTATATACCTTTGTTTATACTTCTGTATATATAATATTCCTCTTTGCATTTCAGGCATATACCTCTGTATATACCTCTATATACACATGTATATTCCTTTGTATATACAAGTATATACTGCTGTATAAACCTCTATATACATATATATTCCTTTGTATATACTTCAGTTTATATTGCAAACCTTTGTTTATACCTCAGTATATACAAGTATATACCTCTGTGTATCACAGGTGTATACTTCTGTATATACTTCTGTTTACATGTGTTTATACCTTTCTATATGCAAGTATATGACGTTGTATATACACATAAATATAAAGGTATATATAATGTATTTACCTCTGTATGAACAGGTGTGAACACAAGTATGTACAGAGGTGTACACAGGTATATACAGTGGTATATGTATATATAGAGGCAGGTATATACAGACGTATATACAGGTGTATATAACTTTAATATGACTTGTACGCAGCTTTCTAAGACTTGTTGAGTTTTTACGTGCGACACATCTTCTACCTTCACACATTGTGTTTTTAAAGGATGAACTGTGCTCTGTGAAAGATCACATCTTCAATAGCTAACGTTGCTTGGCTAACCTAAAGCAGGTGATGATTGGAGCCTGTCAGACAGAGCTCAGGGTGTGAATAATGGCCGTCTGGTTCTCTGTCAGAGTGACGCCAGGTCAGACTCAAACAGGAAGGTAACGTCAGGTCAGCCGTAGAGTTTAATTCAGTTCCAGTTACACGTTGTGATGTTTGTATGTCTCTGTTTGTTTTTCTGTGATCTGGAGAGTTGTGACGTTTAAGGCAGTTGTTGTGGGTTGGATGGAGCTTGTAGTCGCTCCGCCGTGTACGATAAAACCTATAAAGAGATTGTGACTGACGCCAAAGTGTCCGACTCGTCTTTCATCACCAACCAACTTGCCTTTCACATGTAGACACAACTTAATGCAGAGGTTATATACAGAGGGGTATATATGGGTCGATACAGGTGCATACAGAGGGGTATATATGGGTAGATACAGGTGCATACAGAGGGGTACATATGGGTAGATATAAGTGCATACAGAGGGGTATATATGGGTCGATACAGGTGCATACAGAGGGGTATATATGGGTCGATACAGGTGCATACAGAGGGGTACATATGGGTAGATACAGGTGCATACAGAGGGGTATATTTGGGTAGATACAGGTGCATACAGAGGGGTATATTTGGGTAGATACAGGTGCATACAGGGGTATATTTGGGGTAGATACAGGTGCATACAGAGGGGTACATATGGGTAGATACAGTTGCATACAGAGGGGTATATTTGGGTAGATACAGGTGCATACAGGGGTATATTTGGGTAGATACAGGTGCATACAGAGGGATATATATGGGTAGATACAGGTGTATATAGGTGTGTACACAGCAGTACATACAGATGTATACTATGGGATATATATACAGGTCTATACACAGGGGTATACACAAGGGTGTAAATGGGGTATATAGACACTTATAAATAAAGGTATATACAGTTGTATACATGTATATTTGTAGAGGTATTTTCCGTGTTTTTCACAGTATCACAGAATTTTGTGTCACAGTGTTCTGGGTGTTTCTACAGTGTTTTACAGTATCTTACAGAGTTTGACGTTTTGTACAGTGTAGGGTTGCAGTGTTTTCACTGTGGGTGTTTTTAAAAGATTTTACAGTGTTTTACAGTGCTTCAGAATATCTTCAATTTTCAATTCAATTCAATTTTATTTATAAAGCCCAATATCACAAATCACAATTTGCCTCACAGGGCTTTACAGCATACGACATCCCTCTGTCCTTATGACCCTCACAGCTGATCAGGAAAAACTCCCCAAAAAAACCCTTTAACAGGGAAAAAAAATGGTAGAAACCTCAGGAAGAGCAACTGAGGAGGGATCCCTCTTCCAGGACGGACAGACGTGCAATAGATGTCGTACAGAACAGATCAGCATAATAAATTAACAGTAATCCGCATGACACAATGAGACAGAGAGAGAGAGAGAGAGAGAGAGAGGAGAGAGAGAGAGAGAGAGAGAGAGATGCAGGTAATAACAGTAGTTTACAACAACATTATTGAAAGTAATAATATTATAGTCATAGTTCTGGCTACTGTGGTACAATATGTTGAAAGTATGTATTAATATCTGGTAGTATACATGTGTGACAATAGTCATATGTGTATAATAACAGTAGAAGTATGACTAATGATGGCAGCAGCAGCAGCAGGAGGCATCTGGCAGGACCACGGCAGCAGCACAACCACACACATCACACTATCCAGGCACCGCTGTGATATGAGTTAATCTGAGAGACAGTGGAGCACAAAGGCTCCGGAGAAGAAGCTGAGTTAGTGACATCCAGAATGGCCGAGTTAGCAAGATGCAGTAATAGAATACGAGAGAGAGAGAGAGAGAGAGAGAGAAAGAGAAGGAGAGAAGGTGCCCGGTGTATTATAGGGGGGTCCTCCGGCAGACTAGGCCTAAGTCAGCCTAACTAGGGGCTGGTACAGGGCAAGCCTGAGCCAGCCCTAACTATAAGCTTCATCAAAGAGGAAAGTCTTAAGTCTAGTCTTAAATGTGGAGACGGTGTCTGCCTCCTGGACCATAACAGGAAGATGATTCCACAGGAGAGGAGCCTGATAGCTGAAGGCTCTGGCTCCTGATCTACTTTTGGAGACTTTAGGGACCACGAGTAACCCTGCGTTCTCAGAGCGCAGTGTTCTGGTGGGATAATATGGCACTATGAGCTCTCTAAGATATGACGGAGCTTGACCATTTAGAGCTTTATAAGTTAACAGTAGGATTTTAAATTCAATTCTGGATTTTACAGGGAGCCAGTGCAGAGAAGCTAAAACAGGAGAAATATGATCTCGTTTCTTAGTTCCTGTTAGTACACGTGCTGCTGCATTCTGAATTAGCTGGAGAGATTTTAAGGACTTACTAGAGCTACCTGATAATAGAGAGTTACAGTAATCCGGCCTTGAGGTAACAAAAGCGTGGACCAATTTTTCTGCATCTTTTCGGGTCAGGATAGGCCTAATTTTCGCAATATTACGCAGATGAAAAAATGCAGTCTGTGAGGTTTGTTTTAAATGAGAATTAAAAGACAAATCTTGATCAAATATTACTCCGAGGTTTCTTACGGTAGTGCTAGAGGCCAGAGCAATGCCATCTAGAGAAACTATGTCATCAGATAAAGAGTCTCTGAGTTGTTTGGGGCCAAGAACAATAACTTCAGTTTTGTCTGAATTTAACATCAGGAAATTGGTGCTCATCCAAGTTTTTATGTCTTTAAGGCAGTTATGGAGTTTAGTTAATTGATTACTTTCTTCTGGCTTCATCGATATATACAATATATACGATATATATACAAGTATCATCCGCATAACAATGGAAATTTATAGAGTGATTTCTAATGATGTTACCTAAAGGAAGCATATATAGAGTAAATAGGATTGGTCCGAGCACAGAACCTTGTGGAACTCCAAAACAAACTTTGGTACGTAAGGATGATTCATTATGAACATCAACAAACTGAAAACGATCAGATAAATAAGATTTAAACCAGCTCAGTGCAGAACCTTTTAGGCCAATTAAGTGATCCAGTCTCTGCAGTAGAATTTGATGGTCAATAGTGTCAAACGCCGCACTAAGATCTAATAAAACAAGAACAGAGACGAGTCCTTTGTCTGAAGCAATCAGAAGATCATTTGTAATTTTAACTAGTGCTGTCTCAGTGCTATGATGCACTCTAAATCCTGACTGAAATTCCTCAAATAAATTATTATCATGGAGAAAATCACACAGCTGGTCTGCAACTACTTTCTCAAGGATCTTTGACATAAAGGGAAGATTAGATATTGGTCTATAGTTGGCTAACACCTCTGGATCCAGGGTGGGCTTTTTTAGTAGAGGTTTAACTACAGCTACCTTAAAAGACTGTGGTACATAGCCTGTTAATAAGGATATATTGATCATATCTAATATATGAGTGTTAATTAAAGGAAAGACCTCCTTAAGTAGCCTAGTTGGGATGGGGTCTAAGAGACATGTTGATGATTTAGATGAAGAAATCACTGCGGTCAATTCTTGAAGAGAAATTGGGGAGAAGCAATCTAAATATATATTACAGCATGTCTTACAGTCTTACAGCTGTGTTTGAGGTTAGATAGGTACTATCTGAGGACAGGAGGTCATGAATTTTGCCTCCAATAGTTAGAATTTTGTCATTAAAAAAGCTCATAAAATCATTACTGCTAAGGGCTAAAGGAATACAAGGCTCAATAGAGCTTTGACTCTCAGTCAGCCTGGCTACAGTGCTGAAAAGAAACCTGGGGTTGTTCTTGTTTTCTTCTATTAATGCTGAGTAATAGTTTGCTCTGGCATTGTGGAGGCCCCTCTTATAAGTTTTGAGACTGTCTGTCCAGATTAAACCAGATTCTTCCAGTTTGGTTCATCGCCAATTCCTTTCAAATTTTCACAATATTTGTTTTAACTTACGGGTTTGAGAGTTATACCAAGGAGCGAACTTTCTTTGCTTTTTTAACTTCTTTTTAAGAGGAGCTACAGAGTCAAGTGTTGTTCGCAGCGAGCCTACGGCGCTATCAACAAAATGATCAAAGTAGGTACAGGAAACCTCCGTTACTGAGGGACTTGGTATTGAATTTAATGACGGAGTAATCTTTTCCTTAAATTTTGCGACAGCACTATCTGATAAACATCTAGTATAGTAACTGTTGCTGAGTGGCGTGTAATCGAGTAAAAAGAAATCAAAAGTAATCAGATAATGATCCGATAGCGAGGGATTCTGTGGAAAGACTGTTAGGTTATCAATTTCAATTCCATACGTCAGAACTAGATCGAGGGTATGGTTAAAACAATGAGTGGGTTCATGTACACCCTGACTGAAGCCAATGGAGTCTAATAATGAGATAATCGTGGTAGCCAGGGAGTCATTATCAACATCGACATGAATGTTAAAATCGCCTACAATAATAACTTTATCTGATTTAAGAACTAAACTGGATAAAAACTCTGAGAATTGAGATACAAATTCAGAATACGGGCCAGGAGCACGGTACACTATAACAAATAAAAGTGGCTGCGAGGTTTTTCCAGGTCGGATGTAAAAGACTAAGAACGAGGCTTTCAAATGAATTATAATCTAGTTTAGGTTTAGGGCTGATTAACAGACTAGAGTTAAAAATGGCTGCAACTCCCCCTCCTCGGCCGCTGCCTCGAGGAATGTGGGTATTAGTATGACTGGGAGGAGTGGACTCATTAAGACTAACATATTCATCTTTACACAGCCAGGTTTTCAGTGAGACTGAGTAAATCAATATGATTATCTGATATTAATTTGTTTAGTAACACTGCTTTAGACGATAGAGACCTGATATTTAACAGTCCGCATTTAATTCTCCTGTTTTGTCTTTCTGTCACAGAAGAGGTTTTAATTTTTATGAGGTTGTTATGCACAACTCCTCTTTGTTTAATTTTAGATTTAAATAATTTAGGTGGTCGGGGGACAGACACCGTTTGTATAAAACTATGAAAACTATGGCTGGGTAACTGAACTAGAAGCTCAGAGAGGCGTATAGGACTGCGTCTCTGAGTCCTGGTCTCAACTCTGGGTTGTCAGGGATTTAAATTACTAATAAAGTTTGCCAGGTTCCTAGAATTGAGAGCAGCTCCATCCAAAGTGGGATGAATGCCGTCTCTCCTAATAAGACCAGGTTTTCCCCAGAAAGTTTGCCAATTATTAACGAAACCCACATCGTTTTATTTACAGTGTTTTATAGTATTTTACAGTGTTCTACGTTATCTTGTAATATGTTTCAGTGGTGTTTTACAGTGTATGGTGTTTCCTCAGGGTTTTACAGTGACATCTTGGTGTTTTACAGTGTTTTATAGTATTTTACAATATCTTACAGTGTTTCATAGTATTTTACAATATCTTAGTGTTTGATAGTATTTTACAATATCTTACAGTGTTTCATAATATTTTACAATATCTTACAGTGTTTTACAGTGTTTTAAAGTGTTTCCAAAGTGTTTTACAGTATTTCGTAGTATATCACAGTGGTTTGTTACAGTGTAGGTTTTTTTACAGTGACATCGTGGTGTTTAACAGTGTCTTACAGTGTCTTGTATTATGTACAGTGTTTTGTTGTACTTTGTAGCACTACGTTTTGCAGTGTTTCACAGTATTTTACAGTGTTCTACGTTATCTTGTAATATTTTTCATTGGTGCTTTACAGTGTTTTACAGTGCGTGGTGTCTCCTCGGGGTCTCACGGTGACATCTTGGTGTGTCACGGCGTGTGCAGGTGGTTGACAGCAGCTGAGCAGATAATCAGAGTTAATCAGCTCAAAGGAACAGATTAACTCTGCTGATGTCAGCTGAGGGCCAAGGACAGCAGCCATGACGCAGTGACACACCCAGGGTGCCCCGTGGGGGGAGGAGCCAGGTCCTAGTCCTTTAAAGGACAAGTTCACTGCTTTCTAACTCTGAGGTCATCAACACGCTTTAGATCACACCAGAGATAAACCAGAATTAAACCAGAGTTACAGCAGCAGGTACATGTTGACATGGTTTAACTAGGTCCATGGTTTATCGGGAGCGTAGATTTAGTCTGACCCATGCAGAGTGTTTCATGTGTCCACTGATCTTTAACGTGTTCACACACACACACACACACACACACACACACATACACACACACACAGTGACAGGGTGAATCCCAGCAGCGTGGTGAACCTCTGAGTCACAGACATGTTAACAGGTTATTGATCAGGCTCATTCAGTATGAACCTTATCCAATCAGCACCAGCTCGGTCCTGTGTGATGATGTGGATGCTCTGTCGTCTCAGCAATGAAACATAACTCATCCCAGTTTGTGTCCCATAGTCACAGTAAACAGTCACTCAGGAGGGTATGAGAAGTAATAGATTGCCTGCCTGCTCAGAGTAATGTACTGATATATTTATATGATCTCATGTGAATAAAGTCTGGCACCATCCAACATTCATTTCCAACAATGAATCTCAAACACAACCAAGAAGAAGACACGGACGTCTCACTGCTGGAGAGATGTAACACGGTGAGAATGTATGACATCACGTGACATGACATGACATGACATGACATGACATGATGTTACATGACATCAACAGATTGTTATGAAAAACTGAGCAAGTGAAAGTAATTTTCGAGGACTGAGAGGACTATAAAAGACATTATCTGAGATGGTGTCAGATGGAGGACGTCACTGTGAACCTGATCTGACACTGTGTCACCAACATTGTGTTACACACAGCTGTGCAGCGAAGGCATTAACGACATACATAAATGTGGGGTAACAGCTGAAAGAAGTAAATAAAAACATTTCTCGGAAGTCCATGATTGTTACAGCTTGAACTTTTGTGGAACATTACTTAAACCTTTTATAGCATACTTGTTTAAGAGACAGAATCTTTGGGCTCTGGAGCTCATTTTAAAAAGAGAAAAGGAAAAAAGTGTTTATGGAAATAAGCGGAAAAATTCTTGCTGAACACAAGATATAAAAGTTAAATACAAATACTGAACCCTCAGTCATGAGACATAGTTCAATATGCCAATGCCAAGATATTCTAGAAAAAAAAGTCATAGTAAAGAATGTTGTGAAAAAAGTCATGAGATTAAAAAAAAGAACATACAACCTTTTCTAAGAGAAGTCACATAATATAACATAAAAGAACATAAAAAGTCATAGAATATAATAAAATATTCATATAATATATGTAAAATAACGGGTGGAACAGTATGCAATTAATAATGCTGTAAAAATATCTTAGTGCATAATGTCATTGAAAATCATGAATAAATGTCAGAGTATAGTATGCTGTCAAAAAAATCACAAAAAACATCACAGTATAGCATGTCGTCCAAAATCATGAAAAAAAAGTCATAGTATAACATGTCGTCCAAAATCATGAAAAAAAGTCATAGTATAGCATGTCATCAAAAATCATGAAAAACATCATAGTATAGCATGTCATTCAAAATGTGAACAACATCATAGTATAGCATGTTGTCAAAATCTAGAAAAAACATATTATTATAGCAAGTCATCCAAAATCATGAAAAAATGTCATAGTATAGCATGTCGTCCAAAATCATGAAAAAAAAGTCATAGTATAGCATGTCGTCCAAAATCATGAAAAAATGTCATAGTATAGCATATCGTCAAAAATCATGAAAAAAAAGTCATAGTATAGCATGTCGTCAAAATCTAGAAAAAACGTAATATTATAGCATGTCGTCCAAAATCATGAAAAAAGTCACAGTATTGTATGCTGTCTAGAATCTCGAAAAAAGCCTCATAGTATAGTATGTCCTGAAAAATATGAAAAAACATCACAATATACAATGTCAATCAAAAATCATAAAAAAAACTTAAATTACATGTCTTCAAAAATAATGAAAAACGTCATAGAATAGGATGTCGTCAAAAATGTGGAAAAAAAAGTCATAGTATAGCATGTCGTCCAAAATCATGAAAAACATCATAGTATAGCATGTTGTCCAAAATTCATGAAAAACATCATAGTATAGTATGTCGTATAAAATATGAAAAACATCATAAAATAGCATGTCATCAAGATCATGAAAAACGTCATAGTATAGAATGTCGTATAAAATATGAAAAACCTCATAGTATAGCATGTCGTCCAAAATCTAGACAAAACTTCAACGTATATTATGACGTGGCGTCGGTGCCTTAGTGGGTAAAGCAGGCGCCCTGTGTACAAGGCTGTTGCTGTAGCGGCCGGGGCTTGAATCCAGCCCTTGGCCCTGTCCTGCATGTCATCCCCCCTCTCTCTCTCCCCCCTTCACGCTTACCTGTCCTGTCCATTAAAGGCAAAATGCCCAAAAGAATCTAAAAAACCCCCCATATATTATGTCATCAAAAATAATGAAACAAAGTCATACTACAGTATGTCATCAAAAATCATGAAAAACGTCAAGATATAATAACGTCATAGTATAGCATGTAGTCCAAAATCATGAGAAAAGCATGATGGGTATAGTATGTTTTCAAAAATCTAGAAAAAAGTGTCAAATTATAGTATGTCATCCAAAGTGTCATAGTATAGCATGTCATGAAAAATCATGAAAAACGTCATAGTAAAATATGTCGTTAAAAATATAGGAAAACACGTTGTGGTATAGCATGTCGTCCAAAATCTAGAAAAAAAATTACATTATAGCATGTCTTCCAAAATTGTGAAAAATGTCATAGCATAGCATGTCGTCCAAAATCTAGAAAAAATGTCATAGTATAGTATGTCGTCCAAAATAATGAAAAATGTCATAGTATAGCATGTTGTCCAAAATCATGAAAAAAGTTATGGTATCGTCCAAAATCTAGAAAAAAGCATTGTAGTATAGCATGACATCAAAAATCATGAAAAACCTCATAATATAGCATGTCATCAAAAATCATGAAAAACGTCATAGTATAGCATGTCATCCAAAATCATGAAAAAATGTCATAGTATAGCAGGTCGTCAAAAATCATGAAAAAACATAATAGCATAGCATGTTGTCCAAAATCATGAAAACCTGTCATAGTATAACATGTCATCAAACATCATGAAAAATGTCATAGTACAGTATGTTGTCCAAAATCTCGAAAAAAGCTCATAGTATAGCATGTCGTCCAAAATCATGAAAAAATGTCATAGTATACTACGTTGTCCAAAATCTAGAAGAAAAAAAGTTATAGTATTGCATGTCTTCCAAAATAATGAAAATAGCATAGTATAGTATGTTGTCCAAAACCTAGAAAAAAAAAAGTCATAGTATAGCATGTCGTCAAAAATTATTAAAAAACATTATGGTATACCTTGTTGTCCAAAATAATGAAAAAATGTCATAGTATAGCATGTTGTCCAAAATCATGAAAAAAGTTATGGTATCGTCCAAAATCTAGAAAAAAGCATTGTAGTATAGCATGACATCAAAAATCATGAAAAACCTCATAATATAGCATGTCATCAAAAATCATGAAAAACGTCATAGTATAGCATGTCATCCAAAATCATGAAAAAATGTCATAGTATAGCAGGTCATCAAAAATCATGACAAAACATAATAGCATAGCATGTTGTCCAAAATCATGAAAACCTGTCATAGTATAACATGTCATCAAACATCATGAAAAATGTCATAGTACAGTATGTTGTCCAAAATCTCGAAAAAAGCATCATAGTATAGCATGTCGTCCAAAATCATGAAAAAAATGTCATAGTATACTACGTTGTCCAAAATCTAGAAGAAAAAAAAGTTATAGTATTGCATGTCTTCCAAAATAATGAAAATAGCATAGTATAGTATGTTGTCCAAAATCTAGAAAAAAAAAAGTCATAGTATAGCATGTCGTCAAAAATTATTAAAAAACATTATGGTATACCTTGTTGTCCAAAATAATGAAAAAACGTCATAGTATAGCATGTCGTCAAAAATCATTAACCCTATGGGCACTAGGAGATTTTGGGGTATTTTTACTGCCTTTACTTTTAAGTTCATATCACAGTCATTATAAAAGCTACATGCACATGCTATATCTTGTTTTTTTTCAGGACAATCAGGGCTAACCAGATTTGCCATCATTACATGTCCTTCTATGTGCCTGTATTTTATATTAATTTTCATGTCAATGAAAAAAACAAATCTGTGTGGACTAAATTCTTACATTTTTACATGTATCTCACCACAGCAAGTTGGAAGTTGACATATTCTGCCATATATGAAGAGGGGAGACTCTCTGGAATCTGGCAATATAAGAACCATGATGGTGGGACATTCTGTCACTTCACAGCTGTCCAAAACATGTGGTTTGTGCCAGGCGGACATGATTGCCAGTATTTTTTCATTATTGCAAGAAATTCCATTGACTCATTCACAAGTCAAAAATGTGTTTTATCTGAAAGAAACATGCAATATTTACATCTAAGATTATAGAAAAATAGTCAGCCAAGTGCAATGATGTCCTCCAAGATCATATTTGCCACTTTGTTTGCAGCAAACAAAGTTTGTTGTTGTTTTTCAGTTTCAGTTATATATTGGGGGGGACATTTTGGGCATTGGAGGGGGGACACATGTCCCCCTCAATGTATATGGTGACTGCGGCCCTGTCATGCATGAATAATTAGGCTGCAGTTGTCTGGGTGCGCAAAGGTTGAAGTGGCTGGTCTTGTCATACAAAGTTTGATGGGAGTGTCAACTGGACAATATGGAGATATTTGCATCTTGAAAGCCGGACTACAAATGTGGATAGACAGGGAGAAACATACGCAAGCCTAAGACGTGGTAAGATACGATATTCCTCACTATATGAAGTGACTGATAACAAGATCTGTATAATGGGTTGTAAAGAAATTCATCAGATTTTTATTTTGGCTTCTCGCTCTGACGCACGGTCGCAGAGAAAATCAATAGAGAAGAACAGGTGTGAATTTGGATGCACTATGCGTCGCTCGGGCCCATAGGGTTAAAAAACATCATAGTACAGTATGTTGTCCAAAATCATGAAAAAACGTCATAGCAAATTATGTCGTCCAAAATCTAAAAAAAAATGTTATAGTATAGCATGACATCAAAAATTATTAAAAAACGTCATAGTATACCTTGTTGTCCAAAATCATGAAAAACACGTCATAGTATAGCATGTCGACCAAAATCTAGAGAAAACGTCATAGCAAAGTATGTCATCCAAAATCTAGAAAAATGTCATAGTATAGCATGTCGTCCAAAACATGAAAAACGTCATAGTACAGTATGTCATCAAAATCATGAAATTTGTCATAGTATAGCATGTCATAAAAATCATGAAAAAACGTCATAGTATAGCATGTCATCAAAAAATTATTAAAAAACGTCATAGTATACCTTGTTGTCCAAAATCATGAAAAAACGTCATGATATAGCATGTCGTCCACAATCAAGAAAAAACGTTATAGCATAGCATGTCATCCAAAATCTAGAAAAAAGGTCATAGTATAGCATGTCGTCAAAAATTATTAAAAAATGTCATAGTATACCTTGTTGTAAAAAATCATGAAAAAAAGTCACGCTATAGCATGTCGTCCAAAGTCTAGAAAAAACGTTACAGCATAGCATGTTGTCAAAAATTATTAAAAAATGTCATAGTGTACCTTGTTGTCCAAAATTATGAAAAAATGTCATAGTATAGCATGTCGTCAAAAATGATTGAAAACGTCATAGTATACCCTGTTGTCCAAAATCATGAAAAAACATCATGCTATAGCATGTCATCCAAAATCTAGAGAAAATGTCGTAGTATGGCATGTTGTCCAAAATCTTAAAAAAACGTCATAGTATAGCATGACGTCAAAAATTATTAAAAAAAACGTCATAGTATACCTTGTTGTCCAAAATCATGAAAAAACGTCATGGCATAGCATGTAGTCCAAAATCTGGAAAAACATCATAGCATAGCATGTCGTCCAAAATGTAGGAAAAAAGTCATAGTAAAGCATGTTGTCCAAAATAATGAAAAACATCATAGCATAGCATGTCATCCAAAATCTAGAAAAAACATCATAGTATAGCATGTCATAAAAAGTCATGGAAAACGTCATAGTATAGTATGTCATCCAAAATATCGAAAAAAAAAGCATCATAGTATAGCATGTTGTCCACAATCATGAAAAATGCCACAGTGTAGCATGTCGTCCAAAATCTAGAAAAATGTCATAGTATAGCATGTCGTCTAAAATCTTGAAAAAAACGTCATAGCAAAGTATGTCATCCAAAATCTAGAAAAAATGTCATAGTATAGCATGTCATCTAAAATCTAGAAAAAACCGTCATAGCAAAGTATGTTGTCCAAAATCTAGAAAAAAGGTCATAGTATAGCATGTCGTCAAAAATTATTAAAAAATGTCATAGTATACCTTGTTGTAAAAAATCATGAAAAAAGTCATGCTATGGCATGTCGTCCAAAGTCTAGAAAAAACGTTATAGCATAGCATGTTGTCAAAAAATATTAAAAAACGTCATAGTATACCTTGTTGTCCAAAATTATGAACAAACGTCATAGTATGGCATGTCGTCAAAAATGATTAAAAACGTCATGTATACCCTGTTATCCAAAATCATGAAAAAACGTCATGCCATAGCATGTTATCAAAAATCATTAAAAAATGTCATAGTACAGGTTGTTGTCCAAAATCTCAAAAAAAGCATCGTAGTATGGCATGTTGTCCAAAATCTTAAAAAAACGTCATAGTATACCTTGTTGTCCAAAATCATGAAAAAAGTCATGGTATAGCATGTCGTCCAAAATCTAGAAAAAAATGTCATAACAAAGTATGTCGTCCAAAATCATGAAAAACGTCATAGTACAGTATGTCATCACAAATCATGAAAAATGTCATAGTAGCATGTTGACAAAAATTATTAAAAAAACATCATAGTATACCTTGTTGTCCAAAATCATGAAAAAACGTCATGGCATAGCATGTAGTCCCAAATCTGGAAAAACATCACAGCATAGCATGTCGTCCAAATTGTAGGAAAAAAAGTCATAGTATAGCTTGTCATAAAAAGTCATGGGAAAACGTCATAGTATAGTATGTCGTCCAAAATATCGAGAAAAAAAAGCATCATTGTATAGCATGTTGTCCACAATCATGAAAAATGTCACAGTGTAGCATGTCGTCCAAAATCTGGAAAATTGTCATAGTATAGCATGTCGTCTAAAATCTTGAAACCCCCCCCCCCCCGTCATAGGAAAGTATGTCATCCAAAATCTAGAAAAAATGTCATAGTATAGCATATCGTCTAAAATCTAGAAAAACCGTCATAGCAAAGTATGTCGTCCAAAATCATGAAAAACGACATAGCACAGCATGTAGTCCAAAATCTAGAAAAATATCATAGCATAGCATGTCGTCCAAAATGTAATTAAAAATGTCATAGTATAGCATGTCGTCCAAAATGTAGGAAAAGTAGTTATAGTATAGCATGTTGTCCAAAATAATGAAAAACATCATAGCATAGCATGTGGTCCAAAATCTAGAAAAAACATCATAGTATAGCATGTCATAAAAAGTCATCAAAAACGTAATAGTATAGTATGTCGTTCAAAATCTAGAAAAAATGTGATAGTATAGCATGTCGTCCAAAATCCAGAATAAATGTCATAGAATAGCATCTCGTCCAAAATGTAGAAAAAAGTCATTTTCTAGAATGCCGTCCAAATCAATGAAAAACGTCATAACATCGCATGTTATCAAAAGTCATGAACAACGTCATAGTATAGCATGTCGTCCAAAATCTAGAAAAAACGTCATATAGCATCTCGTCCAAAATGTAGAAAAAAAGTCATAGCATAGCATGTCGTCCAAAATGTAGAAAAAGCTTGACAGTGTAGCATGTCCTCCAAAATGTAGAAAAAATGTCATAGTATAGCATGTGGTTGTTTATGGATCCATAAAATTAAATCATCAGCTGTTGTTGATTTAATTTAGTATTATTAGTTTATTATATTTTATTTATGATTAATAAAAGCAGTGACGTCACTGCAGGAACGTGGTTACTGCTTAGCGGTGTATGCGTGAAAGGCGTTTTATTTTGAAAGGCTTGACCGGAAGTGGCAGTCCGTTAGCTTTACGCGGCTGCTTTCGGTGGGTCTGCTCCTGCCCCGTTACTCTCGGTTGTCTCGGTGGATTAACGGTGGACTGTCCGGAGCTCCGGGGACACGTTAATGGAGGAGCCGTTAAGTTATACCAGAGAGGAGCCGGTGGAGGAGGAGGAGTAGGAGGAGGAGGAGAACTTTTCCCGCGGTAAGAAAACTAACGTTTACAGTTACCGTTAACAGTCCGTCAGTTACCGGACACACTGAACTTTCTGTTTCATGCCAAACAAACTTTTTATGTACTTGTTTTTGTTTGTGTGTTGTGGTCTTTTGTTCCTCACGGCTCTGTTCCCATGGTGAGGCGTCATCAGCTCGCGAAACGTTTTTTTTCTTTCATTGTTTATTTATCGACTCGTTTCACTATGACGTCATCACAACCACATGTACTCACAAAGTACTGTAACTACCAGGTACCTGTACTCTATTACTCCTACACATTTAGAACTTTAAGCCTCAGCAGTGAGAAGAAGTATGCAGACACTTCTGTAAGAGTAGTCCTACTGTAGTGTAGAAACACTCCTTTACAGGGTGGTGGTGGGGGGGGGGGATCATTTTTATTTGTTTAATATTTTATTAATCTGTTAAAATCCTGCAGTAAAAAGTACTGTATTTACACCTGTAGTACATGTAGTACAGGAGGAGGACAGAGTAACTGAAGTGAAGTGATGAACTGTCCACTGCAGTGTAACAGTAACTTTGCTCAAATCATGTCTGTAAATCATCAGCAGCCAAAGCCTGTCAAATAGTACACACACACACACACACACACACACACACACACACACACACACACACAAAAACCTCAAACAAACTTTTTATGTACTTTACTAGCTGAATTTCACTTTGGGACAAATAAATCAATAAATACAATAGTATTATATTTTGCAGTCCAACAGTCACGAGGACAGTTTATTTACAGCTCTGTAACAGATGAAAGTCCTGCGCTCACTGACTGAAGTACACAGAGTATTATCTGAGGGGCGGGGCTTTAATCCTGACATCACATTACTGTGATATTGTACTGTAAATCCTCCAAAAGATGCTCCTCAGAATCCAGACAGCTGCTGACCTGAATGCAGTGTCACAGTGCTGCTGTTGACCTGCTCTGTCTCTAAACCTCACCTCACCACATCTCATCTCACCTCACCACATCTCACCTCATCTCACCACATCTTATCTCACCTCACCACATCCCATCTCACCTCACTACATCTCCTCTCACCTCATCTCACCTCACCACATCTCGCCTCACCACATCTCATCTCAACTCACCTCAACCCACCTCACCTCACCTCATCTCATCTCACCTTACCTCACCTCACCTCATCTCATCTTATCTCACATCTCACCACACCTCAGCCCATCTCACCTCACCTCACTTCTCATCTCATCTCACCTTACCTCACCTCACCTCATCTCATCTTATCTCACATCTCACCTCCCTCACCACATCTCATCTTACCTCACCTCATCTCACCTCACATACCATCCCATCCCACCTCACTTCACCTCATCTCACCTCACATCCCATCCCACCTCACTTCACCTCATCTCACCTCACCTCATCTCACCTCACATCTCATCTCACCTCACCAAATCTCATCTTACCTCACCTCATCTCACCTCACATCTCATCTCACCTCATCTTATCTCACATCTCACCTCACCACATCTCACCTCCCTCACCTCACCTCTCATCTCACTTTCACCTCACCTCACCACATCTTGCCTCACCACATCTCATCTCATCTCACCTCAACCCATCTCACCTCACTTCTCATCTCATCTCACCTTACCTCACCACACCTCATCTCATCTCATCTTATCTCACATCTCACCTCACCTCAGCCCATCTCACTTCACCTCATCTCACCTCACTTCTTATCTCATCTCACCTTACCTCACCACATCTCACCTCGTCTCATCTTATCTCACATCTCACCTCACCACATCTCATGTTACCTCACCTCATCTCACCTCACATCTCATCTCACCTCACCAAATCTCATCTTACCTCACCTCATCTGACCTCACCTCGTCTCATCTCACCTCACCTCACCTCACCTCACCTCATCTCATCTTACCTCACCTCATCACATCTCATCTCACTTCACCATATCTCACCTCACATCTCAACTCACCTAACCTCGCCTCACCACATCTCATCTCACCTAACCTCACCTCACCTCACCACATCTCATCTCACCTCACCACATCTCATCTCACTTCACCCCATCTCACCTCACATCTCACCTCACCACATCTCATCACATTTCATCTCATCTCATCTCATATCACCTCACCTCACCAAATCTCATCTATTACCATGATGTCATGGTTGTCAGCCTCACTACTTCCTGTGGCATATTTTTCCCTCCAGGTGTTGTAGCGTAGTAGCGTGATGCATTGTGATGGAGGAGACGGAGCACAGCCAGTACGTCGCCCAGCTGAAGGTAGAGTTTGACAGCTGCGACACGACGGCCACTGGCTTCCTGGACCGAGACGAGCTGACGGTGCTGTGCAGGAAACTGCAGCTTGACGCTCACCTGCCGCTGCTGCTCCACATGCTGCTGGGAGAGAGCGCACCTATGCCAGGGTAACACACACCCACACACTGAAATACACACTAACACACACTGCTGGGAGAGTGCACCTACGCCAGGGTAACACAAACACACACACAAACAAACACACACACACACACACACACACACACACATACACACACTGACTGTATTCCTCCTGTAAAAAGTTGGGTGTAGTGTAACTGTGTTGGTGACCACCGCTGCAGCTCTTCAGCCTCTTTTAGCTCCTTGTTTTGGTTCCTGTCTGTACAGAAAGTAGACGTCTGTACAGGAAATAGATGTAGACAGACACAGACAGACAGACAGACAGACACAGACAGACTGACAGACAGACAGACAGACAGACAGACAGAGAGACACAGACAGACCGACAGACCGACAGACAGACAGACAGACAGACAG
>JANUFT010000016.1:300672-360672 GCA_037127435.1 Epinephelus malabaricus
GGAAGCCAATATGTCCCTAGGTGGAACACATTGATGTAATATTAATAAAAATTTGAGAGTGCTAATTTTTTCTACCCTTCTACCCATGATTGTGATGCAGAAGTTGGACTGTGTAGGCCGTGTTCTATATATATCCATGATGTAGGCTACTAGTTTGACTTCAGAGTCTGATCTGAAATGATATTATCCAGTTTTGCAATGCTGTGCAGGCTGATCTGGTCACGTACTACAATTCAAATAGCCTAGGTCTAAGCCAAGCACATTAGAATAATTATTAAATATATAAATAATTTCTACATAATTAAATTATAGCAATGCAAGTAATTATTAAATATATAAATAATTTCTACATAATTAAATTATAGTAATGCAAGTAATTATTAAATATATAAATAATTTCTACATAATTAAATTATAGCAATGCAAGTAATTATTAAATATATAAATAATTTCTACATAATTAAATTATAGTAATTAAAGTAATTATTAAATATATAAATAAGTTCTACATAATTAAATTATAGTAATTAAAGTAATTATTAAATATATAAATAATTTCTACATAATTAAATTATAGCAATGCAAGTAATTATTAAATATATAAATAATTTCTACATAATTAAATTATAGTAATGAAAGTAATTATTAAATATATAAATAATTTCTACATAATTAAATTATAGCAATGCAAGTAATTATTAAATATATAAATAATTTCTACATAATTAAATTATAGTAATGAAAGTAATTATTCAATATATAAATAATTTCTACATAATTAAATTATAGTAATTAAAGTAATTATTAAATATATAAATAAGTTCTACATAATTAAATTATAGTAATTAAAGTAATTATTAAATATATAAATAATTTCTACATAATTAAATTATAGTCATGAAAGTAATTATTCAATATATAAATAATTTCTACATAATTAAATTATAGTAATTAAAGTAATTATTAAATATATAAATAAGTTCTACATAATTAAATTATAGTAATTAAAGTAATTATTAAATATATAAATAAGTTCTACATAATTAAATTATAGCAATGGAAGTAATTATTAAATATATAAATAATTTCTACATAATTATAGTAATGAAAGTAATTATTCAATATATAAATAAGTTCTACATAATGGAATTATACCAATGGCGTAATTAAGAAGAACGATGAACTATTTACAATGTAGGCCTATTAACACAGCCTAATGATCAGACAAAAGAGCAAACAAATGAATCAACATTTCTAATCTAGCCTCACAATTTCGTTGCGGCTGTTTGGTGCGTGAAGGCGGAGTTGACATGCATTTTCATTTCTAAGTAACAGTGGCAGACTGGCTGTAGGGAAGATATGAATGGCGGAATGATGACGTAGCTCTGGCTGGGGTGCGAGTTTGACTGACAGGCTGCCTGTCCAGTCCTAGCACTTGAGGGCGGGACTTTTGCAAATTTTTCCCAGATTCCGCCTACGAAAAGCATATTCGCCTCCGCTGCTGGGCGCTGTGCTTCAGTTCCGCATCCGGTGTGTCCAGGGCGTTATGTCAACAACGCTACATGAAGCAGATGAATAACTTTTTCTCTGCAGTGTGAAAACGGCAGCCACTTAGACCACTGACTGTGCACTCTGCCGCCAAGTGGGCAGGGGTGGTAATTGCAACCGGTCAAAATGACAGACGGCCTTCAGATTTTCTGGTCATTGTTGTAAAAAAAACGGTCAGTGACTGAGAATATCTGGTTAACGCGACCCCTGACTCATAAATATGTATATATCATCTGTGCAACACAGACAGCAGGTTTCTAAAAGGAAGTGACTGGTGTTGTGTTGTCATGGTGACGTCACTGTGAGTCAGTCTGTATGAATAAAGATGTGTCTCAGATTCAGATGGTACAACAACAGGTCCTTAACAGACATTAGATCTAATGTCATCCATCCATCTGTTCATTTGAAGCCCTTCAAAATAAAAGTCCACATCTTTAAAATATTATAATACTGTCATTTTACTATGTACTCAGTCTGATTACCCTGTTCCTCCGCTGACCTCTGCACAGCTCCACAGGTAAACTACACACCTGTGGTGAAGGTAGACATAATTTGGTTAAAAGGTTAAAGGTGTTGTGGGCGTGTCTTAGAAAGGGTTAAATATGACTGAGGTCTGATAACAGGTCCTGTGTGTGTGTGTGTGTGTGTGTGTGTGTGTGTGAGAGCAGTAGGCAGCAGCACTGAGCTGGTCAGTCCCTGCCTTCCTCCGGAGTCGTCGGTCAGGTGGGAGCACGCCGATGTCATCTACACTGTGAAGGGACAGAAGGCAGGTGAGCGCCGTGCAGGGATCTGATTGGACGATGAGTTCTGGTTGGTTACCCATCATGCAGCTGGAGTGTGTGTGTGTGTGTGTTTCAGGGGAGCCAGTGTACGAGGCGTGTCTGACCAAGGTGGAGAAGGTTCTGTACAGGAAGGTGATGAAGGCGTCTGAGGCTGAAGACGTGGAGTTCTACGCCTTCTCCTACTACTACGACCGAGCCGTCGACCTCGGGGTCATCGGTAGGACGCTAATGCTAATGCTAATATTGGATGTTGATGACACTCAGCTGTTTGAATCATTACATGACTGAATCATGACGTAGGACCACCGATTTAGAGCCGCCACCACGTTCCTTTCCCGACAGTCACACAGTGGGTACAGACGGGCTTCATATGAAACATGGACAGAGTGCAGGGTTCTGCTGCAGCTCTGTGAAACCACCATGTGATGTTGACATGTCTGACACATGACCAGGACACATCACTCATGGTATCATTGATGATGTCACTGCTGTCACCTGTGACACAGATCTGAACTCACGTCTGTCACATCATCGCCAACACCGGACTGTGTTCTCTGCAGTGACCCTGAACATCTCTCAGGTGTCTCTCAGGTGTCTTTCAGGTGTCTCCAGGTGTCTCTCAGGTGTCTTTAAGGTGTTTCCAGGTGTCTCTCAGGTGTCTCCAGGTGTCTCCAGGTGTTCTGTGGTTCTCATGTGCTGTGATGTGTTTGTGTGTTCAGAGGAGAAGACGGGTGGGACCATCCGAGTGGCTGATTACATCACTGGAGCTAAAAGAGGTGAGACGGCGCCCTCTGCCTGTCAGCACTGATAACTGCACTCTGTCCTGTCCAACATTTAGAGACATGTCTGTCCCTGATCGTTGGACTCTGTAGGACGGAGAGTGTCCGTAGAATCATCCTGTGATGATAAAGTCTGACCTCATTAATATCTGATGTTCTAATTAGACTCACTTTAATTTCACTCTTTCTAAATGAAGAATAAATTCTGTCTGAACCACGAGAATGTTTCCAGACCGTCTCCTGAAGGCAAAATCAACGGCTGACGGTCGTCTCCGTCCAAACGGTCTCATGATGAACAGAGTCCTGAGGGACACCTTAAGATTCTGTATCTGGACTTTGGACACTGAGGGAACTCCTCGTCACAGACCTGAAGTCTTTAAATCTTTATTCTGAATAAACATGTTTTGTAAAATCTTTTTCATGTTTGTATCATAAAGTTTTTGTTCTGTATTTGTGTTCTTGTTGTTTTTGTCCCTTTAAATATGTTTTGTTGTGACGCACTGAGGGAACTCCCTCTGGGCTCAGACCTGTGAACTGATCTGAGATCTGCTGTGTTGTCTCAGTGTGCAGCGGTCCGTCCGTCAGTCCTCTGCAGAGCCCCTTCCTCTGTCTGGACCTGGTCTACATCTCAGTCCTGCTGCAGGAGCTCGGCTTCCCCCCACACAAACAGTTCAAGGTGAGGAACACCTCAGGGTCTGGGTCTGGGTCAGGATGACCACAGTGTGTGTAATGACCTGTGTCTCTGTCTGTGTCCCAGTTGGCGAGGACGATCGGCGGCGTGGAGACCAGCTGGGCTCTCGGAGCGACGTTTCATTACATCGAGTCTCTGAAGAGACACTGAAGCTTTTATTGTGAAAGGACTCACACACTTCCTGAATGTTTGGAGGAGATCCTGGACTTCCCCCCAAAGACTCACCATGACCTCATACAGCACCAAGCCCCCCCCCCCCCCCCGCCCCCCGCCCACACCAAAAAAACCTCTGTGGAGACTGACACCTGCTGGTGAAAAGCAGCTCTCCTATTGGCTGGTTCCAGGTGATGTCACGGTGAAAGTTAGGAGCTCAACTTAAACTTGACCCAAAAAATAAAACCTAATTAATGAATAAAATCAAAATAAAAAAAACAAAAACGGGAAAATTAAAAATAATAAAGATAATAATAACAATAAGAAAGGGTCCCACAGGAAGTGAAGACAATTATAGACTGGACTTTGTCCTGCTGACGTTTAGCAGACGGACTCATCACTTCCTGCTCTTCACCTGCAGCCGTCAGGCTCCACACCCCTCTGACATCACATCTGACCGTCCAATCAGATGCTGCTCTGCTCCTCAGACTCCGTCCAGGTGGACGCGGCTGCACTTTGCTTCATGTCTCAGCTCTGACGGACGACTCGTCTCGTTCCTGAACAAAGTGACCTCATGGAAATACTCACAAACACTCGACCTCACAGGCGGCGGTGAAACATTACTGCGTATATCTACTCGAGTACTGTACTCGAGTATTTTCTGCTACTTAATAAACTTGTGCTGCACTACGTTCATCTGAAGGATCATTTTCAGATCGAGATTTAACGTCTGCTCAGTTTAACAGATGTGACGCACTCTGATAAATCCAGTGACCCAGTTTACTGAGAAGCTCCGATGACTTAATACTCTAATAGTAATTGAGTACTCTGACTTTTACATGTGATACCTGCAGTACTTTTTGATGCTTGTACTTGTACTCGAGTAAAAGATGAGTGTTCCACCGCTGCTCAAAGATCACTGACAGTTTTTACCTCCGGCTCGTTCAGCAGAGACTCAAAAGTTCAAGAGCTGCGACATTTCAGATGTTAAAGAATATTTCATGTCTTTGTAATCAGGTTTATGAAGGTGGATCAGACCTGCACATGATATTTCTACTGACACTCAATGTTTGTGCCAAAAATATTTTATCTTTTAACTTTTTTTTTCAGACATTTTAAATTTTTTGACTATTTTATCATTTTTTTCTGACATTTTATTGACATTGTTTTGGACATTATTTTCAAGTTTTTTTCCATAAGTTTTCCCGCATATTTTTGTTTTTCATAGATGTTAGGGTTATATGTGTCTCAGGCCTTTTGAAAGAGAAACAGACATTTTTAACAGATATTTTTCAGTTTGAATCTTTGAGTATTACCTTTAAAAAATTACATCACATTTGAAACTTTTTGGAAACACAGTGATAAGTTTGAGACGTTTACTGAAGCGCTAAAACTTTACAGAGTGAATCTGAAGCGAGGACACACTGTCTGCTCCTCGGTCCCAGTTTCACCAGTAAACACAGTCACTGGGTTCCCGTCTCTGACCTCATCATCATCTCTTCTGTTTGTATCGACGGCTGATTGTTTTCTACTCTGAAGGACTTCCTGTTTTTACATGTTTGTGTGTTCGGTACAAAATCTGCAATAAACACATGAATGCTTCTGAAGTGACGAGTCTGTGTTTGATTTAACTTCTGACAGCTGTCGACTCGACTCACCGAGTTGCTCCAAATATCCGCACTAATAAAATAATAAACTAATAAAGTGTGACATACCGTCGGCAGCAGATGTTGATTTAATGTGTGCCAAACTCAAAGGTTGATGAGACCCTGAACGCACCATCAGTGAACACAAAGCTTTATTTCATGTAAACTTTCCCCACAGAAACAAGCTGATAAAAACAGGTAAACACACACCTGTCAGGTCACTGTGACATCACAGTGTGACATCACAGTGACCCAACAGGAAGCAGGCCGACAGATTGACCTGACAACATTGAACGCAGCAGCAGAGGCACTTTAAAGCTTACAGTTATTAGCTCTGACTGTAGCTTCAGGAACAGGACATGAGTGAGCACAAGAAGAGGCGGGGTCTCAGCTAAGGAGGCGGAGTCTCAGAGGAAGGCGTCACACCACTCCTTCAAACACTGAGCGCAGGATCCGGCCTGACGAGAGTTTGCTCCGCTGGCGTCTTTCAGCCACTCGGTGAACATCTCAGTGTCTTTCTTCAACAGCAAGAACTGACCCAGAACCACGTACGCCTGGAAACACACAGGAAGTACGTTCAGACAACACCGTCTGATGTGTTCAGGTGTAGTGTGATGTGTTCAGGTGTAGTTCAGGTGAAGTTCAGGTGTAGTGTGATGTGTTCAGGTGTAGTGTGATGTGTTCAGGTGTAGTTCAGGTGAAGTCTGATGTGTTCAGGTGTAGTATGATGTGTTTAGGTGTAGTTCAGGTGAAGTCTGATGTGTTCAGGTGAAGTCTGATGTGTTCAGGTGTAGTGTGATGTGTTTAGGTGTAGGTCAGGTGAAGTATGATGTGTTCAGGTGTAGTGTGATGTATTCAGGTGTAGTGTGATGTGTTTAGGTGTAGTTCAAGTGTAGTGTGATGTGTTTAAGTGTAGTTCAGGTGAAGTCTGATGTGTTCAGGTGTAGTGTGATGTGTTTAGGTGTAGTGTGATGTGTTCAGGTGTAGTTCAGGTGAAGTCTGATGTGTTCAGGTGTAGTGTGATGTGTTTAGGTGTAGTGTGATGTGTTCAGGTGTAGTGTGATGTGTAGTTGAGGTGCGGTTTGCTCCACCTTGTCAAAGCCCTGCTGCTCCAGCTTCTTCCCCAGAATCTCTCCGATCCCCGACAGAGCCGACACAGATTTGTCTCCCATCGGCTCCCCGACAAAGTCGCGGTGTTTCTGAGACGTCGACGACATCCTGATGCTGAATGTGTGTGTGTGTGTGTGTGTGTATATATAGTCAGTGATATAAGAAAATATATATTAAAAATAAAAGAAATGATCACTCATATACTTAACAATAATATATGTTAATAATATACAATAAATAAATCAGATAATCAATAATAAATCAGAAAATAAATAAAAATGTATAAATGTAAATAAGTAATAAACAAAAACAGATATAAAGTTGCATAAAATGAAAATACTTAAGTCAAGTACAATTACTTCAAATGTGTACTTAAGTAAAGTACTCTAGTAAAAGTTTCCTAAACCACTGATCAGACTGATCGATCTGATATCGATTAATCAGCTATAGATTATTGAATGGGGCTTTTATTTTGTAGCAGACTAATGACATAAAGCTGCAGCTCCCACTGAAACCAGTCAGACCAGTAAGACCAGCTGCTCTGAGTGAAACCAGACCCAGGTCCTCCTGCTGGACTCAACAAACAAACAAACAAACACTCCTTACCTGCTGAAGGTGGACCGGGTTCACGTGCTGAAGGATCAGCTGTCGTGTTCAGACACACAGACAGAGACAGAGACAGAGGGACAGTTAGTTTAAACTTGTGAACAGCTGAATTCAAACCGAACTTTTCACCGCACAGTGAACACATGAAACAGCACGTGAGAGTTACCTGCAGCGGCCGGAAGTTGTTTGACTCACCTGAGACTCTGAAAACTCCTCAAACTTCTCCGCAGACAAACTTTTTTGTTCTGACTGGAGGCGTTTTATTCTGAAACCCGGAAACACGAACCGCGTTTTCTGACGCTCATGTCTGATGTCATCACGCAGACAGTCAAAGATGGTTTGTGATCAAGATGAGTCACTCTGTGGGAAATCAGGAAATACATTCAGTTTGGTGCCATTTGGGAAATCTCCATCCATCCATCCATCCATCAACCATCCATCCATCCATCCATCCATCCATCCATCCATCAACCATCCATCCATCCATCCATCCATCCATCCATCCATCAACCATCCATCCATCCATCCATCCATCCATCCATCCATCCATCAACCATCCATCCATCCATCCATCCATCCATCCATCCATCCATCATCAACCATCCATCCATCCATCCATCCATCCATCCATCAACCATCCATCCATCCATCCATCCATCCATCCATCCATCCATCCATCAACCATCCATCCATCCATCCATCCATCCATCAACCATCCATCCATCCATCCATCCATCCATCAACCATCCATCCATCCATCCATCCATCCATCCATCCACCATCCATCCATCCATCCATCCATCCACCATCCATCCATCCATCCATCCATCCATCCATCCACCATCCATCCATCCATCCATCCATCAACCATCCATCCATCCATCCATCCATCCATCATCCATCCATCATCCATCCATCCATCCATCCATCCATCCATCAACCATCCATCCATCCATCCATCCATCCATCCACCATCCATCCATCCATCCATCATCCATCCATCCATCCATCCATCCATCCATCATCCATCCATCAACCATCCATCATCAACCATCCATCCATCATCAACCATCCATCATCCATCCATCCATCCATCATCAACCATCCATCATCCATCCATCAACCATCCATCCATCATCCATCCATCCATCCATCCATCATCAACCATCCATCATCCATCCATCCATCCATCATCAACCATCCATCATCCATCCATCATCCATCCATCCATCCATCCATCCATCATCCATCCATCCATCCATCATCAACCATCCATCATCCATCCATCAACCATCCATCCATCATCCATCCATCCATCATCCATCCATCCATCCATCATCCATCATCCATCCATCAACCATCCATCATCCATCCATCCATCCATCAACCATCCATCCATCAACCATCCATCATCCATCCATCAACCATCCATCCATCAACCATCCATCCATCCATCCATCCATCATCCATCCATCCATCCATCCATCATCAACCATCCATCATCCATCCATCCATCATCAACCATCCATCATCCATCCATCAACCATCCATCCATCAACCATCCATCCATCCATCATCCATCCATCCATCATCCATCCATCATCAACCATCCATCATCCATCCATCAACCATCCATCCATCCATCCATCATCCATCCATCAACCATCCATCCATCCATCCATCCATCCATCCATCCATCCATCATCCATCCATCCATCATCCATCCATCATCAACCATCCATCCATCATCCATCCATCATCCATCCATCATCCATCCATCCATCATCCATCCATCATCAACCATCCATCATCCATCCATCAACCATCCATCCATCCATCCATCATCCATCCATCAACCATCCATCCATCATCCATCCATCCATCCATCCATCATCCATCCATCCATCATCCATCCATCATCCATCCATCAACTATCCATCATCCATCCATCCATCATCCATCCATCCATCCATCATCCATCATCCATCCATCAACCATCCATCATCCATCCATCCATCCATCCATCCATCAACCATCCATCATCCATCCATCCATCCATCCATCCATCCATCCATCCATCATCCATCCATCCATCCATCCATCCATCCATCCATCCATCATCCATCCATCCATCCATCCATCCATCCATCCATCCATCCATCATCCAATCATAGTGAGACCTCTTCTCTCACTTTAACCTCTTTGTTAAACATTCCTCGGTTGGCCCCGCCCCCGGCCCACACAGGCCCCGCCCCTCGCAGCTGTCAGTTGATAGAGTGGGCGGGACATCTTGTTGTTTCCTGCTCTACCTGACAGGTGAACTCCACTCCTACGGCTCATCCTCACGGCTCAGTCCGCCCTGTGTGCTCCTCTTCCCGGCCGATTGTGTGGAAACATGGCGGCGCCGCTCACCGACAAGGAGAAGCGGAAGCAGATCAGTGTCCGGGGCATCGCCGGTGTCGCGGACGTGGCGGAGATCAAACGGGATTTTAACCGACACCTCCACTTCACCCTGGTTAAGGACCGGAACGTAGCGACGCCCCGGGACTACTACTTCGCCCTGGCCCACACCGTCCGGGACCACCTGGTGGGCCGCTGGATCCGCACCCAGCAGTACTACTATGAGAAGGACCCCAAGGTAGGAGCAGCCCGCAGACAGCCTGCTGTCCGGCGGGGACAGAATGTGCCGAACCCCCCTGGGAAAATCTGTACTTTTTAAACTTCTGTGTTGATTTCCAAATGTTAAAGGTTTAAAGGTGTGGTTCAGTTAGTTCTCACATGAGAAGATACCAAACATCACTTCGGCTTAAATTTAACCTCTGAACGTTCATTAATTTAATACTTAATTAAGTTTGAAAACTTTGTTTCTAAAGACAAAAAGCATGCACTGCACCGCAGTCAGCAGTACAGATCGCTTAGTGAACTCGTGATTTCTTCTAAATATAGTCATGCCTGGTGTATTATTTTTATGCCGATATAAGCAGAGGATCAAATCAATCTCTAACACATCTGACGTGTTGTTTTATTAGTTGCACTAGTTGCTGACCAGTAAGGCAACAATAAATTGTCACGTTTTTAATCAGACTTTGGCGTAACTGTCTCCATGACTGTCTTTTGGTGCAGTTCTCTTACTAGTAGGAGAAATGGGATGACTTATGTTCAGCCACCTGACAGTTTAATGTTAAAGCTGAATCAAACTAATAGTGTAGACTGAGTCTGGCTTTAACTTCTCCATCCATGGGAGGCACACAGCAAACCAAACCTTGTTCAGTTTTCTCTCAGTTTTAATATTTTCTCTATTATTGGTCAGAAAACATGTTGTGTGAACAAGACTGTATATTTGCTGAGTCACTGTTGTTCTGAACACTCATGATTATCTGGTTTGTTGTAGACCCAGTGTGCAGGTGTCTCTGTCCATGTTAGAATCATTCAGAAACCAGTGTGTGTGTGTGTGTGTGTGTGTGTGTGTCTGCACACAGAGCTGTTTCCTGGTGTGAGGATAAAGGACATGGTCATTAGTTGATGTTATGTCACTGGCGCGTCCTGAATGTCCACATTCTCTGTTTTCTGGTCAGATCTTAATAAACACTTCCTTCGTTCATCTGTGAGACTAAATCTGATCTGAATCAGGCTGACTGAAGTTCCTCATTTCCCTGCAGACAGTGCGTCTGTCTCTCTGTGTTCACTCACTGATGTGTGGAATATCAAATATACAGAGTCGTGCAGAAGTTTGGGCCGCGCTGGTCACAGTGTCGTTTACTGTGAGTCTCACATGAGCTGATCTCCAGCACACATGGTGTTAAACATGTTAAACATGTCTGAAGATTTTAATGAAGATATTAATTACAGCTGAGCAGTGAGACAGCTGAGCAGTGAGACAGCTGTCCCAAGGGTCTCTTGTTGACAGTGGTTTCAGGTCACTTGGTCATGTCACTAAGAAATGGACATTAACAGGAAGTGTGGAGGTCAAGCTGAAAACTGTGTGAGAGAGGAAGAGTGGTGGTGCACTGTTGTACTGAGCAGACACACCTGGACAGGTATGACCTTCATGGAAGAGTCATCAGAAGAAAACCTGTCCTGTGTCCTCACCACTACATTCACACTCACAGGTTTGTGAAGGGACATCGAGACAAGACTGATGCTTTATGGAAACACGTCCTGTGGACACTTTCTGGACACAATGAGCAAAGGGACACCTGTCCACCTGTTACAGATGGAGGTGGACAGATGAGACAAAAGGACACCTGTCCACCTGTTACAGATGGAGGTGGACAGATGAGACAAAAGGACACCTGTCCACCTGTTACAGACGGGGTGGACGGATGAGACAAAGGGACACCTGTCCACCTGTTACAGATGGAGGTGGACGGATGAGACAAAAGGACACCTGTCCACCTGTTACAGACGGGGTGGACGGATGAGACGAAGGGACACCTGTCCACCTGTTACAGACGGGGTGGACAGATGAGACAGAGGGACACCTGTCCACCTGTTACAGACGGGGTGGACAGATGAGACAAAGGGACACCTGTCTATCTGTTACAGATGGGGGTGGACAGATGAGACAGAGGGACACCTGTCCACCTGTTACAGACGGGGTGGACGGATGAGACAAAGGGACACCTGTCCACCTGTTACAGATGGAGGTGGACAGATGAGACAAAAGGACACCTGTCCACCTGTTACAGACGGGGTGGACGGATGAGACAAAGGGACACCTGTCCACCTGTTACAGATGGAGGTGGACGGATGAGACAAAAGGACACCTGTCCACCTGTTACAGACGGGGTGGACGGATGAGACGAAGGGACACCTGTCCACCTGTTACAGACGGGGTGGACAGATGAGACAGAGGGACACCTGTCCACCTGTTACAGACGGGGTGGACGGATGAGACAAAGGGACACCTGTCCACCTGTTACAGACGGGGTGGACGGATAAGACGAAGGGACACCTGTCCACCTGTTACAGACGGGGGTGGACAGATGAGACAGAGGGACACCTGTCCACCTGTTACAGACGGGGTGGACGGATGAGACAAAGGGACACCTGTCCACCTGTTACAGATGGAGGTGGACGGATGAGACAAAAGGACACCTGTCCACCTGTTACAGACGGGGTGGATGGATGAGACAGAGGAACACCTGTCTATCTGTTACAGATGGAGGTGGACGGATGAGACAAAAGGACACCTGTCCACCTGTTACAGATGGAGGTGGACGGATGAGACAAAAGGACACCTGTCCACCTGTTACAGATGGGGGTGGACGGATGAGACGAAGGGACACCTGTCCACCTGTTACAGATGGAGGTGGACGGATGAGACAAAAGGACACCTGTCCACCTGTTACAGATGGGGGTGGACAGATGAGACAAAAGGACACCTGTCCACCTGTCCACCTGTTACAGATGGAGGTGGACGGATGAGACAAAAGGACACCTGTCCACCTGTTACAGACGGGGTGGATGGATGAGACAGAGGGACACCTGTCTATCTGTTACAGACGGGGTGGATGGATGAGACAGAGGGACACCTGTCTATCTGTTACAGATGGGGGTGGACGGATGAGACGAAGGGACACCTGTCCACCTGTTACAGATGGGGGTGGACGGATGAGACAAAGGGACACCTGTCCACCTGTTACAGACGGGGTGGACGGATGAGAAATCCACAATGGACGCCCTGAAGAGGAGCCAGCTGAAGATTAGGCCACGCCCCTCACAGTCCCCCGACCTAAACATCATTTAACCCTTGTGTCTGATGTGGACAAAAATGTCCATTTTCATTTTTCAATTCTTGATTGTCTCGCAGTGGTTAGGGTTATTGCCATGAAATTTGGTAAAAGGTCATCATTTTTCACCAACTTTGGAATTCAAAAAAAATTTTTTTTTTTGGGTCAACCCAAGTAGCCCAACTAAAAAAAGTTACACTCTTACACAATGAGGACAAAAATGTCCACAGAAAAAACGCCATAAAAATAGTATACGTTAAGATTTTTTTCTAGTTTTTTTTGTATAGATCTTCTATTCTACTTCTCCTCTGATGATCCATACCAAATATTCAATTACTTTCAGACTTTTAACCCTTTAAATGCCAGTATATACGGTCCTATGACAAAAAATGGCTAAAAAAAGCACACAAAAAGGCTGATATTTTCAATATACTGAATGCAGACTGGATTTGTTGGGTGGGGATTATACCAGTCTTGGACATGTCATTGATTAGTAACACAGTTGATTTGGATGGATTTTTAGTTTTTTTGCAATCCCATTTTCCAAACTTTACGCACACTCTTACCCGATGAGGACAAAAATGTCCACGGAAAAAACGCCATAAAAATAGTATCCGTTAATATTTTTTTCCAGTTTTTTTTTACATAGATCTTCTATTCTACTTCTCCTCTGATGATCCATACCAAATATTCAATTACTTTCAGAGACAAGACTGATGCTTTATGGAAACACGTCCTGTGGACACTTTCTGGACACAATGAGCAAAGGGACACCTGTCCACCTGTTACAGACGGGGTGGACGGATGAGACAGAGGGACACCTGTCCACCTGTTACAGACGGGGTGGACGGATGAGACAAAGGGACACCTGTCTATCTGTTACAGATGGGGGTGGACGGATGAGACAAAGGGACACCTGTCCACCTGTTACAGATGGAGGTGGACAGATGAGACAAAAGGACACCTGTCCACCTGTTACAGACGGGGTGGACGGATGAGACAAAGGGATACCTGTCCACCTGTTACAGATGGAGGTGGACGGATGAGACAAAAGGACACCTGTCCACCTGTTACAGACGGGGTGGACGGATGAGACGAAGGGACACCTGTCCACCTGTTACAGTCGGGGGTGGACAGATGAGACAGAGGGACACCTGTCCACCTGTTACAGACGGGGTGGACGGATGAGACAAAGGGACACCTGTCCACCTGTTACAGATGGAGGTGGACGGATGAGACAAAAGGACACCTGTCCACCTGTTACAGACGGGGTGGACGGATGAGACAGAGGAACACCTGTCCACCTGTTACAGACGGGGTGGACGGATGAGACAGAGGAACACCTGTCTATCTGTTACAGATGGAGGTGGACGGATGAGACAAAAGGACACCTGTCCACCTGTTACAGATGGAGGTGGACGGATGAGACAAAAGGACACCTGTCCACCTGTTACAGATGGGGGTGGACGGATGAGACGAAGGGACACCTGTCCACCTGTTACAGATGGAGGTGGACGGATGAGACAAAAGGACACCTGTCCACCTGTTACAGATGGGGGTGGACAGATGAGACAAAAGGACACCTGTCCACCTGTTACAGACGGGGTGGACGGATGAGACAGAGGAACACCTGTCTATCTGTTACAGATGGGGGTGGACGGATGAGACGAAGGGACACCTGTCCACCTGTTACAGATGGGGGTGGACAGATGAGACAAAGGGACACCTGTCCACCTGTCCACCTGTTACAGATGGAGGTGGACGGATGAGACAAAAGGACACCTGTCCACCTGTTACAGATGGGGGTGGACAGATGAGACAGAGGGACACCTGTCCTATGACAAAAAATGGCTAAAAAAGCACATAAAAAGGCTGATATTTTCAATATACTGAATGCAGACTGGATTTGTTGGGTGGGGATTATACCAGTCTTGGACATGTCAATGATTAGCAACAATATTGATTTGGAGGAATTTTTTGTTTTTTGGTAATGTCAGATTAAAAGAAAAGCTCCCATAGACTTCCATTATAATACATGAGTATTTCCCCATTGACTGTTAATAAGGAAATAGTGACATAAAAATACAATAAATCTCAACACACACACAAACACACACACACACACACTATCACTCACTCACGCAAGCACACACACACACTCACGCAAGCACACACACACTCACCCACACACCTCAACAAGACTGCTCTCATGAGCTACTGTACATTATTTCTAAATTCACTCTGATCCAGGTGTCTCTTTGAAGCAAGGATCAAAAAAGTCCTTGTTTACATAGAAGGCAGTGCAGATACCAGCATGACCCCCCCTCCTGCTCCCATGAACTAATAACAATAATGTGACCCACAAATCACAGCAAAGCAAAATGTAAACATAGCCTGTGAACACGACTGGATTAAACCAGCTCAAGAGCTGTGTGTTCATTTCTCATCATTCAGTCATGGCACACAGACAGCGTAGGTTTGACCAGTTTGAGGCCTTGAAACTAGTCCTTGAAAATGAGGAAGAGATGGAGGATGCCACCACGCTGGAGTCCTCTCCTTACTCCAAATTAGAGGCTAATTTAATAACCAAATCCAAGCCGTTCCATTGAAAAGCCCCAATGTAAGAAAAGGATCCCTTACCGATAAGAGAGTTAAACTTATACAAGCGCACATCAGCAACACTGGCTCTTGTAGAGATACTGTGTATTTCCCTAACATGTTGAAAATAATTTATTAAAAAAGCAGGGACAGCACCATAAATGATCTTATGTACCATACACAGCCTAGATAAAGTGACTCTCGCTTCAACTGGAAGCCAGTTGAGTTCTTTAAAATGGCTCCTACCTATGTGTGACCGGGGACCCAGACCTAAAATCACCCTCATAAGCCTGTTTTGGGCAGCCTGGAGCTTGCCTTTGAGAAGTTTAGTTAAACTCTCAAACCAAGAGGTACTGGCGAAATCGAAATGACTTCAAATTAAAGAGTTAGCTAAAATTAACATTGACTCCCTGTCAAGCAATCTGGAGGTTCTTGCTAAAAATTTAGTGAGTCCAGAGACCTTGCCAAGAACTCTGGAAGCCATAATGTTACCATCCAAACTGCTTTCAAGAGTACAGCCAAGGTACTTGACAGATGAGGTAGCAGATACCGTCTCACCATTTAGTGTGACCTTGACAACCGAGGACTTACTCAATCTGTGTTTTGAGCCAAAAAGAATAGCCTCGGTCTTGCCTAGGTGCAGAGACAACATGTTATCAGTGAGCCATGAATTAACCTTCGACAGCTCAGCACTCAGAATTCTCTCCAAGGAATCTTGTTCCTTGTGGGAGACAAGGAGTGCCGAGTCATCGGCATACAAAAATAAATCACATGAACACGCATCCTTCATATCATTAATGTACACCAAAAACAAAAGAGGGCCCAGAATGCTGCCCTGAGGCACACCACACTCGACAGGCAGAGCATCTGAATAGACACCGTTTACCCAATTCCTATCCCACTTGCACCACAAGCGGCCACAGCAGCAGCCGAAGGAGGAGAGGAGGGCGCCGCCGCAGCCACCCCAAGACGCCGTCTGTGCTGGCAGTGTGTCGGGCCTGTCAGACAGCGAAGAAAGGCCTCTGTCACCTGTGCCCAGTGTGGGAAGTACATTTGTAAAGCTCACACTGCCTTTTGCTGCAAGTCCTGTACAGGCAACTAAATTTATGTGGTGAAATTTGCAGCGACAGCTCCACGATGGAGTAGTTCTTCAGTCAGTTCAGTCCAGTAGTTCTTATGGACACACACACACACGCACTCACACACACACACACACATTTTATGTGAAAAATATGTTCAGTTTATATACTCATTGTGGTTATAAGTTCCCTTTTCATCTGACTTTTCCGTTGTTATCTGCCAATCAATATTGTTGTTGATAATGTGTTTGTGTTTGTGTGCGTGTGTGTGTGTGTGTGTGTGCACGTTTGTGTGTGTGTGTGTGTGTGTGTGTGTGTGTTTGTGGGCATGTGTGTGTGGGCATGTGTGTGTGTGGGCACGTGTGTGTGTGTATGCATATAGAATATGTTCTGTTGCTTCATGTATTAAGTATTAATGTATTATAATGGCAGTCTATGGGAACTTTTCTTTTAATCTGACATTACCAAAAGTAAAAAAATTCCTCCAAATCAATATTGTTGCTAATCATTGACATGTCCAAGCCTGAAATAATCCCCACCCAATAAATCTAGTTTGCATTCAGTATATTGAAAATATCAGCCTTTTTATGTGCTTTTTTAGCCATTTTTTTGTCATAGAACCCTATATACTGGCATTTAAAGGGTTAAAAGTCTGAAATTAATTGAATATTTGGTATGGATCATCAGAGGAGAAGTAGAATAGAAGATCTATGCAAAAAAAACTAGAAAAAAATATTAATGGATACTATTTTTATGGTGTTTTTTCCGTGGACATTTTTGTTCTCATCGGGTAAGAGTGTGCGTAAAGTTTGGAAAATGGGATTGCAAAAAAACTAAAAATCCATCCAAATCAAGTGTGTTACTAATCAATGACATGTCCAAGACTGGTATAATCCCCACCCAACAAATCCAGTCTGCATTCAGTATATTGAAAATATCAGCCTTTTTGTGTGCTTTTTTTAGCCATTTTTTGTCATAGGACCATATATACTGGCATTTAAAGGGTTAAAAGTCTGAAAGTAATTGAATATTTGGTATGGATCATCAGAGGAGAAGTAGAATAGAAGATCTATGCAAAAAAAACTGGAAAAAAATCTTAACGTATACTATTTTTATGGCGTTTTTTCTGTGGACATTTTTGTCCTCATTGGGTAAGAGTGTACTTAAATGAGGACCAGACACAAGGGTTAACATGTGTGGATAGAGCTCAAAGAGCAGAGCATGAAGAAATCCTCCAAACAAGAACTGAGAGACTCTGAAGAAGAAGAAGAAGAAGAAGAAGAAGAAGAAGAAGAAGAAGAAGAAGAAGAAGAAGAAGAAGAAGAAGAAGAAGAAGAAGGGGGCGCTACTGAGCACTGACCCTGCAGGGGCCCCAAACTTTGGCTTCAGGACCTTTTTTATGTTATTTTGAAACTGTAAAAGATGAAATTAAAAGTTTAATCTTTATTAAAATATTAAAGAAATGTTTCATCTTTAACTTCATGACTTTTATAGATCAGTTCTTCTACTCACAGTAAACAAAAGTTTGACCAGGGGAGCCCAAACTGAGATCTGATCTGAGATTTGACCCGATCTGTCTGTCTGTCTGTCTGTCTGTCTGTCTGTCTGTCTGTCCTCAGAGGGTGTACTATCTGTCTCTGGAGTTCTACATGGGCAGAACACTGCAGAACACCATGATCAACCTGGGACTGCAGAACGCCTGTGACGAGGCCATCTACCAGGTAACAGCACACCTGTCTGTCTGTCTGCCTGTCTGTCTGTCTGCCTGTCTGTCTGTTTGTGATGTCAGTATCAGTCACAGCGATATATTCTGAAAAAAGTTTACACATCAGATTCCTGTAATTAAAAATAATTTAAATTTACTTGAAATGTATTTAATATTTATTTCAACCGTGTAAAAAAAAAAAACCTCCCTGTCCCCAAATTATTTGAAATAAATTAGAAAACAACTTGAATGTTTATTACAAACAGTTAGCAATTAGTTTTCTGTCATCAATCAGCTAATTGTTTCAGCTGTACTTACACTTACTTGGTAATTTAATTTCTAACAAAACAGCAGCATTTCTAAACTCTTGTCTCGTCTATAACACAATGTCAGAAAACATGATGCATGAAAACACAATTTATGAAAACATGATGTTTAAAAACATCTGTAATTCTGGATGTTTGCTGAATAACTGTCGCTCAGTGCGGCAGAAGAACCGTGATGATCTGGTTACTGGTAGAACCTGCGTGTGTAGAATAATGGAACTGCTCCGAACCTCACAAACTGATCAGTAACATAAAAGAACTGTTGCAGTGAAACGGCTGAAGTGTGTTTGTTTTCTGTTTTGTTGACAATGAAGTTTGAAACTTTCTTTGACTTCCTCGTTTCACCACAACAAGGAAGTCAAAAATAACACACTGATAACAGCGGTGTGTGTGTGCGTGTGTGTGTGTGTGTGTGTGTGTGCGTGTGTGTGTGTGTGTGTAGTTGGGTTTGGACATCGAGGAGTTGGAGGAAATTGAGGAGGATGCTGGTCTGGGAAACGGAGGATTGGGACGACTGGCAGGTACACATTTCATCCAAAATAGCATCTTCATTTTCTAAAAATATGCTCACTTTGTAAAAACATTTTCACATTCTAAAACACCACTTTCTAAAAATACCTTCACTTTCTGTAAACCTCCTCACCTTCTACAAACATCCTCAGTTTAAAAATGGCCTGTCTCTCTTAAAATGTCCACACTTTCTAAAAATGTCTTAACTTAAAAAAAAAAGGATTTTTTTTTTGTAAGGTCATTTTTATAAACATGCTTATGTTCTAAAAATGTCATCAATTTAAAAATGTAGTCACTTTTTAAAAATCTCCACACTTTCTAAAAATATGTTCACTTTCTAAAACATCCTCACTGTCCAAAAACATCTTGACTTCTTAAAAATGTCCTCACTTTCTACGAACGTCCCCATTTTCTAAAAATGTCTTAACTTTCTAAAACATCCTCACTTTTGGTAAACCTCCCCACTTTCTTAAAGTCTCTTCACTTTCTAATGTCCCCACTTTTAAAAAATGACCCTACTTTCTAAAATTGTCCTCACTTTCTAAGAAAGTCCTCAATCTGTAAAAAGTCCCCACTTCCTTCAAACATTCTCACTCTCTAAAAACATCCTTATTTTCTAAAAATGTTTTCGTCCCTGCAGCTTGTTTCCTGGATTCCATGGCGACGCTTGGCCTGGCAGCGTACGGATACGGTATTCGTTACGAGTTCGGCATTTTCAACCAGAAGATTAGCAACGGATGGCAGGTATACACACACACACACACACACACACACACACACACAGGTTTTCAGGAGGTGTGTGATTGGCTAATGTGTTGCACCGCCCCCTGAGGTGGAGGAGGCAGATGATTGGCTGAGGTACGGGAACCCCTGGGAGAAGGCGCGGCCTGAGTACATGCTGCCGGTTCATTTCTACGGCCGGGTGGAGAAAACGGAGGGCGGAGTGAAGTGGGTGGACACTCAGGTCAGAGACCAACATGTTGACGTCAGTGATACGATCGGCTGATTGTATGATCAGTGATCAATGTCAGAGGACAGACGGTGTGTCTGATGTGTCATCGTGTTTGTAGGTGGTGCTGGCGATGCCCTATGACACTCCAGTTCCTGGTTACCATAACAACACGGTGAACACGATGAGACTGTGGTCGGCTAAAGCTCCCAACGACTTCAAACTGCACAACTGTACGTTTCCATCATCATCATCATTGTTTTCATTATTGTTTTCATTATCGATCAATCTGCTGATTATTTTCTCCAATAATCGATCGATTGATTGGTTTGTAAAAATACTGAGAAATGTTTGGTACAATGATCCACGGCCTGAAGTCACACCTTCACTGTGTTTGTTTCACATCAATATTATTACTGATACATTACAGTAACTATGTTATTATTATTATTATTAACACTTTTATGATACGTTACAATTATACACATTATTACCTATACGTTACAATTGTAGACGTTATTACCTATACGTTACAATTATAATTACCTATACGTTACAATTATAGACGTTATTACCTATACGTTACAATTATAATTACCTATACGTTATAATTATAGACATTATTACCTATACGTTACAATTATAATTACCTATACGTTACAATTATAGACGTTATTACCTATATGTTAC
The DNA here is from genome assembly GCA_037127435.1 of Epinephelus malabaricus. Lineage (NCBI taxonomy): Eukaryota > Metazoa > Chordata > Actinopteri > Perciformes > Serranidae > Epinephelus > Epinephelus malabaricus. The sequence continues at coordinate 321,577 of JANUFT010000016.1, forward strand.
AATTGTAGACGTTATTACCTATACGTTACAATTATAATTACCTATACGTTACAATTATAGACGTTATTACCTACATGTTACAATTGTAGACGTTATTACCTATACGTTACAATTGTAGACGTTATTACCTATACGTTACAATTATAATTACCTATACGTTACAATTATAGACGTTATTACCTATATGTTACAATTGTAGATGTTATTACCTATACGTTACAATTGTAGACGTTATTACCTATACGTTACAATTATAAACTTTATTACCTATACGCTACAATTATAGACGTTATTACCTATACATCACAATTATAAACGTTATTACCCACACATTACAATTATAAACGTTATTACCTACACGTTACAATTATAAACGTTGTTACCTATACGTTACAATTATAAACATTATTACGTACACGTTACAATTATAAACGCTGTTACCTATACGCTACAATTATAAACGTTATTACCTACACGTTACAATTATAAACGTTATTACCTATACGTTACAATTATAAACGTTATTACCTACACATTACAATTATAAACGTTATTACCTATATCTTACACTTATAAACGTTATTACCTATACGTTACAATTATAAACGTTATTACCTATATCTTACACTTATAAACGTTGTTACCTATACGTTACAATTATAGATGTTATTACCTATATCTTACACTTATAAACGTTATTACCTATATGTTACACTTATAAACGTTGTTACCTATATGTTACAGTTAATACGAAATAAGAAAAAGATGATGAAAAAATGGATGATGTGGGGCATTTTTCTGCTCTGAGCTCAAGTTTTTCAGCTCGAGGAGTTCCAAGTGCTGCGGCAAAAACGCCAGGCGCACAGAGCGCAGAAACACGAGGTGCGTAGCAACACAAAACAACAAGGAAAAAGTTTCATTTGGATTTAAAACAGTTACAAAAAGCTGCCTCCAGCTGCTGAAACATTTCCTGTGTGCCTTCCACTGCTCTGTCAGTGTTGTGTCAGAGCCTCAGCAGCAGGGCTCACCGTTTAGCTTTAAGACAGAAGTCTGATACAGATTGTTTTGTACTGAAGCTGCTGGTTGACAATATTTAGCACAATGTTCAGTATATTTAAAATATAACCACGATAAGTTCTCATTGCAGGAAGCATCTCGTCACTGTTTAAACCTGACGCCTCGCACACTTCACAGGTGGATTAATATCAGGTGTGCAAAGTCATCCAGTGGGCTGGATTGGCCCTTTGGTGGGCCTGCTCTGGCCCCTGGGCCGTATGTTTGACACCCTTGCTGTACATAGTTAAATTCCACTGCTGCTAAACAACAGCTGTTTGGTGACTCCTAGTGGCCGCTGTGAGAAACTACAACAAACAGATAAACAAACAAACACTGCTGTCCTCATTCAACACTTCTGTTCTATCAGGTTTAACTTCTAATATTTTTTTATTTTTAATAACTACATGACTGCAGCTTCATTTTCTTTAGTGGGATTGTATTTTAATAAATAATCATCAGTACTCGATGAAGGTGTTCGTCTTTAATTAAAGATCAGTGGATCAGCAGCAGCTCCAGAGTTTTGTCTGACTCTGTGTCTCTGTCTCACAGTTAATGTTGGAGATTATATTGAAGCTGTTCTGGACAGAAACTTGGCTGAGAACATCTCCAGAGTCCTTTACCCCAACGACAACGTGAGTACAGCTGAATACTTTACTCTCCTCATGTCTCTCTCTCTCAGTCACATCTCACAGGTCAATATTTTATCTCTCTGACAGCTTCAGTTCCTTTACACAGTCAGATTATTGGAACATGATGGCGTGTTATGATCCAGCAGGATATGAAGTCATTGAACTGAGCTGCAGCATTAAAGTGATGAGCTCATGAATTGTTACCATCTTAGCATTAGCATTCTGCTGTGTGATAGAAGGGAAGGATCCAGCTGTGTGTGTGTGTGTGTGTGTGTGTGTGTGTAGTTCTTTGAGGGGAAGGAGCTGCGTCTGAAGCAGGAGTACTTTGTGGTTGCCGCCACGCTGCAGGACATCATCCGCAGGTTCAAGTCCTCCAAGTTCGGCTGCAGAGACCCCGTGAGGACGTCCTTCGACACCTTTCCTGACAAGGCGAGAAAAAAACTTAAATGTTGGCTGTTTGTGATGACATGAAACGACATGTTAACACAGCACGAAGATGTTTTGACCTGAAACATCAGCTGTGACAGGAAACACTGACTGACTGTTTCTTCTTCTGTGGTGGTGACTCCTCAGGTAGCGATCCAGCTGAACGACACCCACCCGGCTCTCGCCATCCCTGAGCTGATTAGGATCCTGGTGGACATAGAGAAGCTGGACTGGGACAAGGTCTGAGTGACCGAGGACTTCAGGGACTTCCTATTTATACTGTAAATATAGAGATGTAAAGTCTACCTGTGTGTGTGTGTGTGTGTGTGTGTGCAGGCGTGGGACATCACCTATCGTACCTGTGCGTACACGAACCACACGGTGTTACCTGAGGCACTGGAGCGCTGGCCGGTCTTCATGTTCGAACAGCTGCTGCCGCGACACCTGCTCATCATCTACGACATCAACCACAGACACCTGGAGGTGATTCTGCTGGACTCTACTGGACTTAACTGGACTCACCTGAACTGTACTGGACTCTACTGGACTCTACTGGACTTGACTGGTCTCAACTGGACTCAACTGAACTCTACTGGACTCTACTGGACTCAACTGAACTCTACTGGACTCTACTGGACTTGACTGGTATCAACTGAACTCTACTAGACTCTACTGGACTCAACTGAACTCGATTGAACTCTGCTGGACTCTACTGGACTCAGCTGAACTCTACTGGAATCTACTGGACTCAACTGAACTCTACTGGACTCTACTAGACTCTACTGAACTCAACTGAACTCGACTGAACTCTACTGGACTCTACTGGACTCAACTGAACTCTACTGGAATCTACTGGACTCAACTCAACTGGACTCAACTGAACTCGACCCGACTCAACTGAACTCTACTGGAATCTACTGGACTCATCTGAACTCAGTTGGACTCAACTGAACTCTACTGGACTCTACTGAACTCTACTGGACTCTACTGGAATCTACTGGGCTCAACTCAACTGGACTCAGCTGATCTCTACTGCACTCTACTGGACTCAACTGAACTCGACTGGACTCTACTGGGCTCTGCCGGACTCTACTGAACTCTGCTGGACTCTACTGGACTCAACTGGACTCAACTGAACTCGACTGGACTCAGCTGGACCCTCCTGGACTCTACTGGGCTCTACCGGACTCTACTGGACTCAACTGAACTCTACTGGACTCTACTGGAATCTATTGGACTCGACTGGACTCTACTGGAATCTATTGGACTCGACTGGACTCTACTGGACTCAGCTGAACTCTACTGGAATCTACTGGACTCTACTGAACTCAACTGGACTCTACTGGACTTGACTGGTCTCAACTGAACTCTACTAGACTCTACTGAACTCAACTGGACTCTACTAGACTCTACTGGACTCTACTGGACTCAACTGAAATCTACTGGACTCTACTAGACTCTACTGAACTCAACTGAACTCTACTGAACTCTACTGGACTCTACTGGACTCAACTGAACTCTACTGGAATCTACTGGACTCAACTCAACTGGACTCAACTGAACTCGACTGGAATCTACTGGACTCAACTGAACTCTACTGGACTCTACTGAACTCAGTTGGACTCAACTGAACTCTACTGGACTCTACTGAACTCTACTGGACTCTACTGGAATCTACTGGGCTCAACTCAACTGGACTCAGCTGATCTCTACTGCACTCTATTGGACTCAACTGAACTCGACTGGACTCTACTGGGCTCTACCGGACTCTACTGAACTCTGCTGGACTCTACTGGACTCAACTGAACTCGACTGGACTCAGCTGGACCCTCCTGGACTCTACTGGGCTCTACCGGACTCTACTGGACTCAACTGAACTCTACTGGACTCTACTGGAATCTATTGGACTCGACTGGACTCTACTGGACTCAACTGAACTCTACTGGAATCTACTGGACTCTACTGAACTCAACTGGACTCAACTGGGCTCTACTGGACTTCGACTGGACTCTAGTGAGCTGTACTGGACTCTACTGGACTCTAGTGAGCTCTACTGGACTCTACTTCATACTCACCCACCTTATCATAGGGTGTGTACTTGTCTCTGTTGTGTGTCTCTGTATTTGTACACACGTTAAACTGCATGTCCCATTTGTCCCTCAGAGGGTGGCGGCCATGTTTCCCGGGGACACAGATCGTCTCCGTCGGATGTCTCTGATCGAGGAAGGAGACCCTAAGAGGATCAACATGGCTCACCTGTGTGTGGTCGGGTCGCACGCCGTCAACGGGGTCGCTCAGATTCACTCTGACATCGTCAGGAACACTGTGTGAGTCCAGGAGACAACCAATCAGAGCAGAGACTGAGCCTCTGACAATCAATCAGAACAGACACTGAGCCTCAGATGACCAATCATAGCTGAGACTGAGAGTGAAGACCAATCAGAACAGAGACTGCAACCTGACGACCAATCAGAGCAGAGACTGCAACCTGAGGACCAGTCAGAGCAGAGATTGCAACCTGACGACCAATCATAGCAGACTGAGACTGACGACCAATCAGAGTAGAGACTGCAACCTGACGACCAATCAGAACAGAGACTGCAACTTGACGACCAATCAGAGCAGAGATTGCAACCTGAGGACCAGTCAGAGCAGAGATTGCAACCTGACGACCAATCATAGCAGAGACTGAGACTGACAACCAATCAGAACAGAGACTGCAACCTGACGACCAATCAGAACAGAGACTGCAACCTGACGACCAATCAGAGCAGAGACTGCAACCTGACGACCAATCATAGCAGAGACTGAGACTGACGACCAATCAGAACAGAGACTGCAACCTGACGACCAATCAGAACAGAGACTGCAACTTGACGACCAATCAGAGCAGAGATTGCAACCTGAGGACCAGTCAGAGCAGAGATTGCAACCTGACAACCAATCATAGCAGAGACTGAGACTGACGACCAATCAGAGCAGAGACTGCAACCTGACGACCAATCAGAACAGAGACTGCAACCTGACGACCAATCAGAGCAGAGATTGCAACCTGAGGACCAGTCAGAGCAGAGATTGCAACCTGACGACCAATCATAGCAGAGACTGAGACTGACGACCAATCAGAGCAGAGACTGCAACCTGACGACCAATCAGAACAGAGACTGCAACCTGACGACCAATCAGAGCAGAGACTGCACCCTGACAACCAATCATAGCGGAGAGTGAGACTGACGACCAATCAGAGCAGAGACTGCAGCCTGATGACCAATCAGAGCAGAGACTGAGTCTCTGATGTATAATTGATTGATTGATTTTTAGGTTTAAAGACTTTTACGAAGTGGAACCAGAGAAGTTTCAGAATAAGACGAACGGCATCACTCCTCGCCGCTGGCTGTTGCTGTGTAACTCCGGCCTCGCTGACATCATCGCTGAGGTAATCACGCTCACCTGAGTCTCACCTGAACCTGATCGATCAGTTATCAGCTGTCGGTCTGAGCTTATTGATCCACTGATGTTTTTAAAGCTCAGTCCTCATCAGGCGGTCGGCTAATTATTACTGTCTTAGACCATGTTATATCCACAAAGGTGTTATGCCCAGTCTAGGGGTGTCTGGGACACAACATGAAAGGCCCCCATCTTCCCCAAGTCCCAAGTAGCCACAGTGAAAAAGACGTATGGAACGATCAATAGTGCGAATTTATTTACAATATTTAAATAACAGAATTAACTGAAATAGTAACTTCAGGGGGGACTAAGGCCAAAATAACAAACAAAAACAATCCTGCCCAGGGAGTAAGTAAATAACCTAACCAAACAATAAAAAAACAAATGACAAAAAGCTTACCTCCCTAACTAAATAAACAGGAGAAAAAGGGTTAGTAACACAACTGGCGGTCCACCCCTACGATTTAACAGCCTTTACCAATAATGATTTGCTGCAACAACAATATGTGTGGCCAGTTGGGAGAGGAGGAAGGTGAGGTCTGCCTGCTAGCTCGCAGCAACTGCCATCTTTGTCCTTTAAAAACCTGACCCCCCTTGGCAGCAGCCAATCAGGAATGAGCACCGATCAAATTCACCAATCCTCGCCTGGCTATGGCACACACCTATTTGCATACAGAAAACACAGAGAACACATGCAGCAAAACACACACAAACAAAATAAATTACGACAACAGTCGTAACAAAAGGTTTTTATCATATAGACCTTTTGTAAACACGGAGCTAGCGTTTTTGGAGCCCAAATACGCCAACTTTTGAAACCGGGTCCCAGAGTGAAAAAATCTGAAGACGCCACCTTTGCTTTTCCGTATTTACAACACAGTACGCCTCTTTTCTGAAGCAATGACGCCATAACCCCACCTCACCCTCAACCCACATGCGCTAGGTGTAAAGGCACCACAACAACAATGGCTGACTGCAGTTTTGTAGTTTTGTAATCAAGTGTGACCCTCAGTAGCAGCTCTACCTCGTCAACAGTCCATACAAAGTGGGCTCCTCTGGCATTTGTATTTTCCGCCATCTTCTTCTTCGTGTTTGTTTACATCGCACTAGGTTTGTGCGCATGCTCCATTTCTTATGCTCTGTTTTTGGTGTACTTTGTGGCAGCGTTGCAGCGCCACTTACAGGCCTTGCATATATACTACAGCGTTTTCAGTGGCTTCATAAACGTACACATAACTTGAGACGATTCCGTGTTTATGGAAAACTTTTAAGAAACGAAATTGGTTCCGTCTTCATGTGGATATGGCCTTAATCAGTTAATCTGATAATTAGTTAGTATCAATAACTGATGATGTCATAATGGTCAGTGATGATGTCATAATTATCAGTGATAATGGAATGACCTGTCGTCCCCACAGAGGATCGGAGAAGACTTCCTGTCTGAGCTTCATCAGGTGAAAAAAATCCTCCAATTTGTGGATGACGAAGCCTTTATCAGAGACGTGGCCAAAGTCAAACAGGTACAGAGACTCCTGTCTGTACTTCTGTCTATCCTCCTGTCTGTCCCTTTGTCTCTCCTCCTGTCTGTCCCACTGACATGTCTCTGTGTCCTCCACAGGAGAGTAAACTGAAGTTTGCATCCTTCCTGTACAAACAGCAGCAGGTGAAAGTGAATCCAGACTCCATCTTTGACGTCCAGGTGAAAAGGATCCACGAGTACAAGAGACAACTGCTCAACTGTCTGCACGCCGTCACTCTCTACAACCGTAAGACCAAATCATGACACCGTCACTCGCTACAACCGTAAGACCAAATCATCACACCTTCACTCTCTACAACCGTAAGACCAAATCATCACGCCTTCACTCTCTACAACCGTAAGACCGAATCTGCACGCCGTCACTCTCTACAACCGTAAGACCAAATCATCACGCCTTCATTCGCTACAACCGTAAGACCAAATCATCACACCTTCACGCTCTACAACCGTAAGACCGAACCTGTACACCGTCACTCTCTACAACCGTAAGACCAAATCATCACACCTTCACTCTCTACAACCGTTAGACCGAATCTGCATGCCGTCACTCTCTGCAACCCTAAGACCGAATCTGCACTCCATCACTCTCTACAACCGTAAGACCAAATCATCATGCCTTCACTCTCTACAACCGTAAGACTGAATCTGCACGCTGTCACTCTCTGCAACCGTGAGAGTGAATCATCACACCATCACTCTCTACAACTGTTAGACTGAATCATCACACCGTCACTCTCTACAACCGTAAGAATGAATCATCAAGCGGTCACTCTCTACAACCGTAAGACCAAATCATCAAGCCGTCACTCTCTACAACCATAAGACTGAATCATCAAGCCGTCACTGTCTACAACCGTAAGACTGAATCATCACACCGTCACTCTCTACAGCTGTAAGACCAAATCTGCATGCCGTCATTCTCTACAACCGTAAGACCGAATCATCACACCATCACTCTCTACAACTGTAAGACTGAATCATCAAGTGGTCACTCTCTACAACCGTAAGACTGAATCATCACACCATCACTCTCTACAACTGTAAGACCGTATCATACAGCCATCACTCTCTACAACTGTGAGGCCGAGACATCACACTGTCACTCTCTACAACCATAATCTGCACGCCATCACTTTCTACAACTGTAAGACCAAATCATCACATTGCCATTCTTTACAACCATAAGACCAAATCTGCACACTGTCACTCTCTACAACCATAAGACTGAATCATCAAGCTATCACTCTCTACAACCGTAAGACCGAATCATCACACCGTCACTCTCTACAACCGTAAGACCAAATCTGCATGCCGTCACTCTCTACAACCGTAAGTCTGAATCATCAAGCCGTCACTCTCTACAACTGTAAGACCGAATCAACAAGCCGTCACTCTCTACAACTGTAAGGCCGAATCATCACACCGTCACTCTCTACAACCGTAAAACCAAATCTGCATGCCGTCACTATCTACAACCGTAAAACCAAATCTGCATGCCGTCACTCTCTACAACCGTAAGTCTGAATCATCAAACCGTCACTCTCGACAACTGTAAGACCGAATCATCAAGCCGTCACTCTCTACAACCGTAAGGCCGAATCATCACACCGTCACTCTCTACAACCGTAAGACCAAATCTGCATGCCGTCACTCTCTAAAACCGTAAGACTAAATCATCGAGTCCTCACTCTCTACAACCATAAGACCAAATCTGCATGCCGTCACTCTCTAAAACCGTAAGACTAAATCATCGAGTCCTCACTCTCTACAACCATAAGACCAAAACTGCATGCCTTCACTCTCTACAACCGTCTGACCGGTGGAGACTTTACAGTGTCACAGTTTAATAAAACGCTGAGATTTATTTACTTTGTTTGTTTGTTTGTTTGTAGGAATCAAGCTGCACCCCAACAGAGAGTTTGTCCCTCGGACAGTGATTATTGGAGGAAAGGTAATCAGATTGCATATCAATATATAAAGCTATGAGGTGATTATTGATGATTAACCCCGTGCTGTCCATCAGGCGGCTCCTGGTTACCACATGGCCAAACTGATCATCAAACTGATTACCGCCATTGGTCAGGTGATCAATAACGACCCTGCTGTGGGAGACAGGCTGAAGGTCATCTACCTAGAGAACTACAGAGTGTCTCTGGCTGAGAGAGGTGAGGAGGAGGAGGAGGAGGAGGAGGAGGAGGAGAAGTGAATTAGAGTGTTGAGTGTGCGCTTCTTTCGTTCACCCAGTGATCCCGGCTGCAGATGTGTCGGAGCAGATCTCCACAGCAGGAACTGAAGCTTCAGGAACAGGAAACATGAAGTTCATGTTAAACGGCGCTCTGACAGTGGGAACGATGGACGGAGCCACGGTGGAGATGGCGGAGGAGGCTGGGGAGGAGAACCTGTTCATCTTCGGCATGAGGGTGAAGGACGTGGAGGAGATGGACAGGAAGGGGTAAGCACGCTTTACATCACTTCCTGTTTTCTTCAGAGATTAAGATCACTGTGTGCAGTCGAGTTTTCACAAAAGTTCTTTTCCTTGTGTCTATAACTTTTTCCAGATGGAGGACAATAGATGACTTCAAAAGATAAATAAATGTACCAATAAATACAGAAATTAAAACACAAATGAATAAATAAATAAATAAATAAATGAATACTGAGGTATATTGAAAAAAATTATAGATGTAGTGTATGTAAATCCATAAGGGAATAAATGTTGCAATAAATATGGAAATTAATAAATAAAAGAACTTTATGAAAAACAGTCGTAGTATAGTACGTCGTCAAAATTTACGGACTCCCTCCTGGGATCGAACCCTATCATAGTATAGTATGTTGTCATAACAAACATCATAGTATGGCACGTTGTCAAACATCATGAAAAAACCGTCATAGTATAGCATGTCGTCCAAAATCATGGAAAAAAGTCATAGTATAGCATGTCGTCCAAAATCATGTATAAACATCATAATATGGGGCATTGGTAGCGTAGTGGATAGTGCCGGCGCCCCATGTACAGAGGCAATGCCTCACTGCAGCGGTCACAGGTTCTGCTGCATGTCAACCCCCACTCTCTCTCTCTCTCTCTCTCTCTCTCACACCCCATTTCAGTCTGTCCTGTCCATGAAAGTGAAAAAGCCCACAAAAATAATCTTAAAAAAACAAAACAAACAAAAAAAACTTCATAGTATAGCATGTCCTCCAAAATCATGAAAAAAAACATCATAGTATAGCATGTCGTCCAAAATCATGAAAAAAAGTCATAGTATAGCATGTTGTTAAAAATCATGAAAAAAAAGTCAATAGTATAGCATGTCGTTAAAAATCATGAAAAAACATCATAGTATAGCATGTCATCAAAAATCATGAAAAAAAGTCATAGTATAGTATGTCGTCCAAAATCATGAAAAAAAGTCATAGTATAGCACATCGTCTGAAATCATGAAAAAACGTCATAGCATGTCGTCCGAAATCATGAAAAAACGTCATAGTATAGCATGTCGTCCAAAATCATGAAAAAACGTCATAGCATGTCGTCTGAAATCATGAAAAAACGTCATAGTATAGCATGTCGTCCAAAATCATGAAAAAACGTCATAGCATGTCGTCTGAAATCATGAAAAAAAGTCATAGTATAGCATGTCGTCCAAAATCATGAAAAAACGTCATAGCATGTCGTCTGAAATCATGAAAAAAAGTCATAGTATAGTATGTCATCAAAAATCATGAAAAAAAAGTGATAGTATAGCATGTCGTCCAAAATCATGAAAAAAACGTCATAGTATAAGCATGTCGTCCAAAATTATGAAAAAGAAGTCGTAGTATATTTTGTAATCAAATAAGTAAATTATTTCATTGCCATAAATATTAAGTTTTATTAAAAACATCACATTACAGTTACAAAAATGATACTGCAGTATGTAATAAATACAACATATATAATGTCATAGTACAGTATGACATAAACAATGTCATTATGGTCAATAAAAACAATATAGCTGCAGTCTGTGACATCACTTCCTGTTTACTTGTGCTGCAGGTACAATGCCAGAGAGTTCTACGAGCGTCTGCCGGAGCTCAAACTGGCCGTGGATCAGATCCAGAGCGGGTTCTTCAGTCCCAATGAACCTCAGCTGTTCACAGAGCTGGTCGACATGCTGATAAACCACGACAGGTAAACATCTCACCTGAGTGAGTGTGTGTGTGTGTGTGTGTGTGTGTGTGCGTGTGTGTGTGTTTGTCTCATACAGGAACAGTTTGTTTTCATTATTTTCATCCTGATTCAACCGAAACTTTAATTTGTCAGTAATTATCAGACCAGATTTAAAGAAACACTAATTCATTTTTGTTTGAAATCAGCTGATGAATCAGTATTCATCAGTTTTAATCTCAGTTTAAACTAGATTTTGTATTTCGATCTGTTTCAGTTTTTTTTGTGTGTTGTGTCGTGTAAAACACTTTAAATGAAGTTATACATAAAATTAAATGTAAAGAAAAGAGCATCTTTTATATTTTATTTGCTCTTTGTCTCCTTTACTGTAACTGTGATTCAGTCAGGATCACTTCCTGTTTTTGTCCTTTGCAGGGTCACATTAGGTTCACTTCTGTGTCCATGGACGTGGCTAGCTTAGCTTTGCACAAACACTGTGAGCAGGGTGAAACAGTTAGCCTAGCTAAGCACAAACACTGTGAGCAGGGTGAAACAGTTAGCCTAGCTAAGCACAAACACTGGGAGCAGGGGGAAACTGTTAGCTTAGCTTAGCACAAACACTGGGAACAGGGTGAAACAGGTAGCTTAGCTAAGCACAAACACTGAGCAGGGTGAAACAGTTAGCTTAGCTAAGCACAAACACTGTGAGCAGGGGGAAACTGTTAGCTTAGCTTAGCACAAACACTGGGAGCAGGGTGAAACAGTTAGCTTAGCTAAGCACAAACACTGTGAGCAGGGGGAAACTGTTAGCTTAGCTTAGCACAAACACTGTGAGCAAGGGGAAACTGTTAGCTTAGTTAGTATTGTTCCTCTGCTGTGTGTGAAACATCCCTTTGTTTTTGTGTGTCAGGTTCAAAGTGTTCGCCGATTACGAAGACTATGTCCGGTGTCAGGAGAGAGTCAGTGAGCTGTACAAGGTAACTCACCTGGTGACCGTCCTCTCAGGTCGCATCTGATGAACAGATGATGTTCGCTGTCGTCACTCTCCTGATGATGTCAACATCATAAATGTTTATATTTTGTTTTTGTAGTTTGGTTGCAAACACTACATGAGCCTTAGCTGCTGTTGCCATGGAGACGCAAATGGTCAGGTGTGAATCAGAGTTAAAACACGTTGCCATGGTTACTGAATTATTCTCAGACCGATCATAAAGTGGCTGAGTAACCTGCTGTGAAAAATTAAAGCCTATCTATATTATTTGACTGCTGAAAGAAAAGTTCACTGTTGACTTCCACTGTCTCTCGGTTTGTGAACCAAAATCTTGTTCCACGTTTTGGTTCAGAAGTTAGTTTGAGTTTCCAAACAGCAGTGTGATATTCAGCAGCACCACAACCAATGATTCAGTTGCGTTGACCTCCAGTGAAACTCAACAACAGAACTAAAAATGTTTCCCATTGACTCAAATAGTTTTCATCACTGAACCATGAAAAATTGTTGGTCATAGTGAACCTAAAACCTTCTGCAGGAAACTTTACGTGAAAGAAAATCCCATTAACTTTCAGCTAATTGTTACTTTTTCATTTACCTTAAACAAACTGACTGCCCCACTGATTTAAAGTACTCTAGAAGTAAAAATGTTCCCTATTGACTTTCAGTGTCAACACAACAAAGTTTTCCATTTAATCCACCGGTAGAATCTGACCCATTGACTTTCATATTCATTCTTATATGGCTCTAACAGTAATACAGTCAACTTAGTAGAAGTCAATAAAATGTAGAAAGTGAAGAAGTGCTTCAATGGCTTTTGACTCTCCATTGACTTAGACTAAAAGTATTTGCAGTTCTTTTAATAAATTGTCACCTGTAGCATCAGAGCAGCTCTGTGATTGGATGTTTCCTGGTGAAATGCGTCATGGGAGTTGTAGTAGATGAGATATTTTCAGTTATTGTGATGATTCCAACAGAACATCATTAATATCCACGAGACAAATAATTGAAACTAGTCGCCGTGTTTCATGTTTCTCTTCAGAACCCCAAAGAGTGGACCAGGATGGTGATCCGGAACATCGCCGCCTCCGGAAAGTTCTCCAGCGATCGGACCATCTCTCAGTACGCCCGTGAGATCTGGGGAGTCGAACCATCCGACGTGAAGATCCCAGCGCCCAACAAACCGCTCGAGCTGCGTGAGTGAGGAGCGGGATCCGGATGAAACATAAACATCTAATCACAATCAGGAAGGATCAATTCACCCCGAAACATTGATTTCCGTTTTCTTTCTTTAGTTTACCACCCTCATCTCAGTCACACCACTTAGCGTAGCCAGCAGCTACATGTTGCTACATGCAGCTAACGGTTAAAATTTAACTCCAAAAAACATTTTATACATTCACACCAGTATTTAGCACACATCCTCGTACATTAGTTTCTCTTTTCTACGGTTATCAGAAAAAACCCTGACTCAGTAGACGTCAATGGGATTTAATGGAAGTGAGGGAGTGGGTTATTGGTTTTTGACCCTCTATTGACTTGTATAGAAACGTATTCACAGCTTGAGGTCAATATCTATTCCACTGATGCAGAAATACTTAAGGCCACAAAAAAAAAAGTTTGCCGTTGACTTTCAGATAACCTATAACATTACTACATGTGTGGAGGTCTGAACATTAACGATTTGTACTTTACACTGATATAAGTTGTCGAATTGTAAAGTAGTCAGACACAAAAACAACCACATTAACATTTGTAGTAAGTTTTACAGGCATTTGTTGCCATATCATTTGTTTCTTTTTTTTTTTTTACTGCTCCATTGACTTACCTTCAGCAGTAAACTCTGCTCCATTTATTTACACTAAAAGTAAAAACAAACAAAATCTTTCAGTGCCTCACAGCTAATTGTTCTCCTTTCAGTGACTTCACACAAATGATCACGCTGATTTAAAATATTGTAGAGGCACAACAAAGCAGAATCTGACCCATTGGATTAAAGTTTAATTATTATTAACTCTAATGTTACATCCTAAATTTAGTGGGAGTCAATAGAATTTAAGGAGGTACTTCTTTGGTTTTTGATTTTCTATTGTCTTTGAATAGAACTTAGTCTTTTCTAAATATTTTCAGTTGGAGATCAATATCTGTTCCACTGCTGCCAAACTAAAAACTTTTTGTTAACTTAAAGTTAAGCTGTGAAGTTACTATCCTCAAATTTACTCCAATGCCTTACAGTAGAGTAAAGTTTGCCTTTAAAGCCTACAGTAGAATCTGACCCATTGACTTTCAGTAGCATTCTCCATGTCTACAGTTTTACTTGCCGAAACTTAAAATCCAGCAGACCTTTGTCATTTTGTTCCATTGACATCAGTTACAACTGGTAATTGCTCCACTGACATACACTGGAACTTTGTGTGTACTTCTAAAGAACAATTTATTCCATTAACCTGCACTGTTTTTGTACCCTGAATGGAAACTAAAGATTTTTGATTTCTTTGACTTTGTGGAACTAAAAATGTGTCCCTTTGACTTCCTGTACGTTTATCGTTCACTTCACTTCTCTGACTGTCAGATGAATGGGACAGTGGGTTTTCTGTTTTCGGGTTATTTTGTTTTCCATGAACTCCAAAAAAAAAAAAAAATCTGCACTTTTAAGTTTTATTCGTAGAGCTGATGTCGCTCATGCTGCGTTCAGGTCATGTGGGATTAAACAATGATTGGGAAAACTTCACATTAATGACTTGGAACCATTGACTTCACACTCAGTCCATGTGAGAGTTAAAAAATACTGTTGTTATTGATGTCCATTAAATTTGGGTTTACTTTTCGTAATTGTTTTTTACTTCGCAAATGCAAATTTTGGGGAGAAAAAATTAAAAGCGGTACGTCCAACATGACGTGAGCATGACACAGAGGCCTCAGCGTTGTACTCCAGGTGTCTTGTGGGTAATGGAGTCCATTCAGAATCCCTGTTTACTTACCATGAATGACAGTCTGACTCACGTACTGTATCTGTTGCTGAAATAAACTGTTGTTGCACTTGGAATGTCTTCGGTGTGTTTGATTTTCCTACCACTCCAAAAACCCGGGGAAAAAAACACAGTGTCATAAAACAAAAAATATTTAATCCATAATTCATATTCAAGTCATAACAGGCCTTCAAACCCAGAAAAGAAACGCCATCAGATGGACCCAAAACAAAAATTTAAAAATCACACAATAAGATCAGATATTAAAAAGATCGATCGTCTCTGTTCGTTCTCCAGTTTGGTTCGATCACCGTCCTCCTCCATCTACAGTACCTTAAACACACTCCGCTGTGAGTCCAGTTACCATGGCAACCCAGTGCGCTGTGAAGCCAGTGTTGGTGTGAGAGGAATGGAAAATAAAAGGAATGACGTGTTTGTTGTTCATTTCATGCGACAACCTTCAGTCTCGTCAGGAAACAAATGCTAACGTGTGTGTGTGTGTCTGTGTGTGTGTGTGTGTTCTCAGGCTGAGTCGTCCGTCTGTTGGTGAGCCGTGCCGAGGAAATCACTGCAACGACACAACACAGACACAAGACGTCAGCGTGACCATCAAACAGAAACAGGACAACATTCAAAACAGTTTGACAGTGAAGTTTGTTTCAGTCACGTGAGCCACGTTTAATCTTTCGTGTCCAGCTCAGCCGACGCCGAGGTCACACCAGGACGTGCACGACTGGTCCAGTAGCTCATTAAATGTTGCTAAATTATTGAACTTATTACAATTTGATGTGATTAAATTCACCCAGTGAAAATTCTGTTTTAATCAGACACGTTTCCAAAGTTTTATTTTCTTAAAGAATTTACCTCCAAATTGTTTTCAATAAATGTTTGTTGTAATCAGTGAGCTGTCGACATGTTTTGTCGGATAATAAATGTTCAAAGTGCCACATTTTATTGAAAACACAATTTGATGATTAAATATTTTAAATGTCTTTTATAATTCAGGTAATATTCTTTAGACAATGTTTAACCTCACAGATTAAACTGAGCTCAGTTGTCTGATTGGCCGAAGAAACAAACAAGTTTGATGGGACTAAATGGGATCTCCATGACGACCATAGAGGAGATGGAAACAACAGAACACTGAACGATCCCTGAACGTGACAACGTGTTCCACGGCTGTACCTCTCACAGAATATCATTATTTTCATTATTATTATTCATACATTTCAAACTGAGGCAAGGAAATGAAAAAAACATGTAAATGTGAAAGAAATTTTGTTCTTGAAAATGACTGACGAAAATATATTTTTCTCAGCTTTTTGTCTGAAATGTTTTTCACCTGTTCTGCTTTATTTTGTTGCTCTTCAGTTTACTGCTCTGTGTACCACCTGGTCTGGTGGGAGCTAACGTTAGCTAGTGGTGCCGCTCATTCAGTGATTATCTCTAGTAACACAGTCCTGACCCATCAGTGTTGCTATAGTATTAGTATTGTTCCGTATTCTGAATTTGTATCTGAATTCTCAGAGTTTTTATCCAGTTTAGTACTTAAATCAGATAAAGTTATTATTGTAGGCGATTTTAACATTCATGTCGACGTTGATAATGACTCCCTGGCTACCGCGTTTATCTCATTAATAGACTCCATTGGCTTCAGTCAGGGTGTACATGAACCCACTCACTGTTTTAACCATACCCTCGATCTAGTTCTGACGTATGGAATTGAAATTGATAACCTAACAGTCTTTCCACAGAATCCCTTGCTATCGGATCATTATCTGATTACTTTTGATTTCTTTTTATTCGATTACACGCCACTCAGCAACAGTTACTATACTAGATGTTTATCAGATAGTGCTGTCGCAAAATTTAAGGAAAAGATTACTTCGTCGTTAAATTCAATACCAAGTCCTTCAGTAACAGAGGTTTCCCGTGCCGACTTCAACCTCTCCCAAATTGATCATTTTGTTGATAGCGCCGTAGGCTCGCTGCGAACAACGCTCGACTCTGTAGCTCTATTGAGCCTTGTATTCCTTTAGCCCTTAGCAGTAATGATTTTATGAGCTTTTTTTAATGACAAAATTCTAACTATTAGAGGCAAAATTCATGACCTCCTGTCCTCAGATAGTACCTATCTAACCTCAAACACAGCTGTAAGACCTAATATATATTTAGATTGCTTCTCCCCAATTTCTCTTCAAGAATTGACCGCAGTGATTTCTTCATCTAAATCATCAACATGTCTCTTAGACCCCATCCCAACTAGGCTACTTAAGGAGGTCTTTCCTGTAGTTAACACTCATATATTAGATATGATCAATATATCCTTATTAACAGGCAATGTACCACAGTCTTTTAAGGTAGCTGTAATTAAACCTCTACTAAAAAAGCCCACCCTGGATCCAGAGGTGTTAGCCAACTATAGACCAATATCTAATCTTCCCTTTATGTCAAAGATCCTTGAGAAAGTAGTCGCAGACCAGCTGTGTGATTTTCTCCAGGATAATAATTTATTTGAGGAATTTCAGTCAGGATTTAGAGTGCATCATAGCACTGAGACAGCTCTAGTTAAAATTACAAATGACCTTCTGATTGCTTCAGACAAAGGACTCGTCTCTGTTCTTGTTTTATTAGATCTTAGTGCGGCGTTTGACACAATTGACCATCAAATTCTACTGCAGAGACTGGATCACCTAATTGGCCTAAAAGGTTCAGCACTAAGCTGGTTTAAATCTTATTTATCTGATCGTTTTCAGTTTGTTGACGTTTGTAATGAATCATCCGTACGTACCAAAGTTTGTTTTGGAGTTCCGCAAGGTTCTGTGCTCGGACCAATCCTATTTACTCTATATATGCTTCCTTTAGGCAACATCATTAGAAATCACTCTATAAATTTCCATTGTTATGCGGATGATACACAGTTGTATTTATCGATGAAGCCAGGAGAAAGTAATCAATTAACTAAACTCCATAACTGCCTTAAAGACATAAAAACTTGGATGAGCACCAATTTCCTGATGTTAAATTCAGACAAAACTGAAGTTATTGTTCTTGGCCCCAAACAACTCAGAGACTCTTTATCTGGTGACATAGTTTCTCTAGATGGCATTGCTCTGGCCTCTAGCACTACCGTAAGAAACCTCGGAGTAATATTTGATCAAGATTTGTCTTTTAATTCTCATTTAAAACAAACCTCACGGACTGCATTTTTTCATCTGCGTAATATTGCAAAAATTAGGCCTATCCTGACCCGAAAAGATGCAGAAAAATTGGTCCACGCCTTTCAATTTCAATTCAATTTTATTTATAAAGCCCAATATCACAAATCACAATTTGCCTCACAGGGCTTTACAGCATACGACATCCCTCTGTCCTTAAGACCCTCACAGCGGATAAGGAAAAACTCCCCAAAAAAAAACCCTTTAACGGGGAAAAAAAACGGTAGAAACCTCAGGAAGAGCAACTGAGGAGGGATCCCTCTTCCAGGACGGACAGACGTGCAATAGATGTCGTACAGAACACCTCAAAGTTACCTCAAAGCTGGATTACTGTAACTCTCTATTATCAGGTAGCTCTAGTAAGTCCATAAAAACTCTCCAGCTAATTCAGAATGCAGCAGCACGTGTACTAACAGGAACTAAGAAACGAGATCATATTTCTCCTGTTTTAGCTTCTCTGCACTGGCTCCCTGTAAAATCCAGAATTGAATTTAAGATCCTACTGTTAACTTATAAAGCTCTAAATGGTCAAGCTCCGTCATATCTTAGAGAGCTCATAGTGCCATATTATCCCACCAGAACACTGCGCTCTGAGAACGCAGGGTTACTTGTGGTCCCTAAAGTCTCCAAAAGTAGATCAGGAGCCAGAGCCTTCAGCTATCAGGCTCCTCTCCTGTGGAATCATCTTCCTGTTACGGTCCGGGAGGCAGACACCGTCTCCACATTTAAGACTAGACTTAAGACTTTCCTCTTTGATAAAGCTTATAGTTAGGGCTGGCCCAGGCTGGCCCTGTACCAGCCCCTAGTTAGGCTGACTTAGGCCTAGTCTGCCGGAGGACCCCCCTATAATACACCGGGCACCTTCTCTCTCTCTCTCTCTCTCTCTCTCTCTCTCTCTCTCCTTCTCTCTCTCTCTCTCACACTCTCACTCTCTCTCATATTCTATTACTGCATCTTGCTAACTCGGCCATTCTGGATGTCACTAACTCGGCTTCTTCTCCGGAGCCTTTGTGCTCCACTGTCTCTCAGATTAACTCATATCACAGCGGTGCCTGGACAGCGTGACGTGTGTGGTTGTGCTGCTGCCGTGGTCCTGCCAGATGCCTCCTGCTGCTGCTGCTGCCATCATTAGTCATTAGTCATACTTCTACTGTTATTATACACATATGACTATTGTCACACATGTATACTGCCAGATATGAATACATACTTTCAACATATTGTACCACAGTAGCCAGAACTATAACTATAATATTATTACTTTCATTAATGTTGTTGTAAGCTACTGTCATTACCTGCATCTCTCTCTCTCTCTCTCTCTCTCTCTCTCTCTCTCTCATTGTGTCATATGGATTACTGTTAATTTATTATGCTGATCTGTTCTGTACGACATCTATTGCACGTCTGTCCGTCCTGGAAGAGGGATCCCTCCTCAGTTGCTCTTCCTGAGGTTTCTACCATTTTTTTTTCCCTGTTAAAGGGTTTTTTTGGGGAGTTTTTCCTGATCAGCTGTGAGGGTCATAAGGACAGAGGGATGTCGTATGCTGTAAAGCCCTGTGAGGCAAATTGTGATTTGTGATATTGGGCTTTATAAATAAAATTGAATTGAATAGGAACACTGTTCCCGCCCTCCAGTCTCCGCCCAGGTCGCCCGGTGAGCAAGCAGCTTCATTTTAAGCCACAAACCCCTTCAGCATCATTAGCATTGTTATTACTGTTAGGTCTGTTAGCACTACTAGCAGTGTCAGCACAGCTAGCGGTAGCGCAGTTTTCTTATCAGCTCCCTAATCATGGATCATTACAGAATATATAGTAACTTTGACCACAGTTCATTTGAGGAGGACCGCTCCAAGGAAATGTGTTTAGATGATCAAACAGACGATGGATCACAGATGTTTGTTTCTGACTGCAGCGTTAGCTCGCAGAAAAGTTTACACTTGTCGATTACAAACTTTGCTGTCTGTTGATAATTTGACTCAGATTAGTGCTAAAATGTTTTTAAGGGACAAGTCTGCCTGTCCTCACGACAGGGACACAAAACCCCCGGGGACAAATATGACAAGTGTTTTGACTCTAAGTCAAACCCTGCTGACCCAGGCTGTGATCTGTTCCGCTACAAGACCCAGATGAGAGTTTACTGTGGTGCTGGTGGTTGTGTTGCTGGTACCTGAGGATGTTTGGCAGCTCTGGGCTCCTGTAGATGAACTTGTGCTTGTAGGCCAGAGAGGATGGGAAAGGAACAAACTGAACCTTGTGACCGCTGAGGCTCTTCGACTGGGACGCCAGGGTGTACAGCTGCAGGATGACACAAACATTTAGTTACTGTGAGAACATGATGTGTTTGTGGTCTCACTTGTGGTCTCGTCTGTGGTCTCGTCTGTGGTTTCATTTGAGGTCTCGTCTGTGGTCTTGTTTGTGATCTCATCTATGGTCTTGTTTGTGGTCTTGTTTGTGGTCTCATTTGTGGTCTCGTCTGTGGTCTTGTTTGTGATCTCATCTATGGTCTTGTTTGTGGTCTCGTTTATGGTCTCGTCTGTGGTCTTGTTTGTGATCTCATCTATGGTCCTGCTACCTTTTTGCCGAGATGGAAAGGAACCACGCTGTCGTCCTCGGCGTGGAGGATCAACACTGGACAGGAGATGTGATTCACACTGAATGAAGACATAGACACAGATTAATGTTACTGCTGCACATCAACAGCAGGGGGCACTGCAGGAATACACTGTAGAGGTTTATATGAAGCTGCTGCTGCAGTTCCTCTGACGGCCACTAGATGCTGATCTTTCACCATGTTGAGTGATATTTATGTGGTTATCATGTAGATAAAACTCCTGCAGGGTCAGCAGCTGTAACAAAGACGTAAACAGTCCTGAGATCAGCCTGACGTGGACTTTGTCCTGAATCTGAGTCTGTTAATCTCACTGAAACTCTGCTCCAACATTTCAGCTCACACAAGATTTAGATCTGAACTCAGACCAGCTGTCGTTGGGTCCAAAGATCATGAGCTCCAAATAACAACTCTGAGTTTCTCAAAAGAAGCTGCTGCGCTCACGAAAAGGTCTAAAAGTTCCTGAATTAATTTTTGCATTTTCAAAGTAGGTTTAGACAAGTTCCTGTGGACTCAAAAAGGTTCTTAAAAAACTTAAAAATGTTCCTGTTTCCATAAAAGTTATTAAAAAAGGACAAAAATCTAGAGGGTTTCAGAAAATTGTTTACAAAATTGTTACAAAAAGTTCCTGATTCATATAAAATGTGCTGATTATCTGAGCATCTCAAATAGTTTCAGACCTTCAACAAAAAAAGTTCCTAAAGAAGATGAAATTTCAGAAAATATATTTCCTAAGCTTCTAAATGTCATGGTGAGACAGCAAAAAAAGTTCTTGGTTACACAAAGTGTTCTGGAAAAAAATACGTTTTTGCATTTCTGAAAAAGTTTCTAACTTTCAATTAATTTCAGAAGTTTCTGAAAGTGTTCACAATTCACTGAAAATGAAGTTGTTTGATGTGTTCATGTGTGTCTGAAATTGTTCCAATTCCTAAAGAAGAAACTATTTAAAACATTTCCTGAAAAGTGGCGGTGCGATACTGTAAAGGTTTTGGTCATTTGCGGGACCTCTCAGATTCTTTTTGACGTAAGCATATTTTATATATTTGAAACAATTTTTTTTGTAAGTAAGTATTTTCAAGACCTTTGAGACTTTTTTTAAAGTTAGGACTTTTTTTTGTTTCACATTTTTGAGGAAACCGTTGTGAGTACAAAGAAACCTTGTTAGGAATTTTGGGACTTTTCCAGAAACTTGAGAAATATTTGCGAGCCAAACTTTTAAGTATCTCACCCTCACTTTTAGAAGGTCAGGAAGTATTTTTGAAACTCAGATCTTTCATCTCAGTGTGTCAGTGATCAGTGCTGGTCGGCGGAGCTGAACCCAACTGGAGCAGACAGAATGACAACACACTGAAAAGTCTCCTGAAAAGTAGTTAGGTTACGTACTTCTCATCGCTGGCGAAGCGGATGTTGTTGGCTGTGATGGCGTCCAGGAAAAACCAATCAAAGCCGGGCAGGTATCTGTACACCTGAAACACACACACACACACACACACACACACACACTGAGTACAAAGCAAACACACACACCTACAACTGCTGTCAGTGTGTGAGCATTACCATGGAGAAGGGATGGCTCTTGGCCTCCTCTCTGATATTGGTGAATGGAGACTCTAAGATCAGAGCGTCAGGAGGACTTCCTGTTTACAAAACAAACAAACTTTAATTTCCCCCGTACAGGAAAACTGCAGACATTTAATATTACACCTTAATTAACCCTGATACAGAGACATGTCCAACTCTGAGGACAAATATCTGAACCTGTATTCCTTTGATCTTAAAGTATATACTGTTGTTTTCTTTAAATAGTTTGACTTTATATCAAAGCTCTAAATGGTCAAGCTCCGTCATATCTTAGAGAGCTCATAGTGCCATATTATCCCACCAGAACACTGCGCTCTGAGAACGCAGGGTTACTCGTGGTCCCTAAAGTCTCCAAAAGCAGATCAGGAGCCAGAGCCTTCAGCTATCAGGCTCCTCTCCTGTGGAATCATCTTCCTGTTACCGTCCGGGAGGCAGACACCGTCTCCACATTTAAGACTGGACTTAAGACTTTCCTCTTTGATAAAGCTTATAGTTAGGGCTGGCTCAGGCTTACCCTGTTACTGCATGTCACTAACTCGGCTTCTTCTCCGGAGCCTTTGTGCTCCACTGTCTCTCAGATTAACTCATATCACAGCGGTGCCTGGACAGCGTGATGTGTGTGGTTGTGCTGCTGCCGTGGTCCTGCCAGATGCCTCCTGCTGCTGCTGCCATCATTAGTCATTAGTCATACTTCTACTGTTATTATACACATATGACTATTGTCACACATGTATACTGCCAGATATTAATACATACTTTCAACATATTGTACCACAGTAGCCAGAACTATAACTATAATATTATTACTTTCAATAATGTTGTTGTAAGCTACTGTCATTACCTGCATCTCTCTCTCTCTCTCTCTGTCTCATTGTGTCATACGGACTACTGTTAATTTATCATGTTGATCTATTCTGTACGACATCTATTGCACGTCTGTCCGTCCTCCTCAGTTGCTCTTCCTGAGGTTTCTACCGTTTTTTTTCCCCGTTAAAGGGTTTTTTTGGGGAGTTTTTCCTGATCAGCTGTGAGGGTCATAAGGACAGAGGGATGTCGTATGCTGTAAAGCCCTGTGAGGCAAATTGTGATTTGAGATATTGGGCTTTATAAATAAAATTGATTGATTGATTGAATTGATTGATGTTGGACACTAGAGGCATCATCTCTATATTCATGGGTCTACAGACACCAGTCACATACGTCGGTGGAAATGAGGCTCTAGACTGGTTTGAGGGTTCAGGTTACAGTCAGGGTGAGGGGCCAGGGAATGCATTATGACAGTGAGGGTCCTCACAAAGATAGAAATACAGGGATGTGTATGTGTGTGTGTGTGTGTGTGTGTGTCTGACCTCTGTCACACAGACGTCCTGACCAGGTTTGTGGCGACTCTGAAAAATAAATGATGATAGTTACTGAACTGAGTCTGCTCATGTATTCATGTGTGTGTCCATGTGTGTGTGTGTTCATGTGTCCATGTGTGTGTTCATGTGTTCATATGTGTGTTCATGTGTGTGTTCATGTGTGTGTTCATGTGTGGGTTCATGTGTTCATGTGTGTGTTCATGTGTGTCCATGTGTTCATATATGTGTTCATGTGTGTGTTCATGTGTGTGTTCATGTGTGTGTCCATGTGTGTGTTCATGTGTGTGTTCATGTGTGTGTCCATGTGTTCATGTGAGTGTTCATGTGTGTGTTCATGTGTGGGTTCATGTGTGGGTTCATGTGTTCATGTGTGTGTGTCCATATGTGTGTTCATGTGTGGGTTCATGTGTGTCCATGTGTTCATGTGTGTGTGTCCATATGTGTGTTCATGTGTGTGTTCATGTGTTCATATGTGTGTTCATGTGTGTGTTCATGTGTGGGTTCATGTGTTCATGTGTGTGTTCATGTGTTCATGTGTGTGTTCATGTGTGTGTTCATGTGTGGGTTCATGTGTTCATGTGTGTGTTCATGTGTGTGTCCATGTGTTCATGTGTGTGTTCATGTGTGTGTCCATGTGTGTGTTCATGTGTTCATGTGTGTTCATGTGTGTGTTCATGTGTTCATGTGTGTGTCCATGTTTTCATGTGTGTGTTCATGTGTTCATGTGTGTGTCCATGTGTGTGTTCATGTGTGTGTTCATGTGTGTGTTCATGTGTGTTCATGTGTGTGTTCATGTGTTCATGTGTGTGTTCATGTGTGTGTTCATGTGTGTTCATGTGTGTGTTCATGTGTTCATGTGTGTGTCCATGTTTTCATGTGTGTGTTCATGTGTTCATGTGTGTGTTCATATGTGTGTTCATGTGTGTGTCCATGTGTTTATGTGTGTGTTCATGTGTTCATGTGTGTGTTTATGTGTGGGTTCATGTGTTCATGTGTGTGTGTCCATGTGTGTGTTCATGTGTGTCCATGTGTTCATGTGTGTCCATGTTTTCATGTGTGTGTTCATGTGTGTCCATGTTTTCATGTGTGTGTTTATGTGTGTGTTCATGTGTGGGTTCATGTGTTCATGTGTGTGTCCATGTGTTCATGTGTGTGTTCATGTGTTCATGTGTGTGTTCATGTGTGTGTCCATGTGTGTGTTCATGTGTGTGTTCATGTGTTCATATGTGTGTTCATGTGTGTGTTCATGTGTGTTCATGTGTTCATGTGTGTGTTCATGTGTGGGTTCATGTGTTCATGTGTGTGTTCATGTGTTCATGTGTGTGTTCATGTGTGTCCATGTGTTCATATGTGTGTTCATGTGTGTGTTCATGTGTGTGTCCATGTGTGTGTCCATGTGTTCATGTGTGTGTTCATGTGTTCATGTGTGTGTTGATGTGTGGGTTCATGTGTGTGTGTCCATGTGTGCGTTCATGTGTGTCCATGTGTTCATATGTGTGTTCATGTGTGTGTTCATGTGTTCATGTGTGTGTCCATGTGTTCATATGTGTGTTCATGTGTGTGTTCATGTGTGTGTTCATGTGTGTGTTCATGTGTGTGTTCATGTGTTCATAAGTGTGTTCATGTGTGTCCATGTTTTCATGTGTGTGTTCATGTGTGTGTTCATGTGTTCATGTGTGTGTTCATGTGTTCTTGTGTGTGTCCATGTGTGTGTTCATGTGTGTGTCCATGTGTGTGTTCATGTGTTCATATGTGTGTTCATGTGTGTTCATGTGTGTCCATGTTTTCATGTGTGTGTTCATGTGTGTGTGTCCATGTGTGTGTTCATGTGTGTCCATGTGTTCATATGTGTGTTCATGTGTGTGTTCATGTGTGTGTCCGTGTGTGTCCATGTGTTCATGTGTGTGTTCATGTGTGTGTTCATGTGTGTGTTCATGTGTGTGTTGATGTGTGGGTTCATGTGTTCATGTGTGTGTGTCCATGTGTGTGTTCATGTGTGTCCATGTGTTCATATGTGTGTTCATGTGTGTGTTCATGTGTGTGTCCATGTGTGTGTCCATGTGTTCATGTGTGTGTTAATGTGTTCATGTGTGTTCATGTGTGGGTTCATGTGTTCATGTGTGTGTCCATGTGTTCATGTGTGTGTTCATGTGTTCATGTGTGTGTTCATGTGTGTGTTCATGTGTGGGTTCATGTGTTCATGTGTGTGTCCATGTGTTCATATGTGTGTTCATATGTGTGTTCATGTGTGTGTCCATGTGTGTTCATGTGTGTCCATGTGTTCATATGTGTGTTCATGTGTGTGTTCATGTTTTCATGTGTGTGTTCATGTGTGTGTGTCCATGTGTGTGTTCATGTGTGTCCATGTGTTCATATGTGTGTTCATGTGTGTGTTCATGTGTGTGTTCATGTGTGTGTCCGTGTGTGTGTCCGTGTGTGTCCATGTGTTCATGTGTGTGTTCATGTGTTCATGTGTGTGTTCATGTGTGTGTTCATGTGTGGGTTCATGTGTTCATGTGTGTGTGTCCATGTGTGTGTTCATGTGTGTCCATGTGTTCATATGTGTGTTCATGTGTGTGTTCATGTGTTCATGTGTGTGTTCATGTGTGTGTTAATGTGTTCATGTGTGTGTTCATGTGTGGGTTCATGTGTTCATGTGTGTGTCCATGTGTTCATGTGTGTGTTCGTGTGTTCATGTGTGTGTTCATGTGTGGGTTCATGTGTTCATGTGTTCATGTGTGTGTCCATGTGTTCATATGTGTGTTCATATGTGTGTTCATGTGTGTGTTCATGTGTGTCCATGTGCGTCCATGTGTTCATATGTGTGTTCATGTGTGTGTCCATGTGTGTCCATGTGTGTTCATGTGTGTCCATGTGTTCATATGTGTGTTCATGCGTGTGTTCATGTGTGTGTCCATGTTTTCATGTGTGTGTTCATGTGTGTGTGTCCGTGTGTGTTCATGTGTGTGTTCATGTGTGTCCATGTGTGTCCATGTGTTCATGTGTGTGTCCATGTGTGTGTCCATGTGTTCATGTGTGTGTTCATGTGTGTGTCCATGTGTGTGTTCATGTTTTCATGTGTGTGTTCATGTGTGTGTTCATGTGTTCACGTGTGTGTCCATGTTTTCATGTGTGTGTTCATGTGTTCATGTGTGTTCACGTGTGTGTTTCTGTTTGTGTGTTTCTGTGTGTGTGTCTGTGTGTGTGTGTTTGTTACCCGCCCGTCCCCAGCGAGTGTCCCCAGATGTAAAGAGGTGTTTTGTTGTCCAGACGCTGTTTCAGCCAATCGTAGATGAAGAGAGCGTCTGACGTCATCCCCCCCTCTGAGGGCGATCCGTCTGAATCCCCCCACCCTAAACACTCACACACACGCACACACACACACACACACACACACACACACACACACACACACATTAGATGAGTATAAAGGCTGCAGTTCGTTACCTGTGTGACCGAAGGAAGTTTCTCACCTCTGTAATCAAACGTGATGACGTGGTAACTTAAACGAGCTGAGGACCTGAAGGAAGACAGAGAGGAGGGGCTGAGTCACATGACCTCTACAGGAAGAAGAACAGGAAGTACGGCAGGGAGAAGAGCAGGATTACAAACAGGAAGTACAGCAGGAACTATAGCACAAAGTACAGCAGGATGAAGAGCAGGATTACAAACAGGAAGTACAGCAGGAAGTACAGCAGGATTGCAAACAGTAGACTCGTTGGAGATGAGCCAGGCCTTCATCCCGACTTGCTCTGACGTATAGAAAAAGTGGACGGTGATAAAATGGCGAGAGCGAGGCGACCGCAGTTTTTAGAGCCAGGCGCTGCAGTTGCTCTCCACCGACTGCAGCGCCTGGCTCTCACCTGATCTAACAGCTGATTGGTTCAGATGTCGACTCAACAAGATGACGTTTAGATAACTTTTCATTTGTGTTGAATTTTAGAGATTAAGATTGTATTTGTCTGACCAGGTTTATTCTGTTAACAGAAACATGTTGTGTGACTGATGGTGAAGTTTAGTGGTCACAGACTGAATACATTCATCATAAACTATACAGAGTCTACTGTGTATTAACACTGGACGCTTTAATTATTGAAGTATTTAGCAGCACAGAGACTGGTGGTCAGTGGCATGTGAGGACTCTTAAACTAACGTGTACAGATGTGAAGCCCTGACTGTGTCTGACTGAGCCTTAATGAAAGCTGTTGTCTTGTGTCAAATATGAAGCTTACAGTCAGACACTGTGTATTCAGTCTCTGTTGCCATGGCGACAGGTCAAACTGATATGATGCTGATTTACAGCAGAGGTCATGAACCATGAACATAAACTACAGATCACCTGTAAAGCATTTTAATAAATTAATCTATCATAATTAAAACAACTGGAGACTGAAAACAAACTGATATATGGGTCTGATCACTTTTTTTTATGAATTGACATCATTCCAGACAGGATGTTAGTGTGTCTGTGACTTCCCGTACGGACTGAAGGCTGCTGGAAACTGTCGGGAAACTGTCCGACTTCACCGCGTTTTTTTGTCACCGCCCCCCGCTGTGGCCGCCTGCTCTCATCTACTTTTCAGGCGAGGCGCAGTTCATCTCAAAAGAACTTAGTAAGTACAGCCAGGTATGGCAGGAAGTAGAACAGGATTACAAGCAGGAAGTAGAGCAGGAAGTAGAGCAGGATTACAAACAGGAAGTAGAGCAGGAAGTAGAGCAGGATTACAAACAAGCCTATTCAAGAGAAGGCTGAGACACGGGGTCAAACATGGGGGATTGCACATGCGCAGTAAAATCTGGTCTGCACTTCCTCAAAGGCTCAGTAGATGGCGTAAGACTGTGAAATAAGGGGGATGTGCATGCATGTCACTTTCACAGCTTATTACTGGACTGTCACTGCTGGCCTGCGTTGTGGGTGAGAATGACAGAGATGCAATTCCGACAAATTCAGGCAGCCACCGTCCAAAAGTCCAAGTAGACCGCACCAAGCGCACTCCTTGATCGCCTGAGCGGATCCTGAGCTTTTTATCTAGCGCCCCTGCTGTCACCCTCCAGCATCGCAGCTCAAGTTACACTGAGCATGTGCAATCCCCCCATGTTTGACCCCGTGTCTCAGTCTTCTCTTGAATAGCCTTGATTACAAACAGAAGCACAGCAGGAAGTACAGCAGGATTACAAACAGGAAGTCGAACAGGATGAAGATGAACTTACCTTGTAGAGCTGAACTCGGTGGTCTCCTCCTCTGCAGAGAAACACACACACACACACACACACACACACACACACACACACACACACCACACAGGAGGTCAAACGTCAAACAATGACTGACTGAGTGTGTGTGTGTGTGTGTGTGTGTGTGTGTGTGTTTGTGTGTGTGTGTTAGAGCATTAACAGAAAAGCTGATTGTCGACGAGTCGGCGTCAGTGGCACAAGTCGACACCCCCCAGGAGGAGTCGACATGTCGTGTGTTTTTTCCCTCTCTCTCTCTCTCTCTCTCTGTGCTTGTGTACGGAATGCAATCGCTGTCTCTGATTGGCTTACACTGACAATTAAGCAGAGCTGACTCCGCGAGGAATGTCCGCAGTCATTCGGGCTTTCATAGTCGAGCACACTTCCGCGTTGTAGTTTCCTGTAAAAATGTCCGTGCAAATCCCCGCGATGTGAAAAATACATGCCGAGCAGTCACTGGTGCGCGGAGCGGAGTCTGCGCGGTCGTAAAATCTAAGCTTTGCACGCACGGGGCTTGCGGACGTCCGCTTTGAATCCACGCGGACCTCTGCAGAGTCCGTTCCGCGTACGTTCCGAGTATGTTCAGGCCTTGCCAGACACACATCACGTGTGGAGATACTTCACTTTCCTCCGCCGTGTCAATGTGATGACGTCATCAAATGACTTGTCGACTCAACTTCGACTTTATTGACAGATAAGTCGACCTGAAAAAAATCAAAGTCGTTAATGCCCTAATGTGTGTACATGTGTATGTCACCTGGTCCCTGCGTTTCCATGGAGATAGAGGATGACGGAGTGGGAGGAGCTAAATGTGGAGTCGTACCAGTCGCCTTGTTTCCCCTGAGCTTCTCTCCACATTTGAGCAGGAACTGTGTGCCTAACAGACAAACAAACAAACAGGAAATGACCTCAGGTCAGACTGTGTCGTACCTCCTCATTAACTGACATCAGGCAATCAGTGAATAACACATGACATCATCAGTGACAGCATTTGATGTTTATCTGCTGTGTCTCAGAATTAAAAGATGGACTCCAGACTGACGTTGTTCCCTCGTCCCCCTGGACACACTATGGACACATCAGAGGACGCCGCCTGTTGTCTCCCTGATGATGTTTCATTATTAACAACTAATGTGTGATGTCAACATCAGGAGGAGAGCTGTTAATGCTAGATTTTAGCAGATAGTTTACATTAACTGTTAACAGGTTACAGCTGCTAGCTTTAAACAGGTAGTTAATGTTAGCTATTATGAGGTAGTTAACATTAGCCTGTAGCTTTAAACAGGTAGTTAACGTTAGCTATTATGAGGAAGTTAACGTTAGCCTGTAGCTTTAAACAGGTAGTTAATGTTAGCTATTATGAGTAGTTAATATTAGCCTGTAGCTTTAAACAGTAGTTAACGTTAGCTATTATGAGGTAGTTAACGTTAGCCTGTAGCTTTAAACAGGTAGTTAATATTAGCTATTATGAGGTAGTTAACGTTAGCCTGTAGCTTTAAACAGGTAATTAACGTTAGCTATTATGAGGTAGTTAACGTTAGCCTGTAGCTTTAAACAGGTAGTTAACGTTAGCTATTATGAGGTAGTTAATATTAGCCTATAGCTTTAGACAGGTAGTTAACGTTAGCCTGTAGCTTTAGACAGGTAGTTAACGTTAGCTATTATGAGGTAGTTAACGTTAGCCTGTAGCTTTAAACAGGTAGTTAACGTTAGCTATTATGAGGTAGTTAACGTTAGCCTGTAGCTTTAAACAGGTAGTTAACGTTAGCTATTATGAGGTAGTTAATATTAGCCTATAGCTTTAGACAGGTAGTTAACGTTAGCCTGTAGCTTTAGACAGGTAGTTAACGTTAGCTATTATGAGGTAGTTAACGTTAGCCTATAGCTTAAACAGGTAGTTAACGTTAGCTATTATGAGGTAGTTAACGTTAGCCTGTAGCTTTAAACAGGTAGTTAACGTTAGCTATTATGAGGTAGTTAATATTAGCCTATAGCTTTAGACAGGTAGTTAACGTTAGCCTGTAGCTTTAGACAGGTAGTTAACGTTAGCTATTATGAGGTAGTTAACGTTAGCCTGTAGCTTTAAACAGGTAGTTAACGTTAGCTATTATGAGGTAGTTAACGTTAGCCTGTAGCTTTAAACAGGTAGTTAACGTTTAGCTATTATGAGGTAGTTAATATTAGCCTATAGCTTTAGACAGGTAGTTAACATTAGCCTGTAGCTTTAGACAGGTAGTTAACGTTAGCTATTATGAGGTAGTTAACGTTAGCCTATAGCTTTAAACAGGTAGTTAAGAGAAATAAAGGACTGATGACTTTAAAACTGTTCAGTTATTTTTTATAATGAAGATTTTATTGTTTCCCTGAAACAACAGGGAAATAAAGAACAACAAAAACGAAATAAACAACAACAACACAACAACATTAGTATCATCTGTAGGCCCAGAGTTTAGTGAGGATGTAAGACTTTAATAATCATACAGTTAATAACTGATATAAAGAATCAGGACGCTGAGGTCACTGCAGACGTTTAAACTCTCTGTGAGCTGCTGTTACCACACAGGTGCATTATGGGTAATCAGGGGCCTGTATCAGGAAGCAGGATTAATGTCTTAGTGAGGTAACTTCAGGGTTAACTCTGGGTTTTCGGTCTCACGAAGCCGGTTCAGTTCTTATCGGGGTAGATCACCATGGTAACTTACTCTGAACGGCTATCCTGCTCCGGAGCAGGGTAAGTTCAGGGTTGAATCTGATCCTATAAAAAGCACCACCCACTGGCCAATCAGCTGTTGATGGCTGACAGAAATGCAGCCCAGTCATGACGGGAAGTTTAATTCATTTGATTGATTTTGATTTGAAAGTTTATTTTGAACATTAAAAAAGAAAAGAAAGCAACAACAAGAGACTGAGAATGAAAAGATTGTTCAAAAAGGAGTGGAAAGAAGTGGAACTTTCATCCCACCCCTTCATAAGAAAGAAACTGATCATTTGCAGACACTTAATAGCACCATTAATTAGTGCCAACATTTTGTTTTGTTGGAGGAAATGATCCCTGTTAAAGATAATGGGCCTAACTGACAGCTTTGCTGCTGGAAATGTGGAAAGTAGCCTATCATGTCTACACTTCATGGTGTTTGAGGGATTTTCCTTTTTGTTTTTTAAAGAGGGACACTAGGTATATTTTTGTGCAGCTGTTAATTTCTAACACAGCTCAATATCAGGATGATTTTATTCAGACTATCAGTTTGGTGTTGATATGATTTAATTGTGGCGTCAGCTTTAAGCTTTATTGTAGCATATATAACGTTATGACAAAGAAGACCAATTTATCAGACACAATGATGTTAGACGATAATTGTAATACACGCAATTCATCTGCGCAGCATTGATTTCATGGGATTCAAGGGTGTGATCAGTGTCAGATGTACAGGTACAGCTACTGTAGCTACTTGAACCAGTGATGAGTCATTTAACCTACACATCATTTTATTTGCTGCCTTGTTTTGTCTTGATTTTTCCCTCTCTCCTCCTCTATTTCTTCTTTCCTCACCCGTTTCTTTTTCTTCTCTATTATGTGATTTCATTGATGTTTGACAGGGGAATTTCTTTGATAAGCTTTTAGTGGCTTCTAACCTCTCCGGCACTTTTCTTTTTTTAATCTTGTAAATGTTATACTGTCTGTTTTTAACATTATGTGCAAATAAACTAATCTAAACTAAAACTAAACATTATTCATCCCGTTATGCGTTGCCCACGCATGTTTCCTCCTCCTGCAGCTGCCACGGTGTTGGCCTTTTCTCTAATGTTGCTTTTCTCCTCCTCATATTTTAGTAGAATTAATCTCTGATTCTAATACTTTGTTTTTCCTCACATACGGCGCTCTGTGAGGACGCTCAGTGATGCTGCCCTTCTCTCATGATTGTGATTGGTTCGCTGCATGCGCGTTCACGGCTCTTGATAAAAGCAACCCTGGGTTGAGTTACTGAGTTGTTATCCAGCGTCGTGATACCGATTATCCTGATTGCCATTGTTAGGGTTAGTCAACCCAGGATAGGTCTGGGTAACCCAGGAAAGGTTGATCTCGCTTCATGATACAGGCCCCTGGTCTGACTCAGCTCTGTGTGTTGTTATGCAGTCAGAAAAATTTCTGCTGCGTCAGACGACTCACCTGGAGTGTGTGTGTGTGTGTGTGTGTGTGTGTGTGTGTGTGTGTGTGTGTGTGTGTGTGTTACCAGACTCCGATCTTCAGGCCGCTCTCAGGCTCCAGGTAGAAGTTGTGTGTGTGGTTGAGTCCCTGGTCCCAGAGGTCTCCTCAGGTCTATGAAATATGGCATCCTCACTGAGGGGTGGGGGGGGGTCAGAGGTCACTGACAGGTCACATGACTTTCTGACTGACACACTCCTCTTACACCAGCCTGTCAATCACTCCTATATGTTCCCACCCGCTTCGTGTCTGCTCAGACAGGTGTCCTGTCCAGCTGACCTGCTGACTGACACACACAGACGGCCCTATTTAGATGGTCTAAAACGCAAAGCGCCAGGCGTGCGGCGCATGGACGTGTCCCGGTCACTTGCTAGTTAGACAGCGCGTTTTCAGACTGTGTGCCATGGCAGACAGTCTGAAAGGGTTGGACTTACTCTGTGAATTAGTCATGGGGTGTGTTTTGGGCGTATCATTCAATAAGCCAATCAGAGTGTCACCTGTCATTCCCTTTAAAAGATGGCGCACGGTGAAGAGCTAGTTAGATGGCGGACCTACCAACTGGAAAGAGTGAGCGTTTTACAGCTGAGGAGACGATAAATGTATCTCTATACCGACTGTCCCGTCACATCTGATGTCAGATCAAAGGGGATTGGCACCGTTTGGCACGCATAATGGAAACCCAACCTGATTTGATTAACACAGCTGCAAACTAATCAGTTCACATCCCTCTCAGCCAACCACAAACAGCCACAGCATCAGATAGGGAGTATATATTCAGCATCTGTCATCTTAGAAAAGTCAAAAGAAAAGAAACAGAGTGAGACTACGAGAGAGAAAGAGAGAGCGTGCGCGCACGAGAGAAATACTTTCAACAAATTGTAAATTATTCAATTAGTCAATTTATTTTATTTAACCCGGGAGGTTAGAGAGCCCAGCTCCCTCTCCAGCATCCTGAACCCCCCGCCTGAAGGTGCAGGAAGGGCTGGTCCCGTGGCTGAACCCGGGCCGTCTGGTCTGGCTGTGCGGCCGCTGTGCATCCTCCTCCTCCTCCTCCTCCTCCTCCTCTTCCTCCTCCTGACAAGATGATCTTCAGTTTTACGTTCTAAAAGCTTTTTTTTTTTACATATACATTTGTACTTGTAGGGCTATAAGTTTACGTCTTTAGTTCACAGAAGCTGGTTATTGTTGTGTTTATGTCAAAATAAAGTTTATCACACGTTTAAATATCTTTGATTTTGTGATTTACATGCCAAAATGATCACAATTCATTTGGGAAAGACAAGTTCATTTTACAGGCTATGCATCATCAGCCCGTGGAGGTCTGCTCGCAGTTCCGTATATTTGGACACTGCAGCTTGGACCTCCTGGATTATGATGATCATTATTACTGCGATTAGATCATTCTGATTAATGACTGACCATTAAGACATGTTTCTGATCAATATTTTAATGTGCACAATAATAACCTTTCACATTGTAATCATATTTTTATTTGTTATCTTTTGCCATATGTGTGGCTGCTCCGTGTGTGTCTGAGCAGAGCGTTGTGCACCCCGCCTAGAGACGCATATTACTAACTTGTTTAACAGCGAAATACTGCGCCGTTGACTTTAGACCAGGTTTTTGTTGGTCTCTGGCGCATTTGCTTTTTACGTCATCTAACTAGCAACGCGCCATGACTGCGCCTGACCACTCCTCATTTTGAGACCAACACACCCAGAGAAGCGCAAGTTCAATTGCTAGTTAGATGACGAGGGCGCAGGGCGTGAAAATGACAACTGCGCCTGCATCTAAATAGCAATAACAGTTGTGACATGGATTATGCACCCTCTGCCATCTGCTTTAGACCATCTAAACAGGACCCAGAGTGTGCAGAGACGTGATGGTTAGACCAGTGTCAGACTGGACCAGTGTAACCAGCAGGTGTCTCACCCTGAGTCAGCAGCTGCTCCTGAAGGGGACACATTGAGTCCCAACAGGAAACTACTGTCTGATGTCACGATGGCATCACGATGACATCATGTTATCACCTGAAGGTAAAGCTGCCTGACATGAAAAGCCCCTACTTCTGGAAAAAGCTCTCCTGTGTTGTGTTCAATGAGAACGCATAAATCTGTAGCCCAGTGGAGCTGGGCTGGTGTTGTTAGCCTTTTTGGCTAAATGAAGAGGTCAAAGGTGTTTTGCTAATGTACAGTGTTGGCAGTGTTACTAATTCGAGGTATAATTATACACAGAATATTCAAATTACGTGTAGCGGTAGAGAATTTGCTTAAAGACGTCTTTGAGATACATTTTTTTGACCTAAGAAAAACTATTTGACACACACCGGTAGCGAAGGGGGCCGCCATTGCTGTCACGCCATGCCACGTCAACTTGGGGTCCTCAGGTTGCTACACTTCCACACAACATTCAGAGCGAAAAATTCCGCTCAGACCACGTGTTCAAAGCACTTTTCCCCCGAATTAATGGTCGAGACCTCGGAACCTCCGACCTTATGAATGAATAAAATGTGTTTGTCTTGTTGTGTTATTGGGAGCCAGAATAGAAGGAGTCATGGCTCAAAACCAGCCGCCACTGCCCGTCAACAAAAACAAAGACAAGTATGGTTAAATGTGATAAGACCAAAGGACTGGACGGAGGCCATCATCAAAAATGCTCACATGTGCAGCGCACACTTCATATCAGGTTAGGGAAAAAGTATTTCCTGTTGTAGGGATGAATAAGGTTATGTGTATTAAGGGTTATCATGTCCACCTCATCAGAAACTGGGGAGAGGATTAAGAGGAAGATTGGATTTCTCTGCAACGCTAACTTTTTAGCACATTAGCTAACGTTAGCTTCCATAGCAAAACAAACAAGTGTGGTCCTCCTTTGTAAGATTGGCTTCCTGTGAACATCATCCATCCACTGAGTGAGAGCATACGGGTCGGCCAGTCTGGTCCCGTTGGTCAGTGTTTACTTATTCAAGTAACACTGGCGGGTCCCGGAGAGTGAGTGACCTGACATGGTGCGTTGGTAAATTCAGTCTGACGCTATTGATTTATTTTTAGTGTCAGAGACTCACCGAAGTTGAGGAAGACAAGTTTGGCCTGGATGGACGGACAGAGTTTGATGATGAAGGGGATGGAGACGTAGACGACCAGCAGCCACAACATGATCCTCTTCAGTTTTCCCACCAGACCCCAACCTGAGGACACACCACACACACGTTACTGCTGGAGGACAAATCAAACACACATTTGTTACTGAACATACATCATTTGTCCTCTGAGACCCTGACACAGTCTCCACATCATCATCATCATCATCATCATCATCATCACCACAGACCATACAGACACTGAATAATTTATTTGAGGAATTTCAGTCAGGATTTAGAGTGCATCATAGCACTGAGACAGCTCTAGTTAAAATTACAAATGACCTTCTGATTGCTTCAGACAAAGGACTCGTCTCTGTACTTGTTTTATTAGATCTTAGTGCGCCGTTTGACACAATTGACCATCAAATTCTGCTGCAGAGACTGGAACACTTAATTGGCCTAAAAGGTTCAGCACTAAGCTGGTTTAAATCTTATTTATCTGATCGTTTTCAGTTTGTTGACGTTCATGATGAATCATCCTTAAGTACTAAAGTTTGTTTTAGAGTTCTGCAAGGTTCTGTGCTTGGACCAATCCTATTTGCTCTATATATGCTTCCTTTAGGTAACATCATTAGAAATCCACTCTATAAATTTCCATTGTTATGCGGATGATACTCAGTTGTATTTATCGATGAAGCCAGAAGAAAGTAATCAATTAACTAAACTCCATAACTGCCTTAAAAACATAAAAACCTGGATGAGCAGACATCGGTGGCGTAGTGGATAGTGCCGGCGATGCCTCGACACAGTGGTCGCAGGTTCAAGTCTGACTTGCAACCATTTACTGCATGTCACCCCCTGCTCTCTCTCTCGCCCCATTTCACTCTGTCCTATACATTAAAGCAAAAGAGCCAAAAAAAAAAAAATCCTTAAAAAAAAAAAAACTTGGATGAGCACCAATTTCCTGATGTTTAAATTCAGACAAACTGAAGTTATTGTTCTTGGCCCCAAACAACTCAGAGACTCTTTATCTGATGACATAGTTTCTCTAGATGTCATTGCTCTGGCCTCTAGCACTACCGTAAGAAACCTCGGAGTAATATATGATCAAGATTTGTCTTTTAATTCTCATTTAAAACAAACCTCACGGACTGCATTTTTTCATCTGCGTAATATTGCAAAAATTAGGCCTATCCTGACCCGAAAAGATGCAGAAAAATTGGTCCACGCTTTTGGTTACCTCAAGGCTGGATTACTGTAACTCTCTATTATCAGGTAGCTCTAGTAAGTCCTTAAAAACTCTCCAGCTAATTCAGAATGCAGCAGCACGTGTACTAACAGGAACTAAGAAACGAGATCATATTTCTCCTGTTTTAGCTTCTCTGCACTGGCTCCCTGTAAAATCCAGAATTGAATTTAAAATCCTACTGTTAACTTATAAAGCTCTAAATGGTCAAGCTCCGTCATATCTTAGTGAGCTCATAGTGCCATATTATCCCACCAGAACACTGCGCTCTGAGAACGCAGGGTTACTCGTGGTCCCTAAAGTCTCCAAAAGTAGATCAGGAGCCAGAGCCTTCAGCTATCAGGCTCCTCTCCTGTGGAATCATCTTCCTGTTACGGTCCGGGAGGCAGACACCGTCTCCACGTTTAAGACTAGACTTAAGACTTTCCTCTTATAGTAAAATATATATAAATATATATATATAAAGCTTATAGTTAGGGCTGGCTCAGGCTTGCCCTGTACCAGCCCCCTAGTTTAGGCTGACTTAGGCCTAGTCTGCCGGAGGACCCCCCTATAATACACTGGACACCTTCTCTCTCTCTCTCTCTCTCTCTCTCTCTCTCTCTCTCTCTCTCTCTCTCTCTCGTATTCTATTACTGCATCTTGCTAACTCGGCCATTCTGGATGTCACTAACTCGGCTTCTTCTCCGGAGCCTTTGTGCTCCACTGTCTCTCAGATTAACTCATATCACAGCGGTGCCTGGACAGCGTGACGTGTGTGGTTGTGCTGCTGCCGTGGTCCTGCCAGATGCCTCCTGCTGCTGCTGCCATCATTAGTCATTAGTCATACTTCTACTGTTATTATACACATAAGACTATTGTCACACATGTATACTGCCAGATATTAATACATACTTTCAACATATTGTACCACAGTAGCCAGAACTAGAATTATAATATTATTACTTTAATTAATATTGTTGTAAGCTACTGTCATTACCGTCTGTCCTGATCCCTCCTCAGTTGCTCTTCCTGAGCTTCTTCTACCGTTTTTTTCCCCCGTTAAAGGGTTTTTGGGGAGCAGGACACGTCATTATCTCTGATCTGTCTCAGTGTGTGTGTGTGGAGGATCTGTTTGAAGCATGAACGAGACATGTGAGCGTGTCGGTATGTCTGTAAACGTGATCACTGAGCTGTCACATGATCAGCTACTCTTTAATTATTCACTGAGGCTCACACACACACACACACAACACACACACACACACACACATTCTGCTGTCTGCATCCAGCTCCACACCGCCCGACTCACACACACCTGACAATAAACTAACATCCATATATCCACTTGTTTCCCTCCTGATGTCACTGATCATCATC